>OV816025.1:85347204-85947204 GCA_929113105.1 Agrypnus murinus | reverse complement strand
TTAGTCTAAATGTATCGTTGAAGAAATAAAAAATGTATTTAAACAAAGTTTTAGTTTTACTAATATCAATAACTCTCCAAACATAGCGATATGTAGTAGTAGTAGTAGCAGCAGCAAGACATCGATATGGTAAAGAAAGTAAGTTTCGCCGACGCACGCATAAATAATATACATCATATGATAGTATGGGAGTATGCATACAGACAGGCGAGAAAGGGAGACTGGCAAACATTAGCTCTGGACAGATACCGTTTTCAAACAAGAATACATAATGTTGAAAAGCATCTGTGTGAAATTCTACAAGCTGATCATAGAGACTTTATCTATACGCAGAGATTTCAGAACGCAGATTAGTCCGGCGGCGACCGAGTATAAATACAGGTACAAGCAGTCTCTTCTCTCAGTACCAGATGTTAGTTCACGAGGGTAACGGCTTTGTTAACAAGCTCATCGACAAGTTGTCTATTGAACTACATCTTCCTTCCTATCAGTACTGTGGACCAGGTACTAAATTATCTAAAAGATTACAACGTGGCGATAAAGGTATAAACCCTTTGGACCAGGCGTGTATGCAACACGACATCTCGTACGCTCAAAGCTCCGATTTGAACGGTAGACACCAGGCAGATCGTGTATTAGAAGAAGCTGCTTGGAAGCGTGTTAAGGCTAAAGACTCTAAATTAGGGGGAAAAGCATCAGCTCTGTTTGTAACGGGTATAATGAAGGCTAAAAAAAAGTTGGGAATGGGCGTAAAGACAAAGAAACCGTCAGTGAAAAAGGGTCTCGTTAGAAAGATGAAGAAGAAAACTGTCACTTTCAAAGGTGGCGTTTTAAAGAAGCTTGTTGGTGTAGTGAATCGTGCAAGCGAGAGACTCACGGGTAAAGACTTAATACATCATGCCCTGAGCGCTGCCAGAAGAATCATTCAAAACGTGGGCGGTCGAAAAAACGTTAAAGTACCCCGAATTATTCCAATGCCTACAGCTACAAGGGGTATTTTACCACTCATACCAATTTTTGCTGGCCTCTCGGCTCTCGGAGCAATTATAGGAGGCGCTTCGGGCGTAGCAAAAGCTGTTAACACTGCTAATAGTAATAAGAGACAGCTAGAAGAAACTACACGGCATAATAAAAGTATGGAAGCTATCGCTTTAGGGGGTAAGAACAGAAACGCCCTTTACCTGAAGCCGTATAGAGCTGGCGGAGCTGCATTGTACTGTTGTGAACGACTCACAACTCATATATTTTCGCATAGATACGAAATGGTACTAGGCAACGCGTATCAATAAACTAGTAGAGTCAAATAAATAATTCTTAGATATAAAACTGTGTTTTATTCCGTCTAAAAGAATTAATAATAAGTGTAACATTAACACCGCCCAAGTGTTAACCCGTTACAAATGGTGACCCCACGTTCCTGAAGAAGAATTTAGCAGTACTGGTGTTTGCCTGCTGCACTGAATTCTCCAGGTGAACCACATCTAGTTGCTCCTGCGTTATCTGTAATCAGCTGCTGCTCGACTCCTGTCATCGTAAGATCCTGCCTTGCTTGCTTGACTTGTCGTGGCTGGCTGAAGGTGACCGTTGGAATCGGAACTAGTGCTCCTTTCTGATCCGATAAGTTCAAATCATTTTATTTACTTTAATATTTAATATTTCAAATGGCGACTGTCAAAGTTCCATTTCCAGTTTTTACGAGTAACGATATCGACCTATATTTTATTTTGGTAGAACGATACTTTGCTCGCATGCTGATTAACCATGAACTTGACAAATATAACTTGTTAACACTAAACTTACCTTTCGACGTTTTAGGCGCTCATCGCAACTTGACCATTAAAACTCCTAGACAAGAACCATATACTACATTGAAACGGGCAGTAATAAAATCGATTCTATACTCCGGACACCGAACAGATATAGTTAAAAAAAAATCAAGGCAGCACAGATTGTTCTGATTGGTTTTATGTGAAAGTTAAATTTACAATAGAACATTTTTGCATATGAATTGTTCATTCATATAAATTCATTATTCATTATAAATAATGTCACCTCGCGAAATTTATGCTAGTATAAATAATAACCATACATTTTAAAAAATTGCATTTTATTAATTTAATAAAAAAGCCATGAAAAGTTCACGAGTGCTATGTGTTTACACATATTATAATATATAATATTTTTTACAATAAAACAAAGAAATTACATACAAACATACTATATATACGTCTGTAATAAAAAATGTTTTATACAAAATAGAAAATGCAGATTCCAAAATACAAAATACATAAAAATATACGATATGCAAAATATAGAACTGTAACTGAAACTATACTAAACAAATACAGGATACACAGGAAAACTATAAAATATGTACACACGAGAACAAGTCGGAAAGTGGATAAAATTTTTGGTTGAATTAAAAAATAGATATTAATCAGAATCTGAGCTTGTTTTTACTATTATTATATGTGATACCGCTTTCTTCCAGTTTTCGGAGGAAACATATCAACTCCAGTAAATATTTAGTAAGTTCTGTACATCTTGGATTTTAAAGGTGGTATTATTTCTTGCTACTTCTCGTTTTACTTAGACCCAAATTAATTCTATATAGGATTAACTTCGCATTGATATGGTGGCAATCGTTAACTTTTACGACCAACTGCTGTAGCTAATTCGTCAATAGCATATTTCTTTTTCGCCGGTGCGTGTTTTTGTACCAGAGTTAATAATTCAGCTCTAACCATATCGCCTTCATATGTAATAGAGTTCTTCCGTAACCAAATGTGAATTTCTGCCTATTTTGCTGAAACAGGATTTTTTCTATACTTTTGTGCTGTAATATGGGGAATTATTCATAATTATCATTGCTCCTTCCTCCAAAGCCGGCAATACTGCTTGGAACCACTTTTCAAAGACTTCGGCGTTCATTTCTTCATGATACCCACCAGTCTTCTTGGATTGCTTACACTGTGTGACCTGCAGTTACCCAAGTTTCATCTAAGTAATACATTTTTTTTCCTTCTGCGCTCAATTTTCGCACGTTCCGGAGGTAATGTTGTCTTTAAGTCACAATTTCATTTTTTTCCATTAACATTAGCCATTAACACTTCTTTTTCTTTTGCTATACCTTCAACAATAATAAATTTAGAGATAATGACATTACTTACAGCATATATATATTTACTGAAATCCAATTTCCTTCAGCAATGTTATCAAAGTAGTGCTTTTGAACTCGCCAGTTCTTCGTTATAATTAATAGTAAGCATTATTTTTGCTATTGTTGGTGGTTCATTTCGTAGGTAAAATTGGCCAATGATTCGTCTGACTCCGCTTTTTATATGTTCATCAATATTTGTCCAAAATGGGTTTACTTCAATGATAAGACTTTGGTGGCTTGAATTTATGGTCAGTCTTATATTGACATTAAAGTAATAACACAATGCCTACAAAACAACAGTAAATAACAAACGAATGACAAAATGCAAAAAAAGGTGCAGGAAAAATGGAATATTTCAAACAGAAAAACGGGGAAACTAAACATACAAACAAATGAAGAATATCTGGAAAATCAATAAATTTTGTAGAAAATATTTACAATTACCAGCAAATCTTATTCGCTTTCAGAAGAAAAATCAGATGACGATGTATCGTCGCCTAAATGAATTATGAAGGGTTCGACTACTATGTCCATTGCAATATCCACTTGCCACATCCGTTCTTCAACATCTTTCACATGCCTACAGGCATTGCTCCAGTTTTCGGGAGTGACATTTGTAATAGCTTCAAGGAAGAGATTTTTGACATCCTGTAATTTAAATGTGGTGTTTTTTCGAGCTACTTCACCTTTAATTTGCGCCCATATTAACTCAATTGAGTTCAACTCGCAGTGGTAAGGTGGCAACCTCAAAACGGTTCTGTTGCTTTTCTGTGTTAATTCGTCGATTACGTTAGCACTGTGTTTAGGTGCATGCTGTTTTACTAAAGATAACAATTCAGCTCTCACCATATTGTCTTCGTAGGGGATAGTTTTTTTTGCAGCCAGTTATGTATGTTAGCTTTCCTTGTATTGCTAGACGGAATTTTTTCAATTTTTCTTGTGTGATAACTTGCGTTATCCAAGACGATAACGCAACCTTCTTCAAGACTTGGCAAAATATTTTTAAACCATTGTTCAAATGTATCTGCGTTCATTTCTTCATGGTAGTCATTTGTTTTCTTGGATTCCAATAACAGTAATCCATTATCTACAAAACCGTCATCAGATCCTATATGAAGGGTGATGAGCCGCTTTCCTTTCCCCGATGGATTTCTCAAGCCAGTCGATAGCCCTCTTAAAAATGCATCTCGTGGATTTGTTATGGACATGTCAGCCCACACTTTTTTTACAGTGTGATCCGCATTAACCCACGTTTCATCTAAATAATAGATTTTCTTCCCATCTTCTCGGAATTTCTTGATTTCGCGAAGATATCGTCTTCTCCATGAAATGATATCATCCTTCCCTTTCAAAATGCTGTTTCTAGATCTTGCTGTGAAACTACAACAAGCTTTTTTATATACCGTAAAAAGTAGTTGTTTTAATTACCTAAAGTTAATTTCTTTTAAAAGTTTTCTTAAAGTAGACCGTTTAAAATTGGGAAGATCTTCATTTTCATTTAATTTCATTAAAACTTTGTCGAGAGTGGGAGGTTCATTTAAAAGAAAAAAACTATGAACAAGCCTTCTGATGCCATTTTTGTCTTCTTCGGAAACATTGTCCAAAATAGCTCTTGGTCTATGATACGCCTTAGGAGCATCAAAATAATCAGGATGTTGCTTGTGCTCACGAAGTATGTTGTAAACACTGGCCACACCAATTCCTAAAATTATAGTATATAAGCAGGTGGATTGGAAGGCAAATTAAAACATTACCTATCAATCTAGCAACATTTTCCACTTTGTCGTGTTTTTTCCACTGAGGATTCTGCTCTTCACACACTTTAAACGCGTTCATAATTATTTCTTCACCTCTACAGAAAAGTGCTTTTTGCCGTTTTTTTGGTGGTGACAACTGAATATTGTTGACGTTTTCATCATCCATTTTTTAATAATTTTGCAGTAAGGAAAATTCTACAAATTAACCAACTCATTATTAATGTTAACTTTTCATATAATTCTAACTTACTTATTGACAATCGTTCGTGTATTGAATAGTGCGAGTCTTAATAAAGACTTGTAATGTACCTAATATGTAGCACAGTTGGAAAAACTTTGGAAATTTTCAAAATAACTGACGTAAACGCATGCGTAATAAGCTGGCGTTTGCCGTTTGTGTTTGTATGTGTAAATGAGACTTTTATGGAGTACCGCCCCATTTATTTCAACCAATGGATATTCAAGTTTCAAGTTGCATCTGAATGTCTCTGGTTTTTCATTACTATATCTGTTGGGTAAACGGAGATTAGGCACAAGAGAATCTCGCATTAATAATCTTTTGGAGACTCTTCAATTCTCTGGTAGTGTTAAAGAATTGCTTTTTAACATTCAGAAGTTAGCTATCGATCTTGATCTAACTGAAGAATTGACCAAAGGCTTTTTAATAGCTAAACTGCCTACAGAACTTAAAGTTCAGTCTTTCAATTTCAATGACTTGCCATTAATATCCTTTGTGGAGAAATTAGATTTAATTTAGTCTATGCAAAAGGCACCACAACCTTTAACTACTACTGCATTAGAAGCGAAACTAGACAGTTTGACGACCAATCTTACAATCATTTCCAATGAGCTTTCTACTATGCACAAACGGCAGTCCACTATGACTTCCAGCATCTCTCCGAACCCCCGAAATCTTCAGCATGTCAATAAACGCCGTTCCATGCCTTCGGGCAATACTAATTCCCAATTACAACCGTGTTATTTTCACAAACGCTTTCAAAATAATGCACGTAATTGTACGGGAAATTGTTCATACCAAACAAAAAAACTGACTTCGCACTCTCCTGGCCTCCAGGGAGGGCCATACAGGGTTAATTCAATCCCTCCAACTTCTAATTTAATATTTTTACAGGACCTAACCTACAAAATTAATTTCGTGGTTGACACGGGTGCAGATTTTTCCATTTTACCAACCCACATTGCAGTTTCCTGTAACAAAAAAATCACGCCTGCCAACATTTCATTTTTGGCCGTGAACGACACGTCAATTCCTGTGACAGGTATTATAACTTTGAGGTTACATTTCCCAATTCCTGGCCTACCGCCATGCACCTGGAAATTTTATGTTGCTGACATATCTACAGCCATTCTAGGCCTGGATTTTTTACAGCAGCACAACCTAGCTATTGACTGCTTTTCTCGACGAGTCATTTGCACAGCAAATGTCAAGCTCGCCCGAAACCGCAGCCAAGGTTGTCAATTTCCAACCCCCCCAGTTAAGACTGACTGCTCTTCTCAACGGGTCATTTGCACATCAGATGTCCAGCCCGCTCGAATTAGCAGTCGAGGTTCCTCAACCCAACAAGTTAAGACTGGCACTAAACGAAAAATATTTTCCGCACAGGCTAATGTTTTGACTCCTCCTTCCGAGTCAATCATTACTCCTGCGATTTCTTCCCCTCTTCTTCCCTTACCTTCAAACATTAACGTACACTCTTCAGGTACTGTTAACAACATGTCTAGCAATCTTGATGTTTATAGCAAGATGCTAAACACACACTTCCCAGAACTTTTACGTAAGTTCGACTATCATCAACCGGTAAAACATACTGTAGTCCATCACATTGACACGACAGGACCCCCAGTTAAAGCACGCTGTCGCAAACTGAACCCTAATCATCTTTCTTTTCTAGAAGATCATCTTAATGAGCTCTTGGACGCTGACGTAGTACAGCGGTCATCATCTAGCTATGCCACGCCAATTCACATCGTCGGAAAGCGAGCAGTAGGCACAGCAGAGGCACTACCTCCTGGTGACAACCAAGATATCTCAGCCCCCATCGCCCCAACAGACAGTTATCGCTTGGTTGGCGATTATAGAAAACTTAATTCAGTGACAGTACCAGACTGTTATCCCATTCCTTTTTTAACGGACTTTACAAGAAAACTTGCTGGTGCAACCATATTCTCGAAGCTAGACCTAAAAAAAGCCTACTTCGCAATACCAATAGCGGCAGAGGACATTCACAAGACTGCTATTATCACACCTCTGGGACTCTTTGAGTTCAAACGGATGTGTTTCGGACTACGGAATGCAGCCAGCACTTGGAGTCGTTTCATGGACACTGTGTTATCAGGGCTCCCATTTTGTTTTTCTTATCTAGATGATATATTAGTTTTTAGTGCTGATTCGCAGCAACATATTGAACATTTACACCAAGTGTTTTCCCGATTAAAAGACAATGGCCTAATTATAAACCTACCAAAGTGTCTCTTTGGAGTCAATGAGCTCGATTTTTTAGGACATCACGTTAATACACGCGGTATCAGACCAATGGCTTCCAAAGTCCAAGCTATAATTGATTACCCATTGCCTTCAAGTCAGAAATCACTCCGCAATTTCATTGGTTTAATTTCGTATTACCATAAATTTGTACCAAACTGTGCGAAAATTTTGGCACTGTTAAACTCTATTGTTATTCCTGGTAAAGCTTCGCTAAAGCCTGTCCAGTTAAATGATGAGCAAATAGAAGCCTTTAGGCACGCGAAGAATGCTTTGATTACCGCTACTTTATTGGTACATCCGCGAATTAATAACCCTATCAGTATAGCTGCAGACAGTTCGTCTTCCACTATAGCTGGAGTATTACAATCTATTGTGGAACCAGATGAACGTTTTACTAAGGTCCATCTCGACCTAGTACACCTTCCTTCTTCGGGAGGCTATAAATTCCTACTTACCATTATTGACCGCTACAGTCGGTGGCAGGAAGCCATTCCTCTGAAGGATTCTTCCGTAGAGTCAGTAATCACTGCATTTGTCGACACGTGGATATCCCGCTTTGGAATTCCCAAGTATCTCACAACGGACAATGCAAGAATATTCCTTTCGCATGCATGGATCAACTTCATGGTCATGTTAGGAATTAAACACGTCAAATGCACGGCCTTCCATCCGATTAGTCAAGGCGTTATCGAACGTTTTAATCGGATACTCAAGCAATCCATTCAAACCACAGGAACTTCCTCCTGGTTAACGAATCTCCCTTGGATTCTCTTGAGCTTACGTGCAACCCTGAAATCACAAGTTAATGTTTCTCCTGCAGAAATCCTGTATGCTACCCCTTTACTACTACCTGGTGATTTCTTCGAAGAAAAACAACTGGCTAACGACATGAACCTTCCTAATTTCATAGCCAATCTCAAACGTCGTATGAGGAAGCAGAAGTATTTTTTTACAAAAACGTATTCCAGTCAGTCCTTCGTCCCCAGCGACTTGACCAACTGCACACACGTATACGTTCGTAATGACACGCACACTCTGGGCATGAAAGACAGTTATTTAGGCCCCTATAAAGTGTTAGAACGGACAGTTAAATACGCCACTCTAGAAAATCACACTGGCCCTATCTCTTTAGATAGGCTAAAGCCTGCATATTTTTTAGATTAGTTACCATTTAATGTTAAGCCAACAATAAGCTGATTTCAAATGCTACGCGAGGGCATCTTTTGAAAACCTTTTACCTGTTGACTTTAAAAATTTGAACACCTTTCTGTTTTTTCTTTCTGTTTACAGGTTCCAAGAGTTGCCGTCGCAAGTTCCGTAGTGTTATTTAGCTTAAGCTTTTTATTGTAACTACCTATACTGCCTAGTAGAGTTTTTGTAGCTGCAGAATTTTACAACTTTGTTCAAGTTCCCTTAAAATACTCCATTTTTTCTCCAAAATACCATTCCGTATTTTTTCTTTTTCATGTGTGTAATACCCACGTTTCAGATCGGGCGGGGTAATGTTGTGAACGACTCACAACTCATATATTTTTGCATAGATACGAAATGGTACTAGGCAACGCGTATCAATAAACTAGTAGAGTCAAATAAATAATTCTTAGATATAAAACTGTGTTTTATTCCGTCTAAAAGAATTAATAATAAGTGTAACATTAACACCGCCCAAGTGTTAACCCGTTACAGTACTTAAAACCATATGCCAGGCGGTCAAAAAACTGAATAACTTGCCTCGGAGACCACTTACAGACCTAGATATAATAAAACATGCTAAAGACATTCCCTATTTTAGAGGTGTCTATATGAGAACAAGTCTACCTTCCACGAAACCTTTGCAATTCGAAAGAGCTATTGTTAATCTTGACGACGCTGGAGGACCGGATACTCATTGGGTTGCTTATAGAAAGGATCGAAACGTGGTTTTGTACTATGACCCCTTCGGAGACCTAAGACCACCAGCTGAACTTGTGAAATATTTAGGGCCTCGCTGCGCCATATACTGCAACGTAGCCCAAGAACAAAAGTTTAATACATACAACTGCGGACATCTGTGTCTACGATTTTTGTATAAAAGAGAGGTGAAAGTGTAAATCGGTTAAGTATGGCTAGGACCATCACGGTGTACGGTACAGGGAACAAGCTTTCTACGGATCGTATTTATCCACCTATAACACTAGATCACGTGCGTTACGAATATTCACTAGGTTTAGTCGGCATGTTCGCCCACTTTCTGTTTGATGAAATTCAACTAATATTAGGCGCAAACCAACTCATAGATGTATGTAAACAGTCTGGCATTACAAGTACTATAAAAGGTCTCGTTCAACATGGCGCCGAGAATAGAGCTTTAACCTGCAATGCATGGAACTTAGGGATTACTAGCGATAATGATTTGTTACATAACCAGGGGAATAACGTCTTTCAATTCACGTGTAGAATACCATTAAAAGATATCTTTGGATTTGCAGACGATTATAGAAAAGTAATACCTCATATGAGTTGTCAGCTAGTTTTAATTCGCGCCAAGAGCGATTTTAATTGCTATAAAAGCGACGCAGAGGTGATGCAGGTACCGATGTAGATATCAAGATTGATAAGCTCTCGTGGGAAGTTCCGCATATACTGTTATCAGATGAAAGCAAAGTGAACCTGGTGGAGAGTTTAAGAGATAATTCTTCTATTATCGCTCCGTTTAGACGTTGGGAATTACACGAGCTACCCTCGTTGGGAACTACTAAAAATCAGGTTTGGCGCGTAAAGAACTCCAATGATCTAGAGAAACCGCGCTGGGTCTTTGTAGTTCTACAAGACGAGCGTCAGCTGGGTATAAGAACGGGTAACCCGACTACATTTACTCATTCGAACTTAGTCGACGTCAAGTTGTATTTAAATTCGCAAGTGTTCCCACATCAGCGTTTAAATCTCGATTTCGACCGTAAGGACTACATTCCTGCGTATCTGAATTATATTCGTTTTCGTGAGAACTACTATGACGGTATAGGTAGAGGAGCGGCTGAGAGCTGTTTACTCAGCCACAAATCGTTTGAAACGTATCGTTTTTGTTATTGACTGTTCAAGACAGATAGACAGTTGAAGGATTCCACTGTCGATATTAGACTAGTGCTCGAGTCTTCTGCCGCATTTACGAACACAACTAAGGCGTATTGTTTGATCCTTCACGACGCATTAATCGAGTATAATCCGTTTAACGAGACCGTGACTAGACACGTACGCATACCGTAATAAAGGTTGTTAAACAAAATAAGTCACTAAACATATGTAACCTAGACGAATGTAATACATCTTTACAACGATCAGTCGAGGATGTTCGAAAACATGGTGACCTGTTACCGATATCATGTCGAGCAATATTGAGCGGTCCATCTTCCTGCGGTAAAACTAATGCTATGTTAGGTTTACTTATTAGCGAAACAATTTAAAATTTGAAAATATCTACCTATATGCCAAGTTTTTATTTCAGCCTAAATATGAATTCTTAAGACGTGTTATGAAACCGCTTACAGGTACGGGATAATGAATTTAGCGAAAACGATGACGTAATCAGCCCCGGTGATGTTAAACCTAATTCTGTGTTCATTTTTGATGATATAATTTGCAGCAAGCAGGAAAAGATTAGAGAATATTTTAGCATGGGTAGGCATAACGGCGTCGACTGTTTTTATCTAGGTCAAACGTACGCCAAGATACCGAAACATCTGATTAGGGACAATGCAAACCTAATTATTCTCTTTAGACAAGACGAGTTGAACTTAAAGCACGTCTTTAGCGATCATGTTGTAGGAGACGGTATTAGCTATGATCAGTTCAAAAACATTTGCTCTCTGTGTTAGAAGGAGCCGCATGATTTCCTGGTAATTAATAAAGACTGCTCTCTAGACCGGGGCAGATATCGGAAGGGTTTTGATTCATATATAAGTTTATAATTAGAGTCGATTCGTTTAGTAGTCTCTGCATCGCCGACATGTCCAACACGTATGATCTGAGTTTAAAGCGTAAAATAATACACGCTCGTAATGCGTATACGTATACGTAAGAAATTTGCATACTTTCGCCGTGATAAGAGCAGAAGCAGAACGTATGTATCGCGTCACGCACAATCCAGTTATATCACCGCTGGAAACCCTTGCTAAATCAGTTAACACCTCTAACGTACCCCTATTGAAAGTTAAAACACAACCAGCTGCTGCTACTACTACTACTAATGCTAGTTACATTCCCCTGTTGAAAGTTAAAAAACAACCTGCTGCATCAGCATCATCATCATCGGAAGCAGATGAAGAAGAAGAATCTAATAAAACTCACGATCTCCCTACTCATTACGGTATGTTAATAGCTAACGCTGTCGGAAACAAAAATATAGATAGAACTAGATTCGGTATTAGATATAAAATTGATCGAGACGCGTGGACATTTGCATCTTCCCCTGTGACTATGCGTGATACAAACATTATAATTAAAAACAACGTTTTCGAAGCAACACCCGGTCTGTTTGACTTACTCACGTTTAGAGAATTAGAGTCTATACCATCGCAAGATGATATCAATAATTATATGCAGATAATAGCCCTTACTAATGCGCATAAGAAATCCTATAGACCACACGGTAAACTAACAGCTGTTAAACATTGGAAGTATGATTATATAATTAAACCGAACTTACCCAGAATCAAAGGTTTAGGCATTAGACTATCATCATCATCGTCAAATTTTAAAAAATTAAGCGATTGCAAGGTCGAATACGTCTACTGGAATAAGGCTAACGAGCTAGTCGACAGGCTTCGTTTGTTATATGCTGTAAAGAGTGCCGGCGACAGTAGTCCGCAGAATGCAAACGAGATAATATCAATTATAAGTGAACTTAAGGAGGAAGGCATCATAGAATAAAATATTTCGGGGGTATATAATGATATATTGCTTTTAACATTATTCAGTATTCATCAAACACGGCTGCTGCTAATATAATTATTTGAGACGTTGCTCTCTCAGTGTCGTTGAGATTAATTGTATTACTCTATGATGATGAGTGCTAAACAAACCGTTGTTGATGAAATACATAGGGCTGCTAGAAAAAGCTTTCAAAAACGCCGCACTATAATAAAAAATTTCCAGGATTTGTTCCAGGCTGACTTAGCCGAGTTTATACCCTATGCTAAAGTAAATAAGGGGTATCGTTACATACTGCTGATGATAAACTGTTATTCGAAATATCTGTCTGCACGTCCGTTGAAAACTAAATCCGGAGAAAAGGTGACAAAGCAGGTCCGCAGTATCTTTAAGAGTGCTAATGCAGTCATACCTAAGAATCTTCAGACGGATCTCGGGAAAGAGTTTTACAATAAACATTTTAAACGATTAATGAAAGACCACAGTATAAATCATTACTCTACATATTCCATAATTAAGGCTTCAATAGTTGAACGCGTTATCCGTACGATTAAGCAAAAGCTGTATAAAGAGTTTAGCTACCGAGGATCATTTAAATGGATAGATATATTACAGCAGGTAGTTGACAGCTATAACAACACCAGACATAGAACGATAGGTCGAGCTCCTGCTACTGTTACACCTACGACACAACTAGCCGTTTATGACACTAATGTAAAGGTGGATGTCACTGCAGGAAGTAAGCGTAAACTAGACTTGAATGACCTCGTACGTATTAGTAAGTTCAAAGGGGTCTTTTCTAAGGGATACACGCCCAATTGGCCAACTGAATTATTCAAAATAGTTAAAGTTCAATTTACAAAACCTATCACATATCTGCTGGAAGACCTTCATGGGGTTGCTGTTCGAGGAGCTTTCTACGAGTTCGAGTTGCAGAAAACCAAACAGCCAGACGTTTACTTAGTTGAAAAAGTACTTAAACGCTGCAGCAATGGTGACATTTACGTCAAATGGCTTGGTTTAAACAAAAAGTGCTGGATAAAGGCTGAAGATGTTCTCCCATGACAGTTCTTACCTATATGAAGTTTATATTACTAGATTAAATAAAGTATGTTGAGGTTTAAGTTTAATATATAGTTAATATTCTATTAAGTAAATGTTAAGTGTTAGAATATATATATTTATAAGCTGATCTAAGTTATTTTGTTAGAAAATTAATTTGTAACATCCTCATATAACACATCTAGTTTATATTGAGTAATAAAGTATTATACTATATATAACTATAATCACCTAGTTTAAGCTGATTTACAATAGAATATTAGTAATATTGTGTAACTTTACGAAAAATAATAAAAACAGTAAAACATTTATCGATTTTTATTTTCACTTATAAAATAACAAAGCCGTCGGAACCAATCCCAGAACAGTAGACGTACGGTTACCTCTATCCAATGCTGCTTCATTTACTAGCATTAGGATGAAGGGAGAGAGAGCAAGAAGGAGAGAGTGAGAAGGAGAGAGCGAAAAGGAGAGAGTAAGAGAGCGATAAGGAGAGTGAGAAGGAGAGAGCGAGTAACTGCCAGATAGGCCCCTAGACGCCGTTACCGTGATTGTCTTTTTTATACTTCAGTACATATGTACGCTGATTAGTTTTATATTAAATTTTCTAAAATCACCCAAGTTAAAAGAAAATATATGTCATCGACAACCTGCAACGCGATTGTAGTAGTAGATCCAGTAATGTACTAACAAATGCTGCATCATTAAACTTAAACATTCCCTGTATGTAAATATCATTAAAATTAAACATACCTATCATTCTGTAATATTTTAGCGTCAAAAGTTGTTTCATTTACTAGCATTAGGATGAAGGGAGAGAAGGAGAAAGCGAGAGAGGAGACTCTTTACTCTGCAATATTCATCATTTGATGAAATGTGAAATTAATTGTAATAATAATAATAATTCCTAAATAAATATTCTATTTAAACAGTGTGTTGTTGTTTCATTTACTAGCATTAGGATGAAGGAGAGAGGGCGAAACGGAGAGAGTGAGAGAGGAGATATCGAGAGAGGAGATTCTTTATTGCAACCTCTAGTAACATCAGTACATAGGATAATACAGGTTTCTTTAATGCGACCTCTATTGGTAGTACATAGGTGGTCGATAATACAGATTTCTTCATGACGCCCTCTATTAGCAATACACACTAATTGTAGCATGACGCCCTCTATTGGCAGCACACAGATTGCCGGTAATACAGATCCCCGTAAGGGCGGACAAGCGTGGTCAAAATGGCGACGAGTTCCAAAATGGCCGACGTCAGCCAATCACAGAACAGCAGGCGTGGCTACCGGAGTGGGGGTAACCAATCAGAACGAAGGGGGAGGAGCTACAGGAGTGGGGGTAACCAATCAGAGAGCAGGAGGCGTGTCTACAGGAGTGGGGGTAGCCAATCAGAGCGCAGTAGGCGTGGCCAAAAGTAGGAAGAGTGGGGGTCTGGCCAGGTACCGCATTACCTACTTACAGCCTCAGTAACGTCATTTTTTGTGTATATTTTTTATTTTTGTTTTGATTAGCACAGGTAATTATGTTGTTTTGCTTTTGTGTAAATTATGTAAAATTATACCGGGTGTCCCCATTATATTTTGCCCTATTTATAAATCTGTGTAATTTTTGAATTAATTGAGATAATGAAATGCTGTGTTCACTAGTATTCTTATTTTTTAAGGTTTTTCTGAGTATCTGTCTTTTTTTCTAACTTCCTGTTTAATCGAAAATGACACAGCGTATTTTCGGGAATCGGGCAACTTTGTGATTTCAAATGGAACACCCTGTATGTTTTTTCACAGTTGGAAAGCCCATTGTTTCCCCTTTCCGAAAGTGCAATACCCGTCATAGTTATTACACAGGGTTTTATTAGTTCTTAAAATGAATACTACATGTTATTGAAATGCTACGAAAAAAGATATGTCTTTAACAGCATTACCCCCAAGATGTTAAGTGGAAGCTATGGCATCTTGATAAAGCGAATAAATAAATGTATCCAAGTTGACGGGCGGCATTTTGAGCATCTTTTATAACTAATTCATGTTTAATGATTTGTTTATTTCTTAATTAATTATTGTTTAATAAGTATCCTGTTACCTTTTGTTAGATCTAGTTTCATATGCATTTTTAATATCAGCAATTGAAGTAACATGTAATTGTCAATAAACTAATTTGATGTTTACATCAGTGCCGTAACGAGGGTATGAAGCGCCTGTGGCAAGTGTCTGACTTGCGCCTCTCCGTAACCCAATGACAAAAAAGTTAAAGACATAAACGTGTCTTTATGGCCCAAGGGCCTCTTTATGGTCAGACGGGCCATAAATACACGGAAATTCAATAACGAAACGTCGATTAAATGTCAGAGTTGTTTTTTGTAGAACTTGATTGGTCCTTAACATAATTTGTAAACTTATCACCAATGAAAATGAAAATAAGCTAAATTAAATATTTTGGAATAGTAACTATAGTAACGTATTTCGTCTAAGCACATAATTATACGCACAGCGGCTTCATCTACATACTCATTGAATTATTTTTACACAATAATAGATTTAAGATAAAAACTTAATCTGTGCATAAAATAGTGTATGTATAGCGGGCATAACTTGCTTTTATGGCCCTACAGCCTTTTCCTAAGAAATAGACGCTTAGAAATAACGCTTCTGGCCATAAAAACTTCTTTATGCCCTTAATACATAATAGTATATTATGTATTAAGGGCTTAATTGAGTGTGATAGAGCCCGCAGAGTCAGTTAGTTGCTAAGACGATAAAGGGCTCTAAAACACTAATTAAGCCCGAAATGCATACGTTAGTTTATGTCCGGCCTAAGTTTAAATTAATATTTAATTTTAAAATAAATATAATTTAAAAAGTCCAAAACTTCAAGTAAGTAGGTGCAGTGATAAAACTTCAAGTAGGTAGGTGAAATGGTATAAAATTACTGTTGTTACTATGGAGGCGGTGTAAACAAGGGTAACTATTTTTTAGCGGGCTCTAAAAAGTTTTAGAGCCCTAGAGCTCTAATTTAGCAACTTACGCTCTAAAAACAGGCCACTAAATAGGTCATAATCGCCCGACCGGACATAAATAACTATTATGTACCAAGGGCGTTAGGATGAGAATATAATTCACGTGTCACATGGTACATTTTTTATTAATTTCATTGGTGAAAGTACAAAAACAAACTCGCAGAATAGGCTATCAAATCGATGATAATTCTATCACCGCATGTTGACTGTCACCTGCTTTTAATAAATAAAATTGTTTACTGTCAAAGTGACAGAAAGTTTCAGTGTTTATTTTCTTTCAACGTTCATTATATTCTCTCACCAAATATAACACGTGTTATGATTAATCAACGATGATACCACTCGTTAAAACCTTTAGAAAATTGAACTCGTGCTTCGCACTCGGTCAATTTTCGTCGGTTTTAACTCGGGCTATCACCGATGATAATCATAACACTAGTTATATTATCCCCGATGATAATGCCATAAGGGCGACGATGTTTCAGCCCAAGAGCCTGAAGGGCCCGCGGGATGGAAGTCTCTCGGTGGGCATTATCATCTAGTAACGCTCGTGGTGCATACATGGTTTTATTTTTCACGACATGTTGTACAAATAGAAAATTAGTTTTAATTTATAATTGTTGGCGTTGCCAAGGACGTTGTTTATATATATGTATAAAGCTAGAAATTTTTATGTTTGCAGAATGGCAACAACTTTTCCTAAATTTACAAAAGTCAAACGGAGATATGACAATTTAAATTCAATTGTTTTTGTTGTTACCAACATGAAAACAAAAAAAGTCCTAATATCACTAATGTCATCTAAAGAATAAGTAAATTTTACCTAAAAAATTTCTGCAGAAGTCGGCACAAAAGAATTCGTAGATCACGCGCTCAGAAACTACGTTGCAAATACTCGTTAATTGTTGTGTTGCAACACACTCGTACGCAAACATATAGTTTCTGTCCTAATGATTCAAATTACTATTGAACGTAATGCCGACTCCGATTGCAAAGTAAACGATTGGGGGGGTAAACGAAAAAGTGGGCGTATAAGACTATAACGCCCGCTTATAATGCCCTGGTCGTTATGGAGTTATTTATATAGTTCGTATCACAGGTATAAACAACGAATAATATGCAAGTGAAACATAAAGTAATTTTTCTCACTTTTTCATTTGCAAATACATCTATTGTATCGTCATAATTTAATGTTTCTCCTCATAAGCTGATCTTTTGAACGAGGAACGACCAACAAAGACGGTAGCGCCTTGCCTACACAATATAGATCGTTCTTGTACGAGCCTGCATTCACATGAGGCGGAAAAAAGCAACGCAACGTATCCGACGTAACTTGTTCAGCCAATCAGAACGTCGTATCAACGTCACCTGATTTCTCCTGACGTTCTGATTGGCCTCATGTAAACGCGGGCTAGGAGTGTAAGAAAGAGAGGTATTGTGATGCGCGCGCAATAATACGTGTCTCTGTCTAATTGGTCAGGAGACAAAAAACGATCACTGAGAGTCGGTGTTGACTCATGTAGAGTAGAATGTCGGTATCCTTTGTTTTGCGCCCCAAAACCAGTTGCGCCCGTGACGGGCGCCTTCTTCGCCACACCTTTGTTACGGCACTGGTTTACATTGATGTTTTCTTTTATTTCCACAGTCTACTTTCTGAATCATTATATTTTTTCGTACCATTTGAATAACATGCAGTATTCACTTTAAGAACTTATAAAACCATCACCCTGTATAATCACCCCATGATAAGTCGGTACTTTTGGAAAGGGGGGCAAAGGGCTTTCCAACTGTGAAAAAATATACAGGGTGTTCCATTTGAAATCACAAAGTTGCCTTATCCCCCGAAAATACGCTACGTCATTTACGGATAAACCGGAAGTAGGTAAAAAAACTTTAAAAACTAAGAAGACTGGTAAACACCGCATTTTAATAATCTCAATTAGTTCAAAAGTTATATAGTAGGTTTATAAAGGGTCAAAATATAATAGGACACCCGGTATAATTTCACAAGATTCACACGATGCAAGACCACATAATTACCTGTGTTAATTAAAACAAAAGCAAAAAATATACACAAAAAATGACGTTATCGAGGTTGCAGTATTAAAAATCGATAAACCAAAGAATGAGCTTTTCCTGCCTTTCGTGCTCTGTAATTCCGAAACTATTAATTTTAGAACTTCGTGCCATGGAGACTTCTGATCAGGATGATATAAACTACAACATATTAAAATTTCAGCCAATTTGACCGGGATCCAATTTCCATAAGAAACGTGCGGGGTCCTTTATTACCTACCTACCGGTAGGAACATAATACACTCCCATTACTTTTTATGGTTTATTTCTTGCGGCAAGGGGGACAAAATTATTTTCTAAGATGTTAATGGAAAACACCCACATTCAGTATTAGCTACTAACATATCTACAAATTTTATGAGTATCATAACTGCCACAGATTTTTAAATCCGAGCTCATAGAGCAAGGATTTTAAGACATACTAGGGAAACCTCGTCAAGACATGACGGTCAAAAGCATTGAAGGATCTCTCTATATACAACATTCGATGTGTGATTGATTACAATCCTTTGGATTTTCATGAGTGATTATTTAAATAAACGCAACCAAACATAAGCAGTTGAAGATTCTAAGCCTAGCACTCCTCTCTCTGGCTTACCCCTCCCTGCCGGTTTATTCTACATAAATGCATATATATGAAAATTCTACCTTACGAAATGATAATAAAATCAAAAATCGATCTTGTTTAAAACATTCTTGAAAACGTCTATTAGTACATATTTCAAAAGCATGACATAAACATAGTGTTGTCAAATTTCCTGCCTTTTGTACAAACAATATGAAACTACTCCGAATAAGCAATTGCCATCAGCTATTATTTGTATAATTTGTATGTTCATAATTTTCAACAATGTGGATTTTATCTACGCTTATTATTGATCAAAGTGGACGGCTGCATCACCCTTTATAAGCGAAGAGTACTTACGAAACTGACCACCGTGGAAGGTGAGAGGGCTCCCCTAGTGAATGTCCGATTTGCCCGTGTCTAATTAAACATTTTAGAGTTTTTCAAATTAAAAATATTAACATTAAAAAAATATAAAAATTAAGTAGTGTTGACTAATCTACACAGCGAAAGCTTTAATTTAAAAAAAGAAATGCGTAAATCGGCCTGGTGGATCTCTCAAACGAACTGGAACAAAAATAAGCCTTATGTTTTAAATATATAGATAAGGCTTCTTATGATTCATAACATTTGTGGTGTGTTCAATAGTTTATCGGTTTCAGAAAATGAAGCCGTTATCAATAAATATAATTTTTTGTAATTCTCAAATATATACAATTTCTTTATTAAAAGAACAACTGACCAGCATTCGGGCTTGCCGAATGACACAGTGGTATTACAAATTTTAATTATGTACATCAATTATTACTTATAACTTTAAAAATATATACACATGACTATTTACATATAACTTTACAATAATTATTAACTAAGTAACATAATAAACACTAACAATATAAATACTAACGAATGTTTAAGTTGAATGTGCTATAATTTAGATAATTTTGAACCAAATAAATGATTTGGCAAAATTATTGTAGAACTACGAAGAATTTTGATAACAATTTCCATATCCAAAGATTTAAGTAATTTAAACTTTTTTCGAAATTTAATGTAATTGTTAACTAAAGTCCCTCGCGAACCAAAAAGTAGTCCAATCACAGTTATAGTCTTTATATTAAATTTTGACTTATAGTACTCTCTGGTGGGTTCATAAATACTACACTTTTCTTTATGGACCTCTTCCGGTTGGCTTAAACTTTTTTCGAACCTGATATTTGGATCTGTAATAAAACCATCTCCACTACTTCTGTCAATTGCGAGAATGTCTGATCTCCGTGTACTTCCGGTTTCTGACAAACCAACTACTTCTTTATGCACTTCATACGCTACTTTCTTTAGTGATCAAGTCTGTATGGGTTGATTTGACGCCATGGTTATTTTATTTTCATTTTGCTGGCTTGTTTTTGATATGTCAGTTTGGAAATATTACTGTACAGTATTACTGTACAAATACAGTTATTACTTAGTTACAACCTAGTTTTCTATAAACAAAAGTTTAATATCCTGAAACCGACAATAGTAATTTGTTTGACAAGTGCATGTTTGTTTGCAGGAAAGAAAGATTGATTCTCACTGCGCGTAGTGTGAGAATTAATTCTTTGGAGCAGGCAAATATGCTTTACTCACTAGTCAAACATAAGATTTTATCCAACATCTGATTTGACACTTAAATATTATTTTGCAGAACAACACAAGAACAGAATTTTTTTAATGCAATTAATCTAAAGTCAAAATAATGAATTTTAAATAAGTAGTAGGTGGCTACTTGCGTTGTTGCTAGGGTGACGTTGTTGGAAACAGTTAATTATAAATAAAAATTATCATTGTCAGAGTCGAGTTTAGTCGATTTATGAAAATGTGTAGTGTTTTTCAAGAACGAGATACGTTCCTGATACAGTAGCTACTGTGTTGTGTTGTACAGTAGTACAAGAAGCTAAAGATGCAATATCCAATTTGCTACCTGTTAAATCTAAAGGAAAATATGAAAAAGAATTAGAGCAATTGAATACATGGAGAAGATCAAAGGGCATTCGTGGTATAAATGAAGATATTGTACTAGCCAATTTCTCTAACATGACCAAAGCTTTTAAGGCATCTTCTCTATAGAGCAGATATTCCATACTCAAATCAACGTTACTTGTACATGAAAATGTAGATATTTCAAAATTTATGGGTAGGAGATATAGACTGAAGAAGGCACACATTCTGGATAGGATAGGGAGCATATTGAACAATTTTTTCATCGATGCACCTGACGATATATATAATAATAATATATAATAATTACTACAACCCATAACCTAAACCAAGGCCCCAGAAGCCATCAATATATTTCAGCGAAATATATTGATTTTGTAGGTTGCTCTGCTGTTTGGAATATCTAGAGTCTACCGTTGCGACGAACTGTTGAAGATAACTGTAAATGACATTAAAAATCAGGGCTCATATTTGCATGTACTAATAGCATAGTCAAAGACGAATAAACCACGTAGTTTTACCATGGTCAGAAAAGGTTATAAAGTCAATCTACTTGATATCTATAGAACATATGCATGTTTGCGTCCTAAACATGTTTCTCACAATAGATTCTTCCTGACTTATAAATGCACTATTCAACCAGTTGGCATGAACATGCTATCAAAAATACCACGAACAATTGCATCCTTTTTATCGAACCTCATCTATCTCACCGGCCATAGCTGTAGATGGTATTCAGCTATTCTTCTTCGGAATGTAGGCAGTCACTTAACGACCCTCAAGAGACATGGCGGCTGGAAGTCCTCTGAAGTGGCTGAAGGCTACATTGGAAAATCATTGCCAAATAAAATTGATGTGGCTAGAAAAATTCAAGGAGTAGAAGAATCAATTTCTGCAGTGCAAGAAAATTAATGTTCCAGCTTTATTGAAGACTTTTTTTTGTTTATTGTTTCCAGCCTTACTTTGTGGAACTCCATAATCATGAAATAAATAAAGATTAGTAAAAAGTTTCACAGTATTAATATAATATAATAAGTATAACTGCAATCTCTGCTTTTCAGAATTAGAAAAGCAACAAATCATAAATAAAAACACACAACCACCTAAACTCGTCAAAACACATAAACAGAATATGCCTATAAGACCAGTTGTATCATATATCAATGCACCTGATCACATTTTATCCAAAAAAACTGAACCAGATTATTAACACGATAGGTTACAAATCAAAATAAGTACTCTGTTAGAAATTCATTAGAATTAGTAGATAAGCTACAAAACATATATCTTCCACCACATTCAAAACTTGTTAGTTTTGATATTTGTAACATGTTCTCCAGAATACCCCCACAAGAATGTATTCCTTTATTAGATAGTTTCTTGATTAATAGTAATATAGAATTAGTTAAAAGGTTAGAGTTAATTCAATTATTTGACCTTTGTATCAGTCAAAATTATTTCACTTTTAATAACATAATTTATTTACAAAAGGATGGTTTACCTATGGGTAATTCTCTAAAGTCCTCTATTAGCTAACATATATATGGACAAGTTAGAAGATCAAATATTTGAATTAAACCTCTCTAAACTCATTATCTTCTGGTTTCGTTATGTTGATGACATTTTAGCTTGTTTTGACAGTTCCTTTGAGGTTGTCAATGAATTTTTAATTCTTATTAATAGTATCCACCAAAACATAAATTTTACACTAGAAACAGAACAAAACAGGGCTATAAACTTCCTAGACTTAACTATCAAGATTAACGCAGACAATCTATTTGAATTTTCCATATACAGAAAACCAACACAAACGAACATAACAATATCAAATGAATCTTGTCACCATAAAGCACATAAAATAGCAGCCTACAGATCATTAGTACACAGAGCTTTAACTATTCCACTAACAAAGCCAGATTTTAGCAAAGAGATATCAACCATTAAACAACTAGCACATGCAAATCATTACAATCCGAACATGATTGACACTTTAATTAAACAAAAAGATTATAGGTTAGCTATCAAAAGAATATATCCCAATGACAATCAAACAGAAGACACAAATTACATATCTATATCATATTTTGGCAAAATATCAGAAAAAATTGCACATATACTAAGAAAAACCAGCAATTATAAAATAACATTTAAAACCAACACTAACACTTTTTCATTTTTATTTAATGCTAAAGACAGAACACATATCATGAAATCGGGCATTTACCGTTTAAATTGTTCTTTTTGTAGTTCGGCATATATTGGGCAAACACTTCGAAGTTTTGACATAAGATATAAAGAACACGTACGTTGTTACAAAAATAAACATCCTGAAAAATCTAATTATGCCAAACACCTTTTAGAACAAAATCACACAATGACTCCCCAAAATAATATTAAATTCCTACATTTTTGTAATAACAAACGCAAATTAGACATTTTAGAAGCCTTTGAGATATACAAACACAAACTAAGGGCACCTTTAATGAATGAACAGCTTGAGCTCAGTAATTCTCCGTTACTGGAAGTGTTAGATATTTAATTCTCATTCTTTTTATCTAGTTACCTATTTTTGTATCTACCTTAGTGACGTGTTTGTTTATATTTATATTACCTTTGATAATGACAGCTTAGCTGTCGAAACAATATTGTCAGGTTATATTTTAATAAATACTGTGAAACTTTTTACTAATCCTTATTTATTTCATGTTTATTGAAGACGTTTCAAATGAATTGTTCGATCAGTTAAAGTTAGTTAATTTTCATGGGAATGTTGGTGTTGTTAATTTGTATCTTAATAATAAGTAATACTTATTTAATTAATTAATTTGTGTTTTTTGTATTTTTTTTTAATAATTTATAATATAATAATAAGTCAGTAGTAATAGTCAAGAAAATCACGTTTTTACAAGGTAAATAATAATGGCTTGGTAAGGTTTTTTTTATCCAATCAATTTACTAAATTTATGAATTTTTGGCCAGTCATTTTTTTTATGTAAAATAGACCATTATTTTGAAAAATCACACTGAAAAAACTATAATGCCTAGTAAATATGTAACAGATGGAATTGATAGTTAGTTTCCTAAGAATTCAACACTAATCATCACTAAAGTTTAATTTTTAAAATTTGTTGTAAAAAGGATTTATGACATTTGCTATACAGGGTGTAAATTAATTGAAGGTTTTTAGGTGAATAGTAGATAGGTGGAATAGAGTAGAGTAATTTTTCCTTATAAAGTTTGTTCTTCAAATGAATAGTTTTCGAGAAAATGAATTTTAAAGTTTCATTGATTTTCAAGTCCGACCCTATAACACTAACCTACCTTAATGCGTACAAATGTAATTTAAAAATTGTGCCTTTTAAAAATTGTTATTGTATGTCACATAAAAAAGTTATTTATCGATGTCTGAATATCTTCAACGTAAATAAAGTAGTCAGAAGTTGTTATTATTATCTTATTACTTTTTCAGAAATATGATATGTTAGTATGAAAGGGATGCATCATGCAAAAACTTTTATTAAATATGCATTTATTTGTGTTGATATTAACAGATGTTCCCTTCTGCGAATTCTTAATATTTTGTTAGATTTGATTGATTTTGTTGAAATGACTAATTTTTTATTTCAAAATTGCTACTGTCCCAATATTTAGTTGTTAGGACTCTTATATCTAACAAAATATTATTCTGAATGAATTAATTATTACGTTACATGTGCTGCTTTAATCACCAGAAATTATCGTATTACCATTAACGTAATATTGTTGTATGTAAAATGATATATTTTGTACTTTTTTAGTAGTTTAATTGCAGTTATGCAAATGAATAATTTGGAGGTAAAGACAGGTTGGCCTGTTTTTTAATACTTCATTTTATAGCAATTCTAACTGTTAATTAATTTTATTTTATTTCGTATTTCAAACAATTGTTTATATACCACAATTAGATTGCCGTTGTCAATGACATCAGAGTTCAAGATGTTCTTGATCTCCGTTGTTGTTGGCAACGTAAATCACTTGATGTTGCAACAGCCACATGTGACATGCTGCTTTTCCTTGGTTACGCATATGACGACACAGACAAGGCAACTTGCTTCTTTATACAATAAATTCGGATGAATTTTAAAAGGGAAAATTAGGATTGAAATAGGAAATAAAATAAAACGACTTATGCAATACAGAGATCAATCTTCTTTAAATCCTCGAAGATGTTATAATGCCTCGGCTGGAGCCTTGGCGTTATAATACATCTCGGATTTAAAGTATCGCTTGATCTCCTAATTACATAATATATATTATTTCATTTCGTATTTCAAACAATTGTTTATATACCACAAGTAGTAAAATAAAGTATATCTTTATCTCTGTTGTCAATGGCATATATCTTTATCTCCGTTGTCAATGACACCGGAGTTCAAGACGTTCTTGATCTCCGTTGTTATTGACAACGTTAATACAATAAATTCGGATAAATTTTAAAAGGGAGAAATTAGGATTGAAATACGAAATAAAATAAAACAACTTATGCAATACGGAGATCAAGTTTCTTTAAATCCTCGAAGATGTTATAACGCCTCGGCTGGCGCCTCAGCGTTATAATACATCTTCTCGGATTTAAAGTATCGCTTGATTTCCTAATTACATAATATATATTATTACACTACCCATCTACTTATTTCTAATGATGTCTTGAGATTAAATACAATTCAAATTCGTTGACGATTTTCAACCTATAATAATAATACAGAAATGTACCTACTATTAGTTGTAATAAGAATAACAAAAAACTCCGTCGTGTTTAGTCATCTTGTTGACACATTTATGTATTTATTACTATAATAACAGTTTAAATAGTAAACAACTTTTTGCTTGGAATACACTAAATAGAATGATCAGCGTATTTATTAAGCTTCACCAGACACCAGGCATGCGACGGGCACGAACATTGACAAACCGGTAAGTGCCGACAGCTCAACGCATATGTACAGCGTTTGTAACTCGTTGATGTGTAATTACAAGGAAAAAGTCATAAAATGATTGTTATAAATTATTTTAAATCTAAATGTTTTATTATCATTATCATATCATTATTATCATCAACCCGACACCCCAATGGGTACCAGGGATTTCGAAAAAGAAGAAGAAGAATGTTTTATTATAAAAAACAGAATTTTTTTGTGTCGAAAGTAAAATAATTCAATATACAAAGGAAAATTAAAAATAAATTTAGAGGTAATTTCAGTCCATAAGGTTAAATATGTTACAACAAATAGAGCATTATAAGACAGAGAAACTACCCCATATTGATTCTTGATAAGGCTGTAATTTTGCTGACTGCAAACCATGTCGCAACCGGTTAATGGAGGAGTTAATGTTAATGGGGGAGCGACGGCGGCAATACGGTTACCCTACGGTCTTAATCCTATGTAGTGAGTGTTGACCATAACCGGCTTGTCAGATACCTGCCTGCCACGGTCCAGTCTCGGTCCTAGAACAGTCAGGTCTAGTGAGCGGAGACCTTTAATGGTGGTTTATTACTGTGATTCATATTTTCACAGCAGCAGTTTATCTGACAATAATCTATTCAAACATTCGTGTTGGTTCTTCCTGGATAAAATAATTATCAAATGTGTTGTTAAAAAAAGAAATAGCAAGAAATAGTAAGAAAAAGACTGGTAGGAAAGTAATTGCAATAAAAGCCTTGATTTATTTTTAAATGCACCCTGTACAGCAATCATTACAAGTACAACAAATACTTAATTAAAAAAATGAGAATTTTTCTTTATAAAATTATATAGCTATATACCTATATGATAAGAAAATAACAAAATTACCAATAAAGATTATAAAACAAAAATCTTTGGGAAAAACAAAATAATTATATATGTATAATCCAATCAAAAAAGTTGTCAGGGATATTTCATTCTTTAAGTTGTAAATTATCGTAGAATCTTGTTAGTAATTTTGTTTATGTTACCCCACTCTAATCCCTGATTCAGAAGTGATACAACTAGAAATTTGTCAATTTCTGGATTAAGACAGTTTTAAAACAAGCAAAGGAAAAAACCGGTACATTACATTTTAGCTTTTAATATAACCTAGTAGAAGTCTGTGGATGCCATTTCTGAGCAATAGAAATTGGTGCTTGATGTAGGCATATGAATTGATAAAATAAGAATTCCCTCAATTTCATTTTTTACAGGGGGACAAGGCAATTTGTAAAAAAGTGTCTGTACTTGAATTGAAGCATTAACTTGAACTACATCTCTTTTATCGATAGAAATAATTGTTTCAACATGTTAATTATAAATATTCTTTAGAGTATCAGTTTAATGCAGGAACTGGTTCTACAAAGATTTCTGACCAGATCATCCCCTTGAAATCAACATCAAACATTTAAATGCATGCAAAGATTGGCATAGCTATACCTGACCTAAGTAATTACCTCGTAACATCAAAAGGCTAAACATAAAGCACTGGGAAGAACTTGCAATATCATACAAGATCTCCTACAAACAGTAATGAATGTGACTGTTATGATTCAAAGTGACTACAATGTTTTGTACTAGGATCCAATATATAATGATAATTCAAAATAATATCTTTGTCCAGCCAATTGATCTTTTCAAATAAGGAAAAAAAAGAAAGCTAAAACCTAAAAATGAAAGAATTAAAAAAGATCAAATGTACAAATAAAGCTAGAACTTAGTTATGTATGCATGTCAAAGAGTAGAAAACAGGGTAAGAAAATTATAACTCGCGAATGAAAAAAATTCGATTATTTTCTTATTTTATCATTTATGACAGAATTTTATATTTAAAAATTTATGATTCATTCTTTCAAGAATTAAATTTTAACAAAGGCAGTTTTATTCGTTCGTGAACAAATGCAAAATCAACTTTTAAAAAAAATTCCATCTGTGAAAGAATACAAGCAGAAATGAATCATTCATTTTCAGTTCTTATTCTTGTACTACTTATAGTTCTTACTATTCTGCAGTTTTATTTATATAAAATCATTAACCAACTTCATACAATATGGGCCGACACAAACAATTGAATTTAACCAAATATATTAACTATGATAATGAAACAAATACTACTTCCACTTGTTTAGAGTGTGAGAAGAATTTTCGAAGGAAATCTATTAACTTGAAATATTAAGCGGCATTATGCTAACGTACGTAATCAATTAAGTTTTCTTGATGCAAACAAATAAATTGAAAACAATGTACCAATTAATTAAAAATTATCCAACAAAATTCGACAACGGGCATACAGATTTCCACTCAGTGTGTTAACAAAATTGCATCTTTACATATTAAATAAACCTGTGTTGTTATTTAACCCCCGAATGAATCATATGTGATAATTTTGTGAACGATAAATAATTTTCAACTCTCAGCAAATATGATTCGCTCGGGAATGAATATTTATTTATACCAGAGAATTAAAAAATGAAATTCATGAACGAATGAAAAATAAAATTCTTATAAGAATTATTCTTTTGCGAGCAAATCAAATTTTTTCGTTCCTCTTATCCTGGTAGAAAAGAGTATCCCGAAAGAAAAGTGTGCCTCTCCCTGTGGAGACAAATACAGGTCAGTGTTCAACAAAAACTAATTAAAAATCAATAATAAAAATTTTTTAAATGATATTGGGAGTTTAGTGATTTTCACAATCAGTGATGTTTTATAACCCCTATTAAGCCGAAGTGTGAATACTAATCTACTGATAGCCAGTCTCGGTGGATTAGTGGTTTGCATGTTTGCTTCATAATCCAAAGATCGCAGGTTCGATCCCCGGCCGAGCTGGTAATTTTTCATAGCGGAAAAAATTTAAAACATGCCTTCTTTTCGGATAGGAAGTAAAACTGTAGGTCCCATGTCAATGCGATGTTTGGCACGATAACGATCCCTACTGGGGGTGAAATTCCCCCAGATTCGCCTAAATTCTAGTAGGGTCGGCCAAATGATCATAGCAATCGGTGCGATGAGGTACGAAGGACGCTCCGCCATCCTGATTCTTCGCCCAAAAACAAACAAACAAACAAACTAATCTACTGATAATCATTGGTTTCAAATATGCCTCTTAATTTTGACTAGGATGGGTTTCAGTTTTTGCAAAGCAACATTGAACACAAATGATCAATCCATTCAATCAGATTTACGCAGATACATCAAACATCCAAGCATTCCTCTTGATACCTAGAATTGAGTCTTATTATCTTCATGTTCTAACTAGTCATGTAGTAGAGTTCTGAAGTAAGCATTACTTAAAAGTAAAATAAAGGTCGGAACACTTAATTTTCAGTTTAGGTCATTTATGTACCGAAATCGTAAAAACCAGAAAATTTAGTAGTAGCCTGCCGAAAAAAAATACCTAAATACGCCACTGCATGAGACTAATATGTGGAGGTTGAACATTGACAGATATTTGAAGACATTACAAAGAGAACTACATTATTGTTGAAAATCAATATGCAACTCTGTGTATGTTCAGTAAGATATTTGAAAGGTCGGCTGTAAGAACGTTGTATGTAACATTTTGTTGAAGTGAGGTATTGCCGTAAAAACAACGTTAGTATATCCCTATTGGTAGGTATTGGCATCATAGAGATATAAAATATTCTTAAACAGATTCCTGGAATGCTAGTTTTTAAAGCTTGAATTTGTAGTATGGCGTTTAACAACGCTGTGTCTGTTGTCAGATCGTGTTGCTGTTAAATTTTGTTGTTACATACAACGTTACGTTACGTTACATACAGCATTGTACAACGTTTTATGGAATACTGACTCGTAAATTTTTAATAAATAATTATTTTACTTACTGATGGAGTACATATGTACGTAAGATATATATGAATGTTTTAAATAAATATGTATGTTGCTATGGTATTGAAGATAACGAGCCCGTGATAATTTTTATGCACAGATGCATTATAATTAGACTATTATTGCAAGACTCATCTAAACATAAACGTCTTTTTATGGCTCAAGGGCCTCTTTATGGTCAGATGGGCAATAATGAAAAGTCAATTAAATGTCAGAAGTTTTTTTGTAGAACCTGATTGGTTCTTAATATAATTTGTAAACATATCACCAATGAAAATAAACTGAAATTAAATATTTTGGAATAGTAACTATAGTAACGAACTTCTTATAATCACATAAGTATACGCACAGCTGCTTGATTTACCTACGTACTCATTTAATTATATTTTTACACAATAATAGATTTGACATTGAAAACTTAATCTGTGCATAAAACAGTGTATGTATAGCGGGCATAACTTGCTTTTAGGGCCCTACAGCCTTTTCCTAGCCCTCGGCTGACGTCTCGGGCTAGAAATAATGCTTCTAGCCATAAAAGCTTCATTATGCCCTTAACACATAAATAACTATTATGGGCCTCATAACGGGCTAGCCCGTAAAAGGAATCTTTACCCATAGAAACAGAGCTCAATAAACATATGTTTACGAGTCAGTATATCATAAATGTAAGTTAAACACTTACAACTTTGCAACTGAATTTATAACTAATAAAACTGAATGCTACTTATGGCACAAGGGGCATGGTATGTAATAAATCGCAAGGTGTATAAAAATATGAAGTTTGAATCAGATTTAGCTTTTTTACTAAGACAATTATTTTATTTTGTGATATATATGAACAATATGCATAGCTCGTAAATATCTAAAACAAATGACCCTTAGCTTTAGAATAAGTTGTGCTACAAACAATGATGGCCCATGCCAGATATTTCTGGGTGTACTGCCCACCAAAACTTTGCCTGTTTATTTTGCCAAAGAAAGAGAATCGTATTTCATTGTTAATATGCATTTAAAATTTTTTCACTGATTTCTTACTCCGATTTCTGTCCAAACTTTCCCATCACGGTCGACAGAAAAAAACACATAGGAAACAAAATAAAACATTCTTTTGATTCCAAATCCAATTGTTCCTCAATATATGTTGTGTTATGAAATTGTCTTTTATAATTCTTACCATGACTTTTACTGAAATTTTCAATATTTAATTTGGGTTTAGGACGACCTTGCTCTTTTACCGCTGATTGTTCTTAAAAAGTATACTATGTATGCAATGTGTTTCGTGGAGACTAATAAATTATTGAAAATCAATTATATTTCATTGCTAAAAAATCAATTTCAGTTAGATCTCCCTTATTTTTTTTAATTCCTTGCAATAAAAACTAAAAATTACATGATTAAAAATGAAATCATCAACACATAATAGTATATTGTGTTATTAGGATAACAGTGACACTTTGTTTGACGAGCAACTATATTTGCATTTGTGAGGCGAAGCACAGCATAGCCAAGCAACTGCAAAAATTGCGAGTCAAACAATGTCACTTTTAATCCGTATAACACATGCTGTTTTTTCTCCTAGGTTTAAAAATACTCACTATTAAGCAGTATAACACATGCATTTTTGTATTAGTAAGAGAAACGTCAACTTTAATGACAAATAATGGTATTAAAAGAAACACCTTTTAATTTGTTTAGGGGGAAAATATGTACTGTAGTATGTACTGATTTCCGATTTCGTCTCTCATCTATTAGTGTAATAGTACAAATATAATTTATTTATTAATTTGAAATTACGTAATCATTTTTATCACTATTTTTTCTTGTAATTTTTAAATTAGTCGCCCCATAGACAAGTCTTATGCTTTTGTGTTGTACATAATCAATATCAAATTACATCTACCTGTAATACTGTCACTATTTTGTATTGGATTTTTGCAATAAACTTTATTATTATTTATGTCAGTATTTATTTGGCCGATTCACTGACTGAGTACATAATAAAAGGTGTGCTTTGAATCCACAACGTATATGTATTGTGAAGTTTATTTTTGTATTTTGGTAAATTGTTAAAATCTTTTATATCTCTCAGATCTCAGGGTCGAACTATCTGATATTCACTCAGAAAAGTTACCTATAAACTTTCTTTATTATACCTTTAATATGAGACTCAATTATAATCCGTCAATATGGGCTTCTGTTATTGAAAGATTAAATATTACCAACAAAGAATTAAAATTTTTTATACACATACACTGGTTATTAATTTTCAACACATAAAGTTTAGTTATTAATCATAACCATTGACACTTATATCTGAAATGTCAAACATGACATTCATCAATCAAAATATTTTCAAGAAAGAATAAGTAAGTATAGCATATATGGTTTATTAGCTTTTTATTTTATATAAATCTTTATTTTAGGATTTGAAATGGAAAGATATCTTACCCTTTGTCAACTTACATGTATAATCTTTCCTCAGGTAAGTATTCCTTGTATGGCCATCTAATAGTTTATTAAAATTTTGACACATGTAATCTTCCTCCTGTTCCAACAACCACCTCCACAATCACTACCTACAAATTCCACAATCAACACTATCTGCCAAGAACCGCGATCAACAGCCGTTGACTCAGCAGACACCACCTCTCCTGACTATTGTACTGCCTCATAAACCGCCTTCCGGACTTCCCTCTTATCCAGGGCTCGAACGATGGTGGCCAGCTCCCCAACACCTCAGTAAGCATCTTCTAAACTAATTCTTCTTATTCAGTTACCTTAATAATTATTTTCTTTTTCAGGTATATTACAACGACTTCAAATCTTCCACACCTCGATGATCAACCAACCCAGCTCGAAGACAGTTTTAAATATTATTTTCCTTTATCCAATACGCTTACCATATCATAATACCCCTTTAATTTTGTTTTCTGTTTTTAATGCCCTTTCTCTTCCTTCTTTCAATAAAACACCAGACCTTTTTTTTTATATGTTTTAATTTAACAATTTTTCTTCTTGGTTCTTTATCAATTTACATTTATTGGATACACATTTAGTATTAATTTTCTTTTATATAAACAGATTTCTTCTTCTAAAATTTTATTTATTTATTCATCTCATCCAAAAAAAACCCTAATTTTTTTCTATTTTTTCTCTTATTATTCTTATCTCCCTGAGATACCTTTTTTCAACTATTTTTCTCTTTTTTATTAAAATACTCCCTATCTTTGGTAATTCTTTTAGTTTTTAATACTTAATGTCTATAACCATAGTAGTGAATGAGATCTTATTATTGAAGTACAGGGAGGATTTTAATTATGCAAGAGAAAATCAATATACCTTTAAATTATTACATGATTTTTATTTTCAGGTTGACTTATGGCTAGGATATCCTTTTCTTTTATTATCCTTGTTAATTTTAATACTGTATCAAAATGCTATAATAAATATATGCTAGTACGTTCTATTTCCTTGTCTTATGATTATATACTAAATCTTTATATTCATGGGATATCATTATGACTTTGTATGTAAGTTTATTTGTTGATCCTTAATAACCACATCTGTGTAACAATGATTCTCTAAAATTTTCTATTCTTATGAATATGCTCATATTAAATTTTCTACCTCTCATAAACGTGAACATCACAGTATATAATGTCAGCATTCAATTCTGCATTTCTTTTCATTTATTAATTCTGCAGTTATTTTTACAATCTTTTTAGAAAAAATGGGAATTATTCATACACATAATTATTAGTAAATATTATAAAACTGAATACTTATCACTTATAATAATTAATAATGGAATTTTATGGAATATCTTTGGTTGTTCTGCAGCACTTAAGGACAAGCCACCACTGGTCACGTATTCTTGAACTCACACGAACAAGTCTTGCATACAAGCTGACGTGATCATGTCATAAGGTGCAACTTAGCCAATCAAATGTTAGAAGGTAATAGAGAATTACGTCATCCCATATGCGAAACTGGTATACGAAACTCAAGAATACGACTTAATACAGTCATAGAAGGTCATGATTACAGACCTTTAAGAACAATATTAAGAATAGATTTATTGTCTAATATACTCTAATACATAAATACATATATAATCCATTCCCATTTTACAGCATTTGCAGTGTGAGGGTTTCACACAAACTTTTATGGAAGTACAACGAAGGTAAAAGAGCTACTGTAACAAGTAAATTACGCCCTCCCATAGTTTGTCACTCGCACAACTTTCATAGCTTATCCTAAGAAGATCAAATACGACTGTACTAAATTTTAAAATTCAGTTGCAACCAAGATTTGAACTGTTGTCCTTCTGAACGAGAAATAAGATCTCTATCACTTGTAGGAGATTTTGCATGGTTCTGCAGAGTGTGTCCAAATCTTCGAAGGTTAATACATACATTTTAGCATTCTGAATAGGGTACTTAGGTGCAACTTCTTTCACATTGAATTTCAAAATATGGTGGACATTTTTCCCTTACAAGGGCAATGCAATATTGAATATGATAAAATGAAATATAATTAAATAGTAGGACTGATATTGACATTTTTTTGTTATCTACTGTTAAGCGATAAGTAACGAATGTGATGTAGATCTGGTGATATCCTTTAATTTAAGATTTAATAATGTGATAAAGCCTACTTCTAAAATTTCTAAATTTGTATTTGGGATATCCATTTTTTTTGTACCTAGTATACTGTATTCAAAATAACCAACAACTAGAAATAAACAGAACTGACATAATCCCATGGGCTATGACTGAGACAGTTTTACACCCAACAAATTTGCCTACTAATGTCATGGTTGTCATTGGCAAATTTATTTTGTTGATTGGGAAGAATAATGGAAATCTATTTTTAACACTGTGTCAATTACATAACATCTTAGAATACATTGTTGAACCACTAATTATAAATGTTGCTAATAGTGGAGTAACGCTAAGCAAAAAAGAGCGTTATCTCGAAACCGGTCCAAACTACTTCGATTTAAATAATTTTTTTTTTTTAAGTCTTGTAAATATAAAATACTAAAACCTTTACAAATTAGTAATTGGCGCTCAAAACGGGAAATGTGGTGAAACTCGAATAACCTAAAACCATAACCAAGTGGTCCCGCACCGGTTGCTCGACCATCTCAGAACAGGATAATTTTTGGTGTGTTATCACATCTATGTATTGGTAGTTCGAAACCACTATTAATTTATTTTTATTCCTTTTGGTTTAAATACGGCAGCCATATTTGTTTCGTGGTGCACGACGTTTCTTGCAGTTTTCTATGTAAGCAGAAATCTTCATATCTCAAGAACAGTTGGTCGTAGAAAGTCGCGGTAAAAACCATTGCATTCTTCACATTTCGAACTACATTTGTTGTTCTAAACATAAATTTTGTAAGATGCTTCCTTATGAACGCAAATTAAGTCCGAAGTTTAACGCTTTTTTTGCAAAATTTTGGCTTTTTAGAGTGTCATATTTCCAGACAATGGCGAAGTATCAGCGCTCATTCTTTTTAAAAAAAGTACACAGTTAAGGCTAATTTATGTTTAAAAAATTTCAAATCGCAAACTTCACTATTTTGGTATTTATGGGCTTTTGAAATTCTCGTTTTCTTCATTTTTGAGCAACTTTGGGCCTCAACATTTCTTATGGTCATCGATTGATTTTTTTTATATTACGTGCATGTGAAGCAGCATATGATGGTAAACTGTGGTAAAAATTTTAACTTTGTTATTATCGTGAGGACAGAGTTATGCTTAGTTGAAAACTGTAAATGTATACCATTTCCATTAGTATTAGTATTACTGAGTAAATGTACTTTATTCTGGTGCTAATATTGGTTTGGGAAAGTAAAATTATTATTATTACTATTATTATATATATGTAGTTATATGCTATTGATAAAAGTCCTTGCAGTGTTAACTAAAGTTACTAATATAACAAGGGTGCTTTTTTTTTGTATTTTTCTTCCGTGACCGATTTCCCTATCAATCCGTGTAAATTGAATGACAACTAACATGAGCATAACTCTGTTCTCAAGCTAATATCAAAGTTACCATTTTCACCATCATATACTGCTTCATATCCACATAATATAAAAAAATCCATTTATGCCCATCAGAGATATTGAGGTCCAAAGTTGCTCAAAAATGAAGAAAACGAGAATTTCAAAAGCCCATAAATACCAAAATAGTGAAGTTTCAGATTTGAAATTTTTTAAACATAAATTAGCCTTAACTGTGTACTTTTTTAAAAAGAATGAGCGCTGATACTTCGCCATTGTCTGGAAATATGACACTCCAAAAAGCCGAAATTTTGCAAAAAAGCGTTAAACTTCGGACTTAATTTCGCCCATAAGGGAGCATCTTACAAAATCTATGTTCAGAACAACAAATTTAGTTTGAAATGTAAACAATGCAATGGTTTTTACCGCGACTTTCTACGACCAACTGTTCTTGAGACATCAAGATTTTCGTTTACATAGAAAACTGCAAGAAACGTCGTGCACCACGAAACAAATAAGGCTGCCGTATTTAAACCAAAAGGAATAAAAATAAATAGTGGCTTCGCACTACCAATACATAGGTGTGATAACATACCAAAAATTATCCTGTTCTGAGATGGTTGAGCAACCGGTGCGGGACCACTTGGTTATGGTTTTAGGTTATTCGAGTTTCACCACATTTCCCGTTCTGAGCGTCAATTTCTAATTTGCAAAGGTTTTAGTATTTTATATTTACAAGATTTTAAAAAAAGAATTATTCAAATCGAAGTAGTTTGGACCGGTTCCAAGATAAAAACGTAAGGTTACTCCACTATAATGATAGTGAAAGTGATTTTTCAGAATCTGATTCTTTTAGGGAGTATATTAATTTTTGTTGTTTTTTAAATCATGGCACAACCTGCTTTACCAGCATGAATTGACATGCCGATAAAGCACATCATGAATCATGGAATAGTTTGAATGAATGAAGTTTGAATGCACTGTAAGCAGTGGCGGCTGCTGCATACGTCAAACCCGTGCCACTCGCAGTGCAACAGATGATGATATACTGCTTTAATGTGTGCGTACGAGCGTGATAGCGATATACCAGTTTGTCGTGTGGCCCGGGTTTACGTATGCAGCAGCCGCCACTGACTGTAAGTAGTGTTGTACAATGTTTTCAGAATTTATTTTTGGAGAATACTCCTAGAGCGCAAACAAAAAAAAATCCTAAATACACTTTAACTTGCAAAAATATATGCAAAATAAGAATTCCAAAAGTTCTTAAATATTCTCAAAATACTGAAAATGCTCAACCGTTCTCCAGTTTTCTTCAGAAAGTTCTTTTATAGTTTGACACATAGTTAATCTGCCTGTTAAAAGGTAATTGTGGTGAAAACTAATAAAGAAAAATTGAAAACTCAGATTCAGATAATAGAAACAAAATATAGGTAAGTTAAATAAATAATTCACATTCAGTAAACAAGTATCAGACTATATAAAACATGCGTTTTGACACTCACAAAGCTAATTGATTTTAAACCGCACATGCATGCAAGATGTACGTGTTATTAGCACCTTGTGTTAACATATAAGCAATTTTTAATTTATGCATTCGAAAACAACAACAAAAAATTTGGGATACCTCCCCTTAACTAATTTTTATATTAGATATAGTCTGGTACTCATTCATCAAATGTGAACTCTTTATTATCTATTATTTTGTTTATACAAATGTGTGTAAGGTTTGAATAGTATTTTACAATAGGTTCCGGTTATTTGAATCACTGGTTATTTGCATCAGACGCTTATATGAATCATGAAATTCTATCTCCACCGAATGCTTGCATCATTAACCAAAAAAGTAATACTCCTAACATACAAAACTTCTTTAACTACAAACTAACCGGCTTTTTACTACCTATTGAAATTCTTGGGGTAAAGATTTTCCATTTGCCTACATTACTTGAACGCTTTTAATCATTATGGGATTATAATAGATTTTTCTCCCTTTTCATTTCTTTTTGGAAGAATCCTGTTTCTAAGAATCTTCTTAAACTAGGGACATTTGAGTTACGAAATGGTAAACGTTAACATCAGTTTCAATTGTCTTTTTCTGCATATCGACCATACACACATACATACCACCTACTATTATGACTCTCACGGATTCCTTTTGCATCCCATAAATATATACATTTTATACAGGGGGCCTTTTAATTGCATCGCCACTTAATTGACTCAAAAACGCCATGTACGAACGTGATTCTAATAAATGGTGCATACTGTATCTTCAATATTTTTAATTTTTACATTACTCTTCAATAGACAGATTAATTACATACTAAATTACCAAAAAAAGCTTCTTTAGAAAACTGGGAAACATTCTAACATTTTGAAAATATTTAAGAACTTTTAAGATTCTCCTTACTTCGGATATATTTTTGCAAGTTAACGATATATTCTCTAGTTCTGCTAACTTCTGACGGTTTATTCTCGTCTGTGCTCCGGAATAATTTTCCAAAAATAAATTCTAAAGTATTTTACAACACTACTTGCAAGTGTGTCAAGGATAAGACCATATTTTCTTGTTATTCCAGGAGAAGAGTATATTAATTAATATTTCTTTAGTTTTAAATTAAAAAATACTGTTTTTTTTAAATACATTTTCAGTTTCTGACCATTATGTTACAAGTTTTTCTGTTTCATAACAATAAGTTTTTAAACCACTACACAGTTTTGAATACAGTATTGGCTCATACAACTGCTGCTAATGTAGCTTTTTTAAATAACCTTTCATTTAAAAAAACCATTAACCATTACAAACTATTAACTTCTTCATGCAGAAATTGAAATAATTATTACAAGATTTTTAATTTCATGTTTAAAACATGAAGTTCTTGTATATTTGATTTATAAATTTTTATTTTAGATTTGCCTAATTAATATTTAGCTATTTTTTAATTTTATTATTAAAAATCAATTACTAATGCAGTAAATACATGCAAATATCTTATATTTTAATTGACCTTTATTTTAACGTTCTGGAAAGACAATTTTTTTTGTTTGCCGCAGCCTTAATTTATCATAAAATACAATTTACTGTGAATCATGTATGGTAAGTATGAAATATTTAAAACTCAATTACAGTATTGTATGGCTAATCGGAACAGAAAGTTGCCAGGACCTGTTCAAATTAATGAAACGTTCGGATAACAGTATTCACATAATATTGCTATCTGTAATTAGAACTAAGTCCGGATTATAGATCACATCTCATGTTGATCAAAATCAATCAATCAAATTTAGTCGATATTTTGATAACATACTAACTACATGATAACGTAAAAGATCTTTAACAACTCCCAGTAACTACTGCCACACAGCCCTTATGCATTTCATACCAAGAATGATGAAAAGCCCGATTTTGTATTTTTCAGCAGACATAACATTAATGTTTGACGTCGGACGTTGCCCTAAAATTTGTTGCTGTTCTATTTTATTACGTCTTAAAAATGGTGTTTCTAGTAAATACATCACGTGATCATGTTATGGATCATTTCCTTGCATCTAAAACAAAAATTTGTTACTAAAGTCCGTTCGCCGAGACCTGTCGCAAAACGTAAACACACTTGAAGTTAGCTGACTCTTGACGCTTCGTTTACGATGATACGCGTTTGCGTACCATGTGCGCTTAACTCGCTTTTACGGTTGTAGCGTAATATGGAATGCAAAGTGATTGCATTATACGTGTTTCCGCATTTATGTAAAGTAGTTTAAGCGTTAATGAGACCACGTGTGCGCCGACCAATAGCATCACTTATAGTTTGTTTAGTGCTAACTTTAAGTGTAATTACGTCTTGCGACAGGTCTCTGCAAACGGACCTTAGCTGCTTAATTGAAATCCCTGACTTTTTTCACTAATTACCTAAATGTTCCTTTTTAATATCTTATAAAAGCACCTGTTTAGCTAAGCATAAATACATACATATTATTATATGAATTTATTAGTTAAGTTAATCACGTTAAATACGATTTTGAAAAGTAAAGCAAAACATAAAATAAATCGTCTTCGATAGTATTCAGAGGGAGGTCGCGACAGTAACATAACATATGATACAAATCTTGATCTTTCATTGATTTGCGAAACTGTGAAATCTTAGCCTCAGTTCTGCCTATAGGAAAAGTATACAATAACCAAGCCACTGCAACAAGCCAGCAAATGCATACAGATGCATCAACTGAAGCTTGAGATTTCGAGCCTCATTGCCTCGTCCATTCTGTTCGCATAATGATAGTTTATCGCACTGCGTTGGGTATGCACATATAAATACATTTTATTATAAGTTTATTTATATTAAATTCAAAGTTTTTAATTTAGAAAGTATTGATAGAATAAACTTATTAACACAGCATTAAAAGATAATTGACGTTAAAATATATCGATTGTATTTAGTAATTATTTGGTTTCATTTAGGTGAGGCTCAGCCTCACTCGGCAAGCCATGCCTGGTTCATATTTTGTTTTATGTACAGTACCTACATAGAGTTCGGATTACAAATACCAAATTTCGGACTATAGAAATCAAGTTACACAACTAGTACTGTTTGGGCTATAGATGTGTTCGGATTAGAGGGGGTTTGAATTATTCATACATTACTGTAATGTGTAAATTTAAAAAAAATATTTTAAAATTATTTATTTTAATAATTGAAGGGTCGGCCATAACAACGTTGTATGTAATAAAAGAATTTGAACAGCAACACGAACTTACAACAGACTACAATGTTGTTACATGGCATACCACAAATTCACGCTTTCAAAACTAGCATTCTGAAAATCTGTTTAAGAATATTTTATATCTCTATGACACTAAAACCTTCCAATAGGAACATATTAATGTTGTTTCTGTTGTGTAAAATAATCTTTAATTTGTTTAATAGTGTGATCACACCTTTATTTGACAAGTCAATTATATTGTAGTTTTGATGAAAACAAGGGAGAGTGCTGGAAACACTCATGTATAAAGGTTGGCTAATGCCATTGTATAATATATGTATAAAGCTACAAAGAAGTTGTTTTTATTCTCATAAGAAGATCACAACACATGGCGCAGTCGCTTACGAAACATAAAGATTAAAGCAGGTATACAAATATTAAGATAATTGCGATGGCTTTATTTGTAGTTCCTACTCCTCTGGCGTTGTCCGGAAACTTAAATGAAAACTGGAAAAAATTTAATAAAATGTTTGATATTTATATGACGGCGACCGGATATAATAGTCAATCAGACGAAAGGAAGATCGCGATATTATTGAATTTAATTGGTCCAGAAGCAGTTGAAATAAGTGAAACTTTTACTTATGAAAAAGCTGAAGATAAGAAAAAATTCACAGGTGTGTTGAATGCTTTTGAAAAATATTGTAATCCGAAAAAGAATCTACTACACGCTAGGTTTTTATTTTATTCGCGTAAACAAAAACAAGGTGAGCCATTCGATAACTTTTTAACTGATGTAAGAACTATAATTAAAGATTGTGAATTTAAAAGTGCCGATGAAATTTTATGGGATAAAATTGTTCTTGATTCGACAGATAAGGAGACAGTCGATGCCATAATTAAATATGGTGATATAACATTAGAGTGTGCTATTAAAAAATTTAGAATTGCAGAAATTATCAGGCAGCAAACAAAACAAATCCATAGGGAAAAGGAGGAAGTAAATGCAATGGTAACACTACAGAAGAAAAGTGAAAAGTTTGGTACCAAGCAACGAATGGGAAATAATCAAGTCCAGCCATTTGGTAACAAGAACCAGCAACAGCCACCACCGAAAAAGCCCAATGAAAAGAAGATAAAATGCAATAAGTGTGGCAATTTTCATGTTAAGTATAAATGCCCTGCTATAGGTAAAATATGTTTTATTTGCAATAAGCGCAATCATTATGCTCAGATGTGTAAGATGCAAAATCAATCTTATTCAGTAACGAATAACATTAATGATGAGTATTTTTGTAATACAATATCTGCTAAGTATATTCATTCTGTAAATTGGACAACAAACCTAGTAGTTGAAAATGAATTAATTACATTTAAAATTGATTCAGGTTCAAGTGTAAATTTGATTTCAATGAATATATTGAATAAGATTAGACAAGCGTCAAAGAATAAAACATTGGTGATAAAACACAATCCAGTTAAACTTGAGGCTTATGGTGGTACTTTTATAGATAACTTTGGCATTGTAGAATTATCTATTAATAAAGATGATAAATTGTTTATGGAAACTTTTGTTGTAACTAAAGTTAATTCAGTACCAATATTAGGATTAGAAACCTCATTAAAATTAAATATAATATCTAAGAATGTTGACCATATAAATAATTCTACAACCTCTAAAGAAACAATAATTAAAAGGCATCAAGATAATTTTTCTGGTATAGGTTGCTTTCCAAAAGAGCATAAAATTGAAGTAAAAGATGACACAGTAAAATCAATGAAAGTACCCTATAGAATTCCAATTAATTTAAGAAAACCGGTTAAAGATGAACTTGAACGTTTATGCAAGTTAGATATCATAGAAAAGTATGATAAGCCTACTTCATGGGCTAGTAGATTAGTTATAGTACAAAAACCAAATGGAACTCTCAGGCTATGTTTAGATCCAAAAGATTTAAACAATAATTTAAAAGATGAACATTTCCCAATTCGAACTTTGGAAGATCTAAAATCAAATTTAAGTAATGCTAAATTTTATTCTGTACTTGATCTAAAAGACAGTTTTTGCAAATTAAGTTAAACAGTGAGAGCATTCAATATTGTGTATTTGCAACTATTTTTGGTTGCTATGCTTTTAAGAGACTTCCTTTTGGTCTTAAAATATCTGCACAAATTTTTCAAAAGTTTAATACTGAAGCTTTTGGAGATATCGAAGGTGTATTTGTATATATTGATGATTTGTTGATTTATGCAGATTCTCCTGAGAAGCATGATCAAATTTTAGAAAAGGTTCTAAATCGTGCAAGAGAACTGAATATTAAATTTAATGTTAATAAATTTCAATATAAGACGGATAAAGTTAAATATTTAGGTCATGTTTTTCAGAATGGATCGGTTAAAGTAGATCCTGACAGAATTAATACTATTTTAGAGTATGATGTTCCAAAAAATAGAAAAGAATTGCAAAGGTTGTTAGGGATGATTAACTACCTAAGAGATTTTGTGCCTAATTTATCTAACTTATCAGCTCCATTACGAGCACTGCTTAAAAAAGATATTGAATTTAACTGGTTAGATAATATTCACACAAAATGTCTAAATGAGATTAAAAATTGCATTTGCAATGCTCCTGTTTTGCAAAATTTTGATAATAATAAAGAGATAGTCATACAAACTGATAGTAGTAAGGATGGGATCGGTTGCGTTTTATTACAAAATAATAAACCCGTAGCATTTGCTTCAAAGAGTTTATCTGATGCAGAGCTTAATTACGCGCAAATAGATAAAGAATTTCTAGCGATCCTTTTTGCCTGTAAACGATTCCATCATTACATCTACGGAAGGAAAATAACTGTTCAAAGTGATCACAAGCCTATTGTGGCTATTATGCAAAAAGAAATTAATAAAATTCATTCAAATAGATTACAAAGAATAAGAATTAAATTATCTATTTATAATATTGAAGTCAAGTATGTACCTGGTAAAAATTTATACATCGCAGATGCAATTAGTAGAGCTTGCTCGAAAGCTGATAAAAGTCAGGTTGATACTGATCTAAATGATATTGTTCATACTGTAAATATTAGCGATAATCTAAAAATGAGACTTAGATCTGAAACTTCGAAAGATATTATTTTAAGCAAATTAATTAATTATTGTAAACATGGATGGCCAAATTCTAAAACTAAAATTGATAAAGATATACAATATTATTATAATAAACGTCATGACATTTATATTGAAAATGATTTGATCTTTTTAAATGATAAAATTATGGTTCCATTGTCTTTACAACAAATAATACTAACGAAAGTGCATGAATCGCACCTAGGAATTAGAAAGACACTGGAACGTGCTAAATCATTATTTTATTGGCCTTCTATGGGTCAGGAAGTTCAGGACTTAATTGCAAATTGTGGTGTTTGCCAAAAATATCGCTCGCGTAATGCTAAAGAACCAATGTTATCACATGATATACCTAAGCTACCCTTTGAAATGGTAGGCTGCGATGTATTAGAATATGCAAACCAAAATTACTTAGTTCTAGTCGATTATTTTTCTAAATGGGTGGAGGTAAAGCCACTTAGAACTAAAGATTCAGTTGAAATTGTAAAGGTTTTAAAAGAAATATTTGCTATTCATGGCATTCCAGTAAGGTTAATTGCAGACAATATGCCGTTCGGATCAAAATACTTTTATGATTTTGCCTCGAATTGGAGTTTCAAAATTATTACGTCAAGTCCGTATTACCCAAAATCTAACGGGTTGAGTGAAAGATATGTTGGTATCTGTAAAAAATTCATTAAAAAGTCACTTGATACTGGGATAGATCTGGAACTAATGCTACTGGAATATAGGAACACGCCAGTTCTAAATTTTAAATACTCACCTGCGCAACTGCTAATGTCTCAAAGAACTCGAACTAAGTTACCAATTTCAAAAAATCTGTTAAGACCTTATGTCGTCCGTAATTTTCATTATTTTTTAATAAACAAAAAAGATGAAATGAAATCACATTATGATAAAAACTCTAAAATTAGAAATTACAAATTGCAGAAGCTGGATAAATTAAGATACAGACAGAATGGTGTATGGCGACCTGCTACATTTATTAAGCAAGCTCATACACCAAGATCTGTAATTATTCAAGATGATGATAGTGGCAAGTTTAAAAGGCGTAATATGACTGATATAAATACTAATCTTAGATATGTAAGAAAGAATACCATCCATTACATGTAATACTGAAGATACTTATCTAGATGAGAATTTAGATTCTGATGTTTATGTTAGTAGATATGGTCGTAAGATTAAACCTGTACAAAAATTAAATGTGTGACTGTATAAATAACATGTAAATTAGATATTAATTTTATTTTCTTAGCAATGTAGAGCAATCTAATTAGTTATTAAATTATACATAAATTTTGTAAATAAATAAGTTTCTTATTCATTTTGAGAAAGGAGATGTTGTGTAAAATAATCTTTAATTTGTTTAATAGTGTGATCACACCTTTATTTGACAAGTCAATTATATTGTAGTTTTGATGAATACAAGGGAGAGTGCTGGAAACACTCATGTATAAAGGTTGGCTAATGCCATTGTATAATATATGTATAAAGCTACAAAGAAGTTGTTTTTATTCTCATAAGAAGATCACAACACAGTTTCTATGGAAATACCGCATTTCAGCAAAATGTTACATACAACGATGTTACGGCCGACCCTTCAATTATTATTTAATCCTGGTTTTGGCAAGTTATGTGAAATACAGCGATGCGCCAAATAAGATAATGATTTGAAATCAGTGTAAAGAGAAAAAGCAACAAAAGCAGGAACTTTTAAAACAGTTTCTACTCTAATACAAAACAAGATTAAACCTATGATAACAAGAAATTTTTTCTTTAGTGAAAACGAACTACATAATAGTTATGTTTGAACGAAGTACACGAAGTCTTTACTTACACATGAGCGCATATTTTGAAGCATGTGCGCCGAAGAAGCAAGGCATTCATTTGTGAGAATGCGTTGAAGATGACTTCCTGTATTGAACTTTGCACAAAACCTTTCGAAATGAACCTTAACGATAAAGAAACATAATTAACCAAAATCTTTAATACTGTTTCAAATTCAAAGTAAACCAAGTAGGCAATAGCATTCTCTTGTTGCCAATAGATGGTACTCATACATTTGTCAGTGGAATTATTAGTGATTACCAGAGGGAGGCGTTGACCTTGATATTCAGTTGTGTGAGGTCGCACATATAAAGTTTCAAAAAGCGACCAGCATTTTTAACACATAATTTTATATACACTACCGTATGGGATAGCTTACATAATTTTATATACACTACCGCATGGGATAGCTTACATAACTAGCCATTTAGCAAGGCTGTACATTGAAAGTATTATATTCTTATTATTCAATAAATTTGTTTTTTGGAAATTTTGACAGTAATTTCTTTCATTGGTGAATGTCAATTTAGAATCATTACAATTTAGTAAAAAGATGAGTATATTGATTTTTAAAAAGTCACAACTCAACTTGAACGGGTGGAGAGTCAAAATATTATGGCATTGTATTGATCCTAAAGTGACTAAACTCAATCTCAAAATCTTAAGAATGTGGAAATTTAAAAAACAAATATGGGACATGCTAAATAATGTTAGACTAACATTATAACATCATATAGGAGTCCAGGTTACTTTACAGTAATTCAATTCAATTTTCTTAATTTGTCCCTCTTGAAATTGATAAATTTTGGGTTGCATCACTTCTGTAACACCCGTGCCTTGGGAAAACCTAAAATGTTTAAAACACTGAAACAAACCACATTTACACTGCTGTAAAATAAAATCATAAAGTGTGTTTCTAGCAAAACAGTTTTAAAGTTGCTGAATCTAGTTACAATTTTTTGAATAGTGTATACATACATAATATCTGCAATAATAATAATAATTAACTTCATTTCATATTATAAAGACCTGATAATAACTCATCAAAATACCCAAATATGAAACATCAATACTATCTTTTATTAATCTTAAATTTCCTAAAATTCAATAACAAAAAAAGAGAAAAACATTCTAATGTCTAACCTCACAAACTTGTACGGCATAAGGTTCAACCTCAAAAGTTTGTGTTAGAATGGCACTATATATTAATTCAACATTACAAACAGTACGAATCTTATCTTTTTTATTCCGTAATACATCATAAACTAAATGTAAATCATTTGCATGAGTTAAAATAATATAACTGTATGGTGAATTAATATTTGTTGCCTCGATTTGAGAAACTGTTCGTCTATTTTTTTCAACAATTCCACCACAACTTCTTATTATTTCCGTTAAAACACTTTTACTGGGAAAAACACTAGGCGTTATATAAAAGAATTTCCCTTCAAATAATTTGTTTCTGTTTCGAGTTGCTAAAGTTTGGTTGAAATCACATTTATATTCACTATTAAATACTTTTGTATCCAATGAATAATTAGAATAGTCTAGGAACTTATTTGCAGTGTGGGAGTCACGTAACCAAGATTCAGGAAGAATAGGTACACCTAAACAGATGCAAAGTAAAATTTTGTGACTACGAGCCAAATAAGGCATGACTAAGTGTGTACAATCGGTATGACTTTTTGCTAAAGAACCTCCAAGATCTCTGTAAAATAAAATTATATTTTAATAACCATGTCTTTTAAACACATTACTACTTACTTAACCATCTTCTTAACTTCTTCGGGATCAGTAAACATTGAGAATAAGATTCTATGGGTGGCACTCGGTGGCATTTGATCACTAGGATTTTCATTTTCATCATTTGTATGCTCTGTTTTTAATTTTTTCACTTTCTTTGGCATCACAACTGGAGATGGACTCCTTTTAACTCTTTCGTACGATTCTTGAGATATGTTTATTGGCATCTTCCAAGCATCTGCAAAATGAAAAATAATTAAATTCAATTATCATCATTGTTAAGTTAACTTACGCATCAAACTTGGAACTAAACTAGGTTCGAAATTAAAAACTGGTGGATTTGGAAACTGCTGATATTTTATATGTTCCATTTGATTAAGTGCAGTAAAGTTACCCAACATAACATCAGTAAGCCACTGTACATTAACAACCGGTGTACCCCATTTCTTTGCATGTACAACTTTTGGTCCATCAGTTTTTGATGCAATCAATAATGTATTGTGCTTAGAAAAATAACTTGTAAACTGTAAAAAGAAAACATAAATATTTTAAATTCAATCTCTAATCTAAAACTTACTGTAGCACCAATATATTTAATCATGTGTTTAACACGATTTCTTTCAGAATTCACAAAACCAGTTAAGGAAATCAAATGTTTTGAAGCAGGTGTTGTATCTAAGTACATTGTTGGCAAATGTAAGGCAGTCCATGGTGGTAAAACTTGTTTGCGTTTCATTACATCGGATAACCAATAAAGTGTTACACAACGTTTGCAATCCCTTAAAGCTTGCATTACAACTCCATGTCTTTGGGTTTCGCATAGAACATGAGTTACACGAGAACAGTATTGTTTCTCAATTTCACCTAAAAACGACCATGAAATTGATGCCTACAGTGCTGCAGAGAAAAGTTTACCTCCATGTTTTTCAATTTGTTGTTGCCAATCTGGTATTGATTCCTCAAGAAAACGATCTAACTCCACCACAACAAATATGCATCCGAGTAAAAATAAGTCAGGTGGAACTATAATAATACAATTAGATAGCACAATTAGTTTTATATAGAAAACTTAATAATTATTTAAAATATTTTATACATTCACAATTATTTTGGGATAAAGGTCAGTAATGACTTTGTTCTTGTTAGGTATCGGTAGGAGATATTTAATTAGAATTCTCAAATGGTGTTAGTTAACATTTTTCATTGATTTGCAGCTAGTATCCAGGAACTAACTGTGGCATTACTTGAAATAAATGAATATAGCAAAGGTATGCAGAAATGTGAGTTATAAAATAATTGTAACAACCACTAAAACAAATCAGAAAAAGAATAATAAAATAAAATAATAATCATATATGCAAAGAATTCAAATTGAACCTTGAAGGTATACTATAAAGGGTAAAACATCTAGTTACTGAACACTTAAGAACATTCATTATGAAATATACATTTAATATCTGATTAATAACATACTTCTTTAGAACTAAATTACATTTTAGAGAATGGAATATTTAGAAGATGTTATAGTTTTATTAGATTACCAATGTTTACTTATAAATTAAATAAGATAATAAAAAGGTATTATCCATCGGCTAAATGTACGCCGATGGTGGCGATTTATTTTCTCTGCGCCAAAAGACATTCAAACGTTATCTTGAAGTAGCAATTCAGTCTCAGCTAACAGCACATTAAGTTCGACAGAGTTAATCATTCTATTTTGTACTTGCATGCAAAACGTGAAATTGCATGTCGCATATTTCCTTTGTAATTTTTAGGGTAACAACAGCAAAAAGCAATTTTATCTATTTTTGAATTTTGAATTATTTTGTTTTATTTCAAATAAGTTTGAATTTCCACCATCGGCTAATGTCCAAGTGTAATCATCAGCATTGGCATTACCATCGGCAAGATTTTGCTATTAGTCGAGCTCTAATATTTTATATTATTAAAGCAAATTACGTAGAAAACATATTTCTCAGACATTAATGTTAAGGTGCGTACAGACCGCCGCGCGAAACTGCGCCAAACGTTTGCGAACGTTGTAGATATAGTCAGTGAGGACGGCGAACCGCGCTCGAACATGCTACTTCGCGCTCACGCAAACAGGTTCGACTTACTGTTGGTACATCAAAAGAAATTTGTTGTTGCAACAAATCTAGATAGGACGTGTTTTGTTCGTGGCCATGGTGCGTTGCTTTATTATTTTAAACTATTTCTTTATAAAGCTTGTCGCTGGAGAACAATTTAGGTAATTGCATTATCAATTTATTATCAATAATAACAATAACAATGAATAATTGAAACGTCTTCTACGTCTTCCTCATTCATGACAAATTGGGAATAATAATTAGAATGCAATATAAGTTACAGCAAGTTGCTTTAAAAATAAAACTGGAACCTTTACAAACACGAACAAATTTGTATCTGTTGCAGCAGCGTGGACGTCTTTAGCGCACGTTGCTCGAAAACATTTGCGAACATTTGGCGCCGCTTGGCGCGGCGGTCTGTATGCTTAGTTACTTATTCCTGCGTCTTTCTACCGTGAGGTGTCTGTACGCACCTTTAGATATTGCGGATATCACTTTGTATTCAATAAAATTAATCAAAACTCAAATTTATATTCTTACGGAATATGCGGCGCTTCGGTAAATGTTAATAGTCAATCATTTGGTATTCGGTCAAAATCTGGTAAAATACAAAACAAAAAATAGTCTTTATACTTGATTTATTTCACATTTTCGATATCCGTTCATAAACGCCAATGTTATGGTTTCCGTCCTTATTTCTCAGTCTACGACCAGAGGTCGCCACGAGGCACCATGCACATAGCGAATACATGACAAATCATCTTATGAAAGAAAAGATATCAATTTTTCTTACTTTCCGAAAGATGTTAACTTATCTAAAAAAAAATGGGAAAATGCCATTCCAACAAATAATAAAAAATTAACATGAACTCATGTTTCTGAAAAACATTTTCGTTGAGAAGTATTAATAAAAACATGTATGATAGACAGTTTTACAGTAATTACACATACACACATACACAGTTCCACACACAGAAGTGCAGTGGAGGTAATATAATAAATATGATTGTACTAAAATGTTTATAATTCAGTCGCAACCGTGATTTGAACCCATGTCCCTCTGATCAAAAAGCAGGATCTCTACCACTAGATCATGGAGGGCAACAAATAGAATATATTTTATTCAATTTTGACAGTATAAAGTGACATTATGAACTCCATAGTAACCCTTATAAGCAGTCTATTATTCACTAGTGAATTAAAACCGTTTTAATTCACTAGTGAGTTAAAAATTATTTCACTAGAGAAATAAAAAAACCTTTAACGAAGAACAATTATTTTTATTTAAAATAAATATTACAATTACTGACACCACTGAAATGTACACCATATGCACTATTAATGGGCAAATTTATATCTTGATTTGACACTGATGTTGATGCGGAAGTACATGCTTCCGAATTTGAATGCGATCTCTCCTGAATGATTGATGTTGACGCGGAAGTACATGCTTCCGAGTTTGAGGACGATCTCTCCTGAATGATTGTTGAATGGTTTATGATTTTCCTTGAAATTTCAATTTTATTATTAAGGGAATCTTCTATGTATCCTTCTACAACACTATTTGAACGCCAACCGCCGTGTCTCTTTACAACTGTTAAATCTGCCCCAGAGTCTGCCAGTAAAGTTGCACTCGAACGTCTAAAGCTATGGCCCGTATATTCTTGTGGATTTTGGAGACCAAGAAATCGTGCAATTTTTTTGGGAAATCTTGAAATAGTATTTATTCCTACAGGTTGTACTGTGCATTTTTTGTTTTTGTAATTGATGAACAACCGTTTGTGTAAAATACTGTCAGGTCGTAATTTTCTGTACTTCCGGAAAACGTCAATTGCACAAATCGAGTTACTTCCATTGATGATAGTAAATGTTCTGGGCTTATAAGTCTTCGTGTCAGGAATATTGATCACAATTACGTTGCCTCTGTCATCAACATGATCAACTGACATAGCAACCAATTCACCAACTCTACAGCCTCCAAAAACTCCCACAATTAGAACGACTTTTTGCAGCAAATATTCATCATCGGAAGCAGTATCCAAGAACCTTTCCATTTCTTCGAATGTGAACACCTTAGATTTCTTTGGTCTGTGCCCTACAGATTGTTGTTTTAGAGAAGCAGACACCTGATGAAATCTACAACAGTTATCTAATAGTTCAAAACTCATAAATAAAATCAGCTTCACAAACCTGCTTATGTCAATATTTTCTTTCACGGATAACATTTTCTTCAATTGAGAGTAATATGCCCACAAGGACGAAGATTTCGCATTTTTGGATCGTTCAGAAATATAAGCCAAAATTATTCTTTCTTCTACTCCCCTTGCATCCTTCCTCTTCCTCCATTCACAAAAATTCGCATACTCTTTTTCGTATAATTGTTTAGATTTTGCTGGCACCATTTTATTTATAGCTTGTGAGGCTTCTTGAATGACCAATTCAGGCACAAAAGCCTGGCTTTCCTCTTTATCATCACAGATTTCGGCCATTTTTGGAATATTTTTACATGCACTTGACAATTCTCGCACTTTTGAGAAAAATTAAACAACTCGTTGTCATGGAAATTTAATTCGCAACCTACCTACATGATTTCTCTAGACCGTTCAGTGTGATTTCAATTTTTTTGGTAGATACATTTCGTCAAAATTGAATAAAAAAATATATAAAACACGTGAATTAAACCAGTTTATTTGCTCGAAGAATTAATCCACTCGCGCTAACGCGCTCGTGGAATTAAACATTCTTCTCGCAAATAAACAATGGTTTAATTCACTTGTTGTATAATATTTATTAAAATTACTTTCTTAATATCTGTAATAAGTACATACTTAATTTCTATTATGAATTTAGATGTGGCTCTAATATTCTTCCTATGAAATTAGTAATTGACCAAAAACAGGTCAAAGCAAAATGTAATTTTATAAATGTAATAATTGCTTTGGAGGTGATTATATACATCATTCAAAGGCTCATAGAGATAATGATGTAAAATAATATGAAAATAAGAATGCAAAGATTTAAGGATGTATGCCAAATATGTACCGCTGCACAAAAATTAATAGCTGTAGTCCTTATCAATAATAATTTAAGAAATCTTATTACTATACCACAATAATAATAAACAAGAACCTTTTTTCCAATGACATTTTATTAAAAAAAACTTTTGCATACATATTCATTCGAACACAAAATAAACTAAAACTCATAAAGTTGAATATAAAGCTTGATTCTGTAGAAATCCATCACTAGAAATTTTATAAAAAACCAATTGCTACTATTGCAAATAGAGTTTAAATTTTCAAAAAACTTTAAGTGAACTTTATTAACGTTAAACCAAATCAAAACACCACAAATTAATCAACATTTTTATAAGATTTTCTAACTTTTGTATTAAGATGTTTCATTCAGCTTTGCACGTCCTTGTCAGTATATGTCAGTTATAGAATTTGCCGCTATATTCCACTTCTGTTTCAAAACATTGATATTGAGAGCTTCACAACGCATATTCTTCAGTTTCTATTCAATATGTGCCCAATAAGTCTCAATAGGCTACAGGAATTACTTTTTTTTTTAATTTTATTGCAGTCAACACCTACTAGTAAAGCAGAATATCAGGAAATAATTTTATGTTTTACGCATAAAAAATCCCAAAAATGACTTTAAATTTAAATGAGTAATCTTCCCGCTCTGTATATGTCATAACTGCTAGCTTGTACGCGATTAGCTGAAAATGCGCATTTGCCAGATGCGACCAACGTTGTGGCATTGGCTTGTTGTTTACGTTGTCATTGATTTGTCTGTCTACGCACGTATTTGTTAGGTTATATTTTCATTGTTTTTGTTTTTTGTAAATTTTGTGTAAATAAATCAGGTGTTTTTAATAATATTTCTTAATAGTAAATTGTTGAAGAATTTGGGATCTTGTTTGCAGGTAGATTTTGTAATACACATTTTAGCGGTATCTCGATAAGTCAGGAAGTGACTCAATACAAGAGACGCGAACACGAGAGAGGCTATAAGAGCGGCCGATAACTTGCGAGCGCCGCACAAAAGCGGAGAAACGTTACAGACTTAATTGTTTGTTATGAATACAATAGATTATTGCTCCGTGTAGAATAATAAATTAATGACCTAAAATAATTAGGTCAATCAATTTAATTAGATCACTATCAATTTAATTAGAACAATTAATTATGCTAATTAGGTTACCATAGTCATCAAAATTTTCCCACGCTCAGGTACCCCAATACCTACTCAGGTAAAGTGATGCAGACTGGGCCGACCTCAGCAACCCCAGCAGTTCTCTAGATTATCCTTTCTCCACTAGCAGTTACCCGGATCCGTGGAGCATACCACGTTAAAATAACTGGCGCCCGAGACTCAAAGCCGATCACCGAGATCACCCAGCGCCACTTCATAAGCGAGCTAGTGTCCAGGTCAGAGACCCCTACGAATTTAGCGCCCGAACAAGGGCGTACACCGAAGTCAACGCCTGGGCCGGCGAAGCCCCTTACAATAATATTTAATAGTAAAAACCTCACACTAAAAATTAAGTCAAATCAAACATTTAAAAATGTATTAATAAAACATAAAAATATTCATTTATACTTTCTTTCTTGCCCCTCCTTCTTTTTTTTTCTACTTATTTATAGCACTGTCTCCTTTGGTAGTCCGACATTACTACCCATCGTTGAGCTACTTCTAAGATAATGGCTTGCAGAGACCAATCCTGGTGCTCCTCGGCAAACTCAAGTAGAAACCTAATGAAAGACTTCCCGTTTTACGCTTCTTGTTTTGTTCTTCTTTTATTCCCTCTTCTTTTCCGTTTTCTATCCTCCCCCATGTTTACGATAATTTCATAAGTAATTTATAAACAATTTATTAATTCTAAATTCAAAAATATATACAAGAATTTTAGGTTAATGTCATGAAATGTAACCTGTCAAAAGAATAATCGTTGCTATGGTAATTTTGGTCAAAGATTATATCACGACCTCCTCGATTTCGACATTTGACATCTCTATATGGCCTGATCAAATTTGAAAAATAACATTATGCATATGTTCTCCGCTTGGCGCTGGCTACCGGGGTATTGGAGATCAGAACTGCACAGGTTATTTGAAACTTTGCTTAGATATTGACAATTGTGACAGTTAACATAGGTAGGTATAGCTAGAGTTCCTAAATGAAAGCTTCAACTGTGTTATTTTCGAGTTAGGACACGGGTGTCAAATTCTATCTCTTTCTAGGCCACAACTAAGCTATCTGAAACAGAGCTACTTTTTTCTCTCTTTTTACTTTAGTGACAACATTCAGCAGTTGTCAGTTATAAATCTTAGGTTATGCTGCTGTCATGTTTATTTTTATGCATGTAAAATTTTTTAATCTGCACATTATCATTTATTTATTGCTTGTAGAGAATTTTTAAATGTACTATAGTACATATATCAATTTTACGACAGTTTTTAATAAAGTATTAATTGTATCAAATTTCAGATTTATATAACTGTCATACTGACAGTTTAATTTATTAAACCAATTTTCATGATTACCAACCTTCTAATAAATAGTTTCAAAACATGAAATGTCACTAGGAAAATTTGACATGCGTGACTTAACTCTAAATAACACACAGCTCAGTTCATATTTAGGAACCCTAGGTATAGTGACTTGAGTCCAGCCCCTCCACTTTTTTCTTCGGCCCGCCCCCTTCGCTCTGATTGGTTGACGTAGCTCTTCCCCTTCGCTCTCATTGATCGACGAAGCCCCAGCCCTCCCGCCCTTCTGTGCTATCATTGGTCAATTAAGTCACCCGTATTGCTCTCTGATTGCTCAATTAAGTCACCCCTATAGCTCTCTGATTGGTTAATTAAAATAAAAGGGCGTTGTTCGGGTTTATTGATTGAGTAGGTCAGCCAGTATAAAGTTCTAGCAGATATTGATTATCCACTGCTGTTGTTGCTGCTCTCTGATTGGTCAAAGTAAAATAATAATAATAATAATTGAGGGTGATGGTGGGTGGGTCGTTACACGGAGTATCAATTTAGTAGGTCAACTAATAGAAACCTCTAGCAGATATTGATTATTCGCTGCTGTTGTCCTTGCTGGATATTGATTTTTCGAATGAAAGTGGAATAAAATAGCACACATACCTTGGTGGAGGACTTCATTACACAGAGATCAGAATAAAATTATTTAAAAAGTACTTAAGTTACTTGCAAAAGTATCTCATGAAATAACCAAAAAGTAACTTCAATAAAGCATTTTCAAGTGTCATGAAGTGCATTATTTAAGGGTCATAAAGTCATCAAGGGTCATTTGGACCCTGTCTTGGATACTTCCTGATTTTTAAAAATGCCTCTCCACATTCACATGAAATGTTGAAAAAACACATACATCATCGAACATTCTTATCTTACTACTAACCCAATGACTATGAGTTTCTCGTCTGTTTCATTGGCAAATAATAATAAAAGTGCTGTACACCGACAACGTTGTGTCCTCAAAATTCACCAATCAATATGATTTTATATTTTATTTATTATTCGTGTTTGTGAAAATATTTATTAACCAGAAATTAATAACACGAAAATTATACAAATTAAAAGTCTTAAAAGATACCACAACAAAACGTTGCAAAAGTAACTGCTCATTATAACTGTAACTTTTAGTTGCACGTTAAAAAAGTAACTTTTATTGGCAAAAGTAACCCATTCCAAATCCCGATTACAGCCCAGGTTCAAGGTAGATGACAGAGACACAGAGTGACGTGGTCAGCTATTTATATTGCAAGCATTTTCACCTTGGTGTGTGTGTGTGTGTGTAATACTTTTTTTTAAATTAAAATCTTTCTATAATGCTTTCCTAGTTAGCAAAGTGAAATAGAAAGTATCGATTTACATTATTGTAATAATATGATGTTATATTATTATTTGTGCTAAATAAAAACATCTAGTTTTTATTCCTCCGATTAATTTTGAACTACTTTATCTACAGAAAGTACTTACGTTTTAAATTTGGATTATGTCCATAGAATGGTCCTTGTCTATGTTGTACTGGAACATTATTTCTGGGTGAAAATTGTAATTTAGGTGGATCAGGTTGCACAGGAGCAGGCGTGGTAGGCGTGGTTGGTGGTCTTATTAATTCACCATTAGGTCCTGTAATTGGTCGACGTTGCTGTAAACCTAAAAGATCTTGTGGACGATTGTTGGAATTCAGTGCAGCATTGTGTTGGGCAGTCATTAATCTGTATAGAAAAGTGATTACATTGAAAAGTTCTTATTTAACATCCTTAATAGGAGTATGATGAATACCTCAGAGTTCCTGCAGCAGAAGGTTCCGTTATATTTTCAGGTGTTGGTCCCATTGTTGTGTTTCCACTTTGCAATCGTATGCTTAACATATTTGCTAGGGCAGTTTTAGTTTTAGCATTCACTACCAATTGCTGCTGAGCTACATTTGAATCAACCACTGTTGTAGGATTCACTACTTCAGCAGTTTGTGGTTGTCCAATAGGTCTAATAACATTTGGCTGTGGCTGTGGTTGAGGTGGTAAAGCTTGAGGAGAAGGCGGAGGGGGAGTAGGAGGAGGAGGAGCAACAACAGCAGCTTTTTGAGCTTGCTCACGTTGTAGTTGCAGTTGTTGCAAACGAAATTGCTGCTGTCTTTGTAGATGGAGCTGATTCTGATCAGGAAACTGTGGAGGATTTTGTTGTTGAATTGGACTTAAGCCTGGAGCATGTGGAAGATTTTGTGCTATAGCTGGAGCATTTTGTACTACATTGGCAGGTTGTTGCATATTTGACTGTTGGAGCATAACACCTTGTTGTTTGGCTTGTTGTTGAAGCCATTGCATTTGTTGTTGAGGATTTAGACCTTGTGGTACAGGTCCACCTATTTATGTAAAAAATAAATAAATGTACAAGAAGATTGCATATTCAGGATTACTAGAAGCATAATAGGGTCGTTTCACAATTTTGAAACTTAACGTTTTTATATTCTACATAATTAGTAATAACTCTACGTATTTTTTTTCAAAATTTTTAGCGCAGCCATTAGCAAGATATTTAATTTACAATTTTAGATTTTTCTGTTCTTTTCTAGTAGGACGACATCATAGTCCTCCGCATGCGTTGTATTAGAACCAAATATGTAAGTTGGCAATACGAAATCATTTGACAGCCATGTTGTGTTTATATTTATGTGCACGTGTTGATAACTTGACACGTTTGAAACATCTGTCGTTGTTTTATGGTAAGTGTTCAGTAAAACAAGTATAGCAACGACCATCTTTATTAATTAGCAGAAAAGAGAATGATTTTTTATTGATATACATAAATGATTAAACAAGTTATCATGTTTTATTAAAGGTTTATTAGTATTTAATATGGATTTTAAAGTGTTTTGTGCTGTTGTGTAAAACTTTTTTACCGCAATAAGAAACTATAAAAACTGTGGTGGTTGGCCGCTGGAAGAACTAACATCTTATTATGCAATTCTGGTACAGTACAGTACAATATCCAAACAATTATATACAATTTATTGCATGTATATTTTTGCTTGTAGTTTGACTAAAGCAGGCCTTTATGATCTCGTTTTCTTTTAAGAGAAAACGTGGAAATGCTAGAAGTGTTGTCTTTTCTAATACACACACTTTGTTTAAAGTACAACAGCTGATTTGATTGGGTCTCTTATGTTACGTGCTTGCCGCTACTAAGATTTCAAATATCGCCAACGTTACGAATGTAAATCGCATTCCATCTTGAATGGGACAGTGATGTCAGTGGTTTAGAAAACGACAGAAACTACATGACCGCCTTGAACAAAGTTTTAACGATACAATAAATGATATTCATTGGAAAATAAATCATGACACCAATGAGTACAAATCAAACTAAACTTACAAACAAATACAGTTAAGGTTTTTGTATGTAAAAGTATTTACACTATGAAGAACTAGTAATTTTCTTTCAATAAAGGTATTTGTGAGTCAAAAGATTTCATCTCAAGAGAATAACAGACAAAACCGTAGAACTCAGGATAAATACTTTCGTGGCTAACTTTTGAAGTTTTTAGGGGATGCATCATGCACATGGGAACTTAGGGATGTGTACATGCATATTCATAGTATTCTTTTTTCTTGTTATAGGCAGGGTAAGGAAATTATCACTTGCGAATGAAAAGAATTCGATTCTTTTCTTATTTTACCACTCGGGAATGAATTTTATATTTAAAAATTTATGATTCATTCTTTCAAGAATTAAATTTTAACATCGGCAGTTTTATTCGTTCGGGAATGAATGCAAAATTGACTGTTTAAAAAATTCCATTTTTGAATGTATACAAGCAGAAATGAATCATTCGTTTTCAGTTCTTTTATACTTTTAAACTATACTTATAGTTCTTACTACTCTGCAGTTTTATTTATATAAAATCATTGACCAACTTCATACGATATGAGCCGATACAAACAATTTAATTTTACCAAATATATTAATTATGATAATGAATAAAATACTTCCCACTTGTTTAGAGTGTGAGAAGAAATTGAAAGGAAATCAAACTGGAAAATTAAGCGGCATTACGCTAAAGCGCATAAAAAAATTCTTGATGAAAAAGAAAACGAAAATGGCGAATAAACTAATGGAGTATTACCAAACAGGGTTCGAAAACAGAAACAAACACAAGTTTCTATAAATATGAATAAAAGTGAGTTCCTATTGTGTGGCATTGGTCTTATTATAGTAAAAGGTATACCTTTCCAAATTTTCGATGATGACCAATTTTTTAAGAAACTTTTACAACCAAATGAAAAATAATTTAATACAACTATTAATTCTATGAATGTAGTCGAAAAAGTCACTTATTATTATGAAAAAGTATGTTAGAAAATAACACAAAAACTAAAATATAGCATTAAATAAAAAAATGGTACAGAAACAAAAACTCTACATAATCAATTAAAATTTCTTGATGCAAATAAATAATTCGAAAACAAGAGTATCAATTAATAAATTATCAAACAAAATTCGACAGCGCCATACAAATTTTCAATTGTATTAATAAGACTGCATCTTAGCATATTATAATAAACCTGCGTTGTTATTTAAATCACGAATGATTCATACGTGATAAATTTGTGAACAAAAAATATTTTTTTACGGTCAGCAAATATGATACGCTCGGGAACGAAATTTATTTATACTAGAGAATTAAAACATAAAGTTCCTGAACGAATGAAAAATTAAATTCTTTTAAGAATTATTCTTTTGCAAGCGAATCAAATTTTTACGTTCTTCCTGCCCTGGTTATAGGTGAACAATTGCATCATGGTTTTTAGAAACCTTATTTCATATGGATGTACTGTGAAACACATTTATCAGATTTCACGATCACATTCAAAATGGAAAAATGTCAATCATTCTATTTAAGTCAATGATATATTGATATACTGGGTGGTCCATTGCACATGTCTTTGACTGGGTATTAATGAGAGGTTTATATCTCGTACTATAAAATAGTTTAAGGAAACCGGTATGTAATACCCAAGCCAAAACCCGGTAAGAAAACAACAAGAACAGTTCGGACAAAACAATTACTCAGTCATATATGAAACGCTCCGACGGAATCCAGCTAAATCAGCTAGAAAAATGGCTAAAACTTTGTGAGTAACTAAAACAACCATTCAAGGATTGTTAAAACGAGACCAAGAAGTTAAAGGGTACAAGAAGCAGAAAGATAGCAACCTCTCAAAAAGTAGCCAGTCAAGAAATAAAAATCCTTACTAGATTGGCACGATGGTGACGACTTGATTTTCTCCGATGAGAAAATGTTTTCAATACAAGATAGTCATAACAGTCAGAACTATCGAGTAAACATTGTCACATCTTTCCGATATACATCTCTTAGTATATGCCAAGAGAATATACAAAGATGACTACTTTTGTTTTGTACAGGATAGTGCTCCATCACATAAAGCAAAACGTGACACAAAGACACAAAGTGTGCACAAGACTGGTGTCATGAAAATTTGCCTCATTTTATATTCGCAGAAACATGGCCATATTCCTCAACGAACCTTAATCCTTTAGGTTTCTGCATATTAATATATATGTTAAGCAAGCTTGGAAATACAATGGGTAAGACACTTAAAAAATTCAAGGAGCATTTGATAAAAGTTTAGGATGAAATACCTGACGAGGTTGTGAATGAGGCGAAGAATTTTTAAAAGATTACATCTAGTTATTAAAGCTAAAGGTGAGAGATTTGAATTACGTTCATAAAATATAAAATATTATACAGTGTGTCCACGAATTGAGTTCACAAGAGGGGAAAAATTTTTATTTTTAATTTTATCAAAAAATGTTGAAAAAATTCTTGATAAAAAGTTTTACTTGTTGTAAGACCCCAGGAAATTAAAACAAATTCGCATTTTATTTTACCTGCTTCATTTTATAGTCAATTTTCTGTGAAACCGTATGTAATTTTGCACTAAGTTCAAAACTTTAACAATAATCTAGTGGGTGATGTTTATGTCATTATTAAGCAATAATTCTTTCAAATTGTCATGCAACAGTAATCGTTTATTTCTAATCAATAACAAAAATAATAACGAAAAACTAACATTAAGTAAAAATGAACAAAAACTATTCGACGCAGCCTCCACCAACCGCAAAGCATCTCTCCACTCTAATTCTAAATACTTTGATTTGAAAGAATTATTGCTTAATAATGACATAAACGTCACCCACTAGGTTATTGTTAAAGTTTTGAACTTAGAACAAAATTTCATATGGTTTCACAGAAAACTGACTATAAAATGAAGCAGGTAGAATAAAGCGTGAATTTGTTTTAATTTTCTGGGGTCTTACAACAAGCAAAACTTTTTATCATAAATGACATTTTTCAATAAAACTAAAAATAAAAATTTTACCCTCTTGTAAACTCAATCCGTGGACACACTGTATGTATAGTTTATGTTAATAAAGAATAATTTAAATTTCAGTAAAAGTTTGTTTCAGTTCGAAATTCTAAATATTACAGTTTCAACTGATCACCCTTTAAATATTAAGCATTGGCAAAAAAAGATTTCTCCAACCACAAATCAGGATCTAGTCAAAAAGCGATGACGAAAACCATTATTTGTCATTTGAAACAACAAGGGACCCAGAGAACCAACCAAAATGCTAGTTAAGAAATTTAAGTGTAGTCAGTTCTTACAAGTATTTGCTGGCAAAATGGAGCAACAACAACAAAATAAAACATTTTCTTCAAAACTTCTCCATTTATTGCACATATTTGTTGTTGTTGCTCAGTTCTGCCAGGTACTTTAATTTTCTTTATATATTTCACCTGGTATTTGTTCGTAAGAGCCATGGCAATGTGTGACTGACTTCAATAAATTAAATTTTCTAGCTGAAATTCTGGTTGATTTTCCAGATTTGTTGTTCATCTGTTGTATACAGTCGCATATACTTGTGAAATAAGTTTTCTAAAAACTATGATGCAATTCCTTTCTTAATTATTACTTTAGTAAACTAAATTTTGCACATTATAAGGAGAGAATTAATGCAACTATTTACCTGTAACAAGAAAAAATATCATTAAGGCATACTTGATTTATACAAAAAAAGTAGTCTTAAAGTTTAGGCATCATGCCTTAAATAATAGGGCATATAGTAACTAACTTTAACAACTTCACTTGTGTTAGGTTAGTAGTTTGTTAGTTTAGTTCTGTAATTTTCCACAGATTGAATTACACCAATGACGTAATTAGCAGAAATTTCTGCTTGAATAATGAACTAGCTCCGTATCTCACCCTTTGGAAAAATTCTTTGGCCAACCACCAATCTTTTTTATTCACATGGATAGTAAGTAGGTTTATAAATGTGCATACCAGGTCTCAGGGTGTTTTTACCTAGCTGAGAGACGCAATTGGTAATAGATGCTTTATTTAACCATCAATGCAACTTTCTATAAGTTTGTCAAGTCAGTTAAAGTTTAAAAATAACTTAGTAAAGTTTGTAAAGTCAGAGTACTCAAATTTGGCATCTATAATCGTCATCCTAATAACTTTTTAAAGTTGTTAATATTATGACCAGATAATTATTAGATAAAAAAGATTTCTTCATGGGTTTATGGTCTATTTATTGATACTCAGCTTACATTTATATATATATATATATATATATATATATATATATATATATATATATATATATATATATATCTATATATATATATATATATATATATATATATATATATATATACATATACATATACATATACATATACATATACATATACATATACATATACATATACATATACATATACATATACATATACATATACATATACATATACATATACATATACATATACATATACATATACATATACATATACATATACATATACATATACATATACATATACATATACATATACATATACATATACATATACATATACATATACATATACATATACATATACATATACATATACATATACATATACATATACATATACATATACATATACATATACATATACATATACATATACATATACATATACATATATATATATATATATATATATATATATATATATATATAGGCCTGAAGAAGATAAAAAACCACATAGAAACGTAGGCAGTTATATAAATGTAAGCTGAGTAACAATAAATAGACCATAAACCCATGAAGAAATCTTTTTTATCCTAATAACTAACAGCACAGCACATATAATAATATTTCAATTACAATACATTATACATTGACAGCGCTTAATACATATCCTTTTGAATGTTCTGTTAGCGGGCAGCAAGTAAGTAACTGGTGGTTTCGTGGCCAGTTACACAAATATAACGTTTGCCACTCGCCAACAAAACATCTAAAAGGGTATGTAATAACCACTGCTGCTATGCATATTTTTATATTCTATTATGCTAGACAATTGTATAGTGAACTATTTTAACTAAAATTATTTGGAATGATAACAGTTCATTGGTGACAACTTTATAGTTATTCCCGAAATATTTTTGTACCTTTGTGATGCAGAATTAAATAACAAACATTTTTTGTATGTACGTCCCTATAGCTATCTGTAACCTCTTTTGATTTATTGAGAAAAAACTGCCAGAAGTACACAATTAAAAACAATTATTTATTTAGTTGTCAAATGTGTTGGTTGTTTTTGTTCAACAAAACATTAAAGCATCTAGCAATTGTTGTGCACGTATGCAAAACGTACATTTCTTGCAGTTATCGACCATCAGTGTTTAGTAGGTAGTTTCAGTTTTTCAAAATGAATTTTAGTAATGAAGAACTTGTAAACATGACTTTTGTTTTGGGCGAGTCAGAATGAAATTGTTTGCTTACCCGCAGAATTTACCACCAACGGTATCCTGAACGGAGGCCCCCTAAAGTTCACAGCTTCCAAAACCTGCTCGATAGATTTGTGAGGACCGGCAATGTACAGTATGAAAAAAGTGAACGAATTAACAATGTTGTGAACGAAGAAAATGAATTATCTGTTGTGCTGGCAACGATTGAGAATCCCCATGTCAGTCAGAAAGAAGTGAGTTCATCTGTAGGAATAAGTAGACATTCTGAAGAAAAATAAGTATCATGCATATCACATTCAAATGTACCAGGAATTAACTGATGATGATTTTCTAAATCGTTTACAGTTTTGTAATTGGGTCATAGATAAAATGCAAGACGATGCTACATTCTTCAACAATGTGTTGTTCACTGATGAGGCAATGTTTCATAAAAATGGATTTGTTAACAGGCACAATTTGCATTATTATGCTACAGAAAATCCCCACTTTTTCAGACAACTTGATAACCAGCACAGATGGTCCATAAACGTTTGGGGGGGAATTATTGGAGAACATGTAATAGGGCCACATTTTTTTGATGGTACATTAACTGGAGCTAGTTATCTTCATTTTTTGGAGAACTATCTGCCACAATTATTGGCGAACCTTCCTCAAAGGATTCGAAATGGGATGTGGCTTCAGCAAGACGGTGCTCCACTGCATTATTTACATGCAGTAAGAGACCACCTAAATAATATCTACCCACATCAATGGATTGGAAGGAATGGACCCATTAAATGGCCTGCGAGATCTCCTGATCTTACAAAAAAGAAACGTACAAAGATCATTCCAAAGGCGCATCGAAATGTGTGTCCATGCAAATGGGCAACATATGGAGCATTTGTTATAGCTTTTTTCTTTTGTTTTATTTGAAAAACCTTGATTTTTTAAATAAATAATTTTTTAATTGTGTATTTCTTGCAGTTTTTTCTCAATAAATCAAAAGTGGTTACAGATAGCTATAGGGACGTACCTACAAAAGATATTCGTTATTTAATTCTGCATCACAAAGGTACAAAATATACAGGGTGTTCCATTTGAAAAAGTTGTGAATTTTAGCTTTGAAGTTCTATAAATTTAAAAATTAATTTTGAACACCCTGTACATGGAGGGTCCATTTTCTTTTAAAGAAGAGCACCCTACAAGCCCTTGCAACAAAATCCCTACTTAAATTCGTCTTCACAGTTGTGGCCGTGAAAGCGGTAAACTGTTAAGTGGGATAAAGTAAAACTCAATTTTTTTGAAAAAAATTTATAACTTCTAAACCGGTCACTAGATGGTGCTAAAATTCTAGATATGAATAAACCTGCCAAGAGAGGTGTTAAATATGCAAAAATATTTGGGGCATTCTATTTAAAAAAAATTACCTTAAGCGTGCCACACTTTTGTGCAACACCCTGTATATTTGAAAATAATTTCTCTAGATGCGCCTCTATCCACTGTTTACATCCGTATTAGAATGATTTTTCTAGCTGTTACCGTTTAGGAGCTATCGGACTTCCCCACTCTATTGCCCCACCCGGTATAAAAATATGAAACTTATTTTACAATGATATAAGAAGTACCAGTGCTTCTGGCCTACTTGCCTGTTTTTTTAAACATTTTATGCAAGGTTTTTAAAAATACTTGTGTTCAAGTGGACTCTTTAATTTGTAAAGGTAACCTCACTAATACAAGTCTTCTTTGTATAACAAAGATAAAGATCATTTCAAGATATCTGGACCAGAAAAGTGTTTAGTCACCTGGTACTTACTTCGAATCAGTACATGACCTCCTCCTCGCTGCTGTTGTTGCATCTGCAGCTGCTGTTGTCTTTGCTGTAAAAACACTTGCCTCTGCTTCTGCAACTTGGCAATAAAAAGAGCCCTTTGCTCTGGTCCCATTTGTTGTAATTGTTGATGTGTTTGGGCATCTAAATGAATAAACTGTCTCTGAGTCATAACTGTTTGCGGTTGATTAGGTGACCATTGCACTCTTGGACCTTGTTGTTGCTGTATAATACCTGCTGGATGTCGAATACCTATCTGTTGTGGCTGTGGTTGTTGCTGCTGCTGCTGTTGTTGTTGCCATAATGGTTTTGGTTGATTTGGTTGGCCAGGTGGTGGAGTCTGTTGAGGTTGGACATTCTGAACCTGCTGACTTGCTTGGCTTAATAATAATGGTTTGTTAATTTGTTGTTGCTGTTGGTTAATTAACTGCTGTTGTGGATTTGTCTGCACTTGCTGATTACCAAGATGCTGTTGGTTTATCATTTGTGCTTGATTAACTAATTGTGACTGGTTAATTAGTTGTTGAGTTCCAATTTGTGACTGAGTCACTAATTGTGGTGTTGTGTTAACTAGTTGCTGATTCCCAACTTGTCCTGGGTTAATTAGTTGAGATGGTTGATTAATTAGTTGTTGGTTGACCAATGATGTTTGATTCACCAACTGTTGATTTACGATTTGCTGAGGCTGTTGATTTATTTGATTAATACCAACAATTTGTTGTTGATTAACTATCTGCTGCTGCTGTTGTTGTTGCTGTTGACTCACTAACTGTAACTGCTGTTGATTAATCAATTGCTGTTGTTGAGTAACTAGTTGCTGCTGCTGCTGTTGTTGTTGCTGCTGCTGTTGTTGCTGTTGCTGCTGCTGCTGATTCACTAATTGTTGCTGTTGTGCAACTCCTGCTAGTGCTTGGTTAATTATACTTGTACTTCCAAACTGACTTGGAGGTCGATTTTGTGGAAACTGATTTTGTACAATCTGCTGTTGATTTCCTTGCGTAAACTGTTGTTGTGGTGCTTGAGGAAATTGCTGATTTTGATTAAACTGATGTGGTTGTTGTTGTTGAACCACTGACGAAGCATTTACAAATTGTTGTTGACTTTCTGGTGGTTGATTTTGATTGGTTTGACTTTGTTGTCCAAATTGATTAGGCAACATCTTATTCTGTTGAATTCCTATATGTGGTTGTTGGTTTTGTACCATAGTTTGTCCTAACTGTTGTTGATTTACACTAGTAAATGTCTGATTTTGAGTCACTTGATTTATCAATTGTTGTGCTGATTGTTGTTGCTGTGGTTGTTGTTGTGAAACAGCTACAAATTGTTGTTGTGTTAGAGTTTGTCCAAGTTGCTGCCGCTGAGCTAATTGTTGTTGTAGTTGTTGAATACTAACAGGTGTCTTTCCAAGCTGGCCCATTTGTGCTCTCTGAATTATGGATTGATTCTGACCAATCAATTGATTCAGCTGAGGTGTTGGTTGAGCAATTTGTCCTAGATGTGCAGCAGAAACTCCAATTTGTCCTTGTGTAATCTGTGCAACTTGCCCAGCAGTAATCGATCCAACTTGTCCAGGAGTAATTGATCCGACTTGCCCAGAAGTAATTGATCCAATTTGTCCAGAAGTAATTGATCCAACTTGCCCAGGAATTATTTGACCACCTTGTCCAGGAGTTATTTGCCCACCCTGCCCAGAAGTTAACTGTCCACTTTGTCCCACATTAACTTGTCCACCTTGACTAGATGTCAACTGTCCAACCTGATTTTGATTCATTTGAGCAACTTGTCCTGGTCCAATTTGCCCTATTTGTGGACTGTTTTGAGTTATTTGTCCTATTTGATTTCTTTGTGACAGTTGTTGATTATTAAATTGACCTAGATGCGGCCCTTTATTAATCTGTTGGTTAATTTGAGATAATAGATTTGTCCTTTGTTGTTGTTGAAGTCTACCTTGTACTAACTGCATTTGAGCAGACTGATTGAATTGAGGTTGAGGCTGTCCTATCAAGGTTCCTTGTGCTGTATGATGAACTACACTACGTGCAATTTGATTTGCTGAAATAATGTTTGGTTGTTGGCCTTGGAATGGTTGTGGTTGTTGTGATTGTAGCTGCTGTGTAAAGACTCTTTGCTGCTGCTGCTGTTGTTGTTGTTGTTGCTGCTGCTGCTGTTGTTGCTGTTGCTGCTGCTGTTGTTGTTGCTGTTGCTGCTGTTGTTGTTGTTGTTGTTGCTGCTGCTGCTGTTGTTGTTGTTGTTGTTGTTGTTGCTGTGCTTGCTGTAAATTCTGTTGAATAGATGAAGGTAAAGGAAGACGAGCTGCTGTGAAACTTGGAGCTACGACGTTGGGTGGTACAATATCTAAATGAACATCAAAACAAATAATTACTATATAAACTTGCAGAACAATAATACTAGCATACTAAATAAATAGTCTTTCTGAGAAGTCAGAATGTCTATTACATTCTTACAAAATAGTGGAAATTAAAATAGTTGAAAATAATAAGTTAAATAGGCCAGGATACAAGTTCAAACACATCATCAGTTATAAAAAGGATAGTTATTGTGATTTTGTAAAGCAGTTCACCAATTTTATTAGATATACTGCCTCACACAATTCTAACTTGAGTGTGGTTATAGGCGTTAAAGACATTACTCCAGATCTCGAACATAGCTCACAATAATATTTTCATCTTCATCTACATATAAATCTCAAATACAGTATATACCTTATCGTACTGATCATGCATCAGGAAATCCCCACAATATCTATATTTTGAATTAACACATGATTAACATCAATAATTAACCCATTAGCTAACATATTTCATGCTGGTCATGGTATGCATATCTACATTTATGGGTCACACAACAGATCATCATTATATCGAAACCAATATTTCTAACAGCTTCAGCTCAAGCTGACTTGATTATAATGCAGAGAAATAAGCATAGATGACCTGATACAAGTGTCCCTTATCTTGTTGTATACCATAGCCATATAACACATCGTGTGACATAACATCACGAAAAAAGCCAAGTAGTTACTTTTACACTGTGTATAAGATACATACGTAAGTGCCTGCATAGAAGAGTACACATTATTTGACCTGTAATTAGTTGTCATGAAAATTTTCAAAATTAGATCTTACAGGCCAAAAATCCTGAACAATTTTGGTTGCAACCTTGACTTCTGCACTTTTATAGGCCAAATAAATTACTTGTTTCACTTTACTAGTGATATTAATATTTAATGATAACAATGCATGAGAAACCAATGGTTATGTGATGAATAACATGAACTCCCACACAATAAGATACTACAGGAATCTATAAGTAACATAACCTCAAATTCGTTAAGGTGAGTAAAAATTGTTTTTCACTGATATTTTGTTAAAATTCAATATAATTAACCTCACTTTTATTTTAGTTATGAACTTCAATAATAAGACAAGACAAATTTACCTCATAGACCTCTGATAAATTTCAAGACGGTTTACAGTACAAAATTTTATTTTATTAAGAAAACTTCACACAATAAACTTTATTTTCTTTTTGACACCAAGTACCTCCTTGATGTAGATTCAGGTAGAATCTGCATATAGTTTAAGATATCTAGCTCACGATGCTTTCTTGCCGAGGAGAATCTCTGCAGTTTTTGTAGATTCAATTTTATTATGCTTGGAAACATTTGCCAAAATTACATTGCGGAGTAAATGAGCTGAAAACGATTTTATCACCTGCTTTAAACAATAATAAGATTACCACTATCTTTGATCTTGGGTGATAATACAATTTGCAAATTAAATCAGTTGATGAGAACGAAAAAGGAATACTGTTGGTAAGGAGCATTCAAGAATTACGTAAGCATCATTTTGTCGATTTTAAACCCCCCACCCTCCCCCTTTGTAAGAAAAAATAAGAAAATTACACAGCCCCCCCCCAAAGGATAAGACGTAAGGAGTTTTTTTGTGCTTTTTATTAGATGTCAAAATTAAAACAAAAATCATAGAAATTAAATTTCTAAGGTTAATGAACTACTGATTTATTTATTTTTTAAATTGAATAAATAAAACGATCTTGTATACAAGCTAAAAGAACAAAGCAATCAAAAGAAAATCTTATAACAAATGACAATTGACTCATATTCGTTTGTTTCAATTTGTTTGGTGTTGAGATGTCGAGGATTCCCCGAATCATGTTAAAGTCGACTACTTTGTACTATAGTGCAGCAGCATGGAGAATTCCCGGAACGCATGTTTTGCTTATAAAGAATTATAAATAAACTTAGTATAAAAATAGAAAAAGAAATTTTATTGATTTCAAGTAAGTATTTGAAGATTATTTTAAAAATTTAATTATTTTGCAATTTTTATCTTACGTAAAATTCTTTTGTCTCCCCCTCATTCCCTTTGTCAGCAAAAATAAGGAAAAGACTTTAACCCCCCCCCCGCCCCTTAAGACTACTTATGTAATACTTGAACGCCCCCTAAAACTTTGGATTAGATCCATCATCTACAGCCGCACAAACTATATACCATTCGATGTGTCTTATTAGGCTATACAATAGTGTACATCTACATAGTGAAATTTGTAGCAGTAGTTTTCGAAATAATCACCAAAAACTTTTTTTGAGGGGGAGCCATAGACTTACATGTTAATTCTCCTAACCTAACTGAAAATGTTTTGATGCAGATGCAACCTAACCTAACTTATAACCTTACCTGTCCTAACCTAACCTCTAGCCTAACCTGCGCTAACATAACCTAACTCAGGTTTAATTTAGGTTTGCGTTATTCATCAATTCATACATGGTTCAGGTAGGGAGGAGGAAATTAGCATGGAAGTCTCTGGTTCACCTTCCAAGGAAGTTTTTTTGCTTATCTCGAAAACTACTGCAGCCCCACAAATTTCACTATGGACACTATTATTTAACTCGATGAAACGCATCAAATGGTATATAGCAGTGATGGCGAACCTTTTTGAGAAGTGGGTCAAATTTTGGTCATTATTCTTTTTAATACTAGCCCGTGGGTCACTAAATAAGTGGCGTCACTTGGAAGGGGCAAAGGGGGTAAAAAGGGTACCAATAATTTGGAAACACCAAAAATTTGTTAACATACCACATTTATCAATCATCACACCATATTTATCAAACCATTCTGTTTGACATGGTCTGGAACTTTTATCGTTTGTTTGTATTTTTTTAACCGCTGACATAGTACAAGGCCAAACTAAAAATATTTATATTTAGAATATAATAATTTTAGAAAAAAATTCTTATTAACGTCCTTGATATACGAGGTTAGCACCATCAATTCTTGGCCTGATATAGAAAAAATAAACTTAGTAAAATATAATAATTTTATTTTTCAATATAATCTCCCCTAATGTCAATACACTTAGGGGCCATTCATTAACTACGTAAGGGTCCCGAGGAGGAGGAGGGTTCTCAAAATCTCTACATGCCCTTATCTCGGTGGGAGGGGAAGTCAAAGCCATTCTTACGTAAGATTTTATAATTCGCAATAAGCGCTTTTTAACATAGTTTGATGAATATTTGAGAGCAAAACTTTCGGGAAAACAAATATGAGAACTATTTTTTTTTAAATGTACAATTCTATTTATAAATATTTTTAATTTAAAACGATAACGATTGATGATCTGAACTGAACTGGCTTTTATTGTTTAATTTATTTTCGTTAAGATTATTGCAAATCTAGTCGTTCCTAATTTTACGCATAAAATTATTCGTTTGTAGTTTGTTTGACTGATTTGTTTCCTTAGTTAACGATTATTTAAAAACTTACTTTTAATTATAAAGTAGATTCTCCAAAGACTAGATAATTATCTAATAATGATATAGTCGTAATCTAAATCTAATAATAATATAATGGTATAACCAAAATTATCTTCTAAAAAATAAAAATCTTTGATTTACTTCAAATTATGAGTTTTAGTGCAATGGATCCTTTTCTAAAACCAGATAAAATCTTACGTAAGAAGGGGGAGGGGGGTCTGAGAAATCTTACGTGCCCTTACATGGGGGTGGGGGGGGTCAAAAATGGCCAAAATCATCCTTACGTAATTAATGAATGGCCCCTTAAACAAAGTAATAATGATAGAAGACCTGCTTTTAACTTCTTTTCTGCTGGGAAAATATTCAATCTAATTTGGGCTACTGTTATTACACTTTGGAAAGTGTAATAAAAATCAATAGAACTGGTAAAACTTTGAAGCGTTACTTCGATCAGGTAATCAAATCTAAAAAGTAAAACATTTGAAAGATTCCCTGAAATCCTCTAATTACTCCAAACACTTCATGGAAATTAAAATAATATTTAAAAGATCTGAGAAATATAGCAAAAAAAATGAAAAAAGTTAATTTAAAATAAAATATTTTTGAAAATTGACTCTATCATGTTGATTTGCACATTTTCTAATAATTTAGCTTTATCTAAAAGAAATTTAATCGTTCGAAACATGCTAGAGGTTATTGTACGTGATTATCTTGGTCTGCAACTTTGACCCAAAGTCTAAGTGAGAGTCAATGAAGAGCGTAGATTGTTACACTTCTACTGTAACGGAACATATAGTCGAGGTGAAAGGTATCCAGATCGTCATAACCCCTTCTACATAAATCAGTAAACAAAGCCTGTTCTGGGACAGAACAGACTTAAAAAAGAGGGGACTGTAGTGATAGAGGGTACGCTGTGTATATCGAACAAATTCAGAGGCCAGCATTTACACCAGCGGCAAAAATATATAATGGCTTTTTCATTGAAAATAGTACAAAACAATATAAAACGGAAAATGTTCAAACAAAAATGTAGGAGACCCAAGAAATACAGCAAGAGAACTAGGCAAACAGTTTATTAGGGTCATTAAAGCAAAACTTTTAAAGTAAAGTAAATGTGTCGACAGGAATCATCCAGAGTAGGTAATGAAGCATTATCTTAAAGCAAATTCTCCAAAGTTCCTTTGAAACTATCAGTTACAAAGTGATTTCTGTGATGTCATGTTTTTTATTTAAAATATAAAACCACGAGTCCTTTTTGGCAGTGTTTATGTAATTAATTAATTATTAATGCTAAATGTAAAGTTTATTTTAAAAATAAAAATCACTTAATGAACAACATACGTAAATTGTAGTGTAAGTGAAAACACAAATCTCGGTAAACTAAAATAATAATTTGCAAGATACACTTTACCAATACTGAATTAAATCTTTAGAATAAAACTTTTAACCTTTTAAAATTGAATTTTTAATAATGCAAATATTTTGTATTATAATTTTTGATTTTTAAACTCGAATGGAGGACAAACCATTCATATTTATTGTTGTTTGGTAGAGAACACCACTTAATGTGGTATATAACTCTACAGATGTCGCAACATTCATTTCTCGGTATTAATGTTATTTCCGGCTATGTATATAAGCCTGGATAATGTGTGTATAAATCACAGGAGACTATCTCTAACTGATGAGATCTAAAAAGATCAAAACAGCTGTCCTAAGTGTCTCTTGTGAATGATACACATCTCATTTATATTTGTGGGTTTAATATTGTCACACTTTGACTTATTTTGTAAAATTTCCCCACTTTGAATTTTTAATAATGCAACTATTTTGTATTATAATTTTTGATTTTTAAACTCGAATGGAGGACAAACCATTCATATTTATTGTTGTTTGGTAGAGAACACCACTTAATGTGGTATATGACTCGACAGATGTCGCAACATTCATTTCTCTGTATTAATGTTATTTCCAGCTATGTATATAAGCCTGGATAATGTGTGTATAATTCACAGGAGACTATCTCTAGCTGATGAGATCTAAAAAGATCGAAACAGCTGTCCTAAAGTGTCTCTTGTGAATGATACACATCTCATTTATATTTGTGGGTTTAATATTGTCACACTTTGACTTATTTTGTAAAATTTCCCCACTTTGAATTTTTAATAATGCAAATATTTTGTATTATAATTTTTGATTTTTAAACTCGAATGGAGGACAAACCATTCATATTTATTGTTGTTTGGTAGAGAACACCACTTAATGTGGTATATGACTCTACAGATGTCGCAACATTCATTTCTCGGTATTAATGTTATTTCCAGCTATGTATATAAGCCTGGATGATGTGTGTATAATTCACAGGAGACTATCTCTAGCTGATGAAATCTAAAAAGATTGAAACAGCTGTCCTAGAGTGTCTCCTGTGAATTATACACATCTCATTTATATTTGTGGTTTAATATTGTCACACTTTGACTTATTTTGTAAAATTTCCCCACTTTGAATTTTTAATAATGCAAATATTTTGTATTATAATTTTTTATTTATGTTATTGATTTTAAAACCTATATTAGTTTTGGATTATTGGTAATAATTACACCACTGATGTGCAGCTTGAACTTGCAATCTTATTGGGATGCACCAAAGATTGATATGTGCACTAGCGGAAATTAATTCCAACCAATTATGTTATGTTACAGCTAAAACATGCCTCTCATTGGTCGAATGCATGATCATCTACCGCATCGACATCATTTTGTTGCTGTGCAACGCCATCTATATCTACTGACGCCTCCCAATAGTATTTTTTAATACACCAGCAGAATAGTGCCATCTCTATCACTTGTATTCTAAATGCAACCAAAAATTACTAAAATGTACGACAAATATAAATTCAGTATGATGCAGAATGACAATTTATCTGTCAATCTCAAGTAACACTTCGTAATACAGCAAACCCCACTTATTACAATTCTCGTTAAAGGAATATATCATCTAAAAGAATAAAAACTTCAGGTACCAAATTCCCTTTAATTAATAAGATATTATCCGGTTATAAGAATATCACCTAAAGGAATAAAATTTGTTAGGTTTTAAAAGGGATTGTATCCACATAAAAGCCTTTCCCAGAATATTCTAGAATTCTCAAATTTTTAACATGTCATGACAACAACGTGATATTTTGTAAAGCTTTCCTCTTTCAATTTAGCATTTTAAAATTGGTAGGTATTTAACAGATGTGCCCTCAAACTACGTATTATGGTATTATTCAGGTGTACAATCAAGAAAAACAATTACGTACTTGTTATTGGTTGGTTACTATCTGTCAAGTTGAAAACATTAATCTTATTCATGTTTTAAAAAATGCAAGTGTAAAATGGCTTCAACTTGAAAGAGAAGATATCTTACTCTATAAGAAAAAGTGAAAGTGCTAGAATATGTAGAACGATCCAGTAGTAAGTCAGTCAGAAGTGGCCAAAGGATTTTATTTCTCAAGTGCAAGTGAGCAAGTTATTAAAGAGAAAGAAAAGCGTTGTTAGTGATTGGCGAGGTAATTCTAAATCTACTCAGACACACAACCGTAACGATAAGAATGCTACTGTAGAAGAAGCAGCAAACAATTGATTTGTGGAAAAAAGTGTAATGTTCTACTCAATGAACCTATTTTGAACAAAACAGCAGAACAACTCGCAATACAATTAGGCATCACCAACTTTCAAAATCGTTCTCAAATAATTTTTAAAAAATTGTGGGTGAAGCAGGTGATGCTGATTAAAATGTTGTGGATACGTGGATAGCAAAGGCATTGCTGTCTTTAATAAAAAACTGTACCAGACTGCTCTATAAGTGTGACGAAACTGCGCTATACCTGATGCCACCTTCTGTTTTCGGGAGAAAAAGTAGCAAAAGATCGCATTAACATTTTAGGTTGCGTAAATGCCGACAGAAGTCACAACTGCCTCTTTTGGTAATATGCAAATCCAAAAGCCCAAGACGTTTTAAAGAGGAAAAGAAATAAGAATGCTTGGATGACAACGGGACTGTTCAAAAAGTGAATTTTATAGTTCGATAAATTAATGAAAAAACTCTTTTTATTTATGGACAATTACTTTGTGCATAAGCTAGATGTACGGTTGTCTAATATAAAAATACATTATTTGCCAGTCACTACAACATCTTTAATTCAACCCATGTACCAAGGAATTATACCTATTTTCAAGAGACAGTATAGGAAAGAAATTCTACAGAAAATGCCACTAACCTCTCCAGAAAGATAAATTTCTTCTCTGCTGTTCATATGATAAATAAAGCGTGGAACTCAATTCCAGCCACATGTATTTCAAACTGTTTAAAAAATGTAACTTTTAGTCTAAGAGCTAGCGAACATGACCGCTTCACAACTTCGTAATGAATAAAATCCCTTTTATTATCTGTATTCATAGTATATGAGTAGGAATAACCTTGTCTGGCAGGGCAACCCCTCTGATTTATGGAGGAAGAGATCAAATATTATGGTTAAAAAATGTCACATTTGAAACACATATGTAATGGTTTTTCTAATTTTTATATAAATCAAAATACTGAAAAAATACGATAGCAAACTTGCCAGACAAATATTCCTCTGATTAATTAGTACCAGATCAGTATTAATTAATTACATATTAAAAGATTTCAAGTATAAGAGCATTGTGCACACATAGGCAACCAGTTATACATAAAATAGCGTAAGTTTATTAACTTTTCAGGGATGAAATCACTGGAATCTTGATCTGTCATTTTGCAATCACATTATACAAGGATCAACTATACTTAGTAAAAAAGACAGACATTACACTTATACTTAAAATCTTTAAATAATTAATTAATAAGTGTTGATCTGGCACTAATCTGAGGAATATTTGTCTGGCAAGTTTGCTATCATTGTTTTTCAGTATTTTGATTCATATAAAAATTAAAAAACCATTTACATATGTGTTTCAAATGTGACATGTCTTAACTACACTATTTGATCTCTTCCTCCATAAATAAGAAGGGTTGCCCTCCCAAACAAGGGTTTTCCTACTCATGTACTATGAATACAGATAATAAAAGGAATTTTATCCATTACGGAGTTGTGAAGCGGTCGTGTTCGCTAGCTCTCCGACTATTTCTTGATAGGGTAAAAGACGAAACAGTAATCCCAAAAACTTACTAGCGGAATCAGTGATTTGCCTGCCTTTAAGGACATTGATGACAATTATGTAAAAAGCAATGACAGAAAACTAAGAACGTGACAACGAAGAAGATGCACAATTAAGAAGTATTCCATCAACCGAGGAAGTAAGATCGGCATGTGATACCATTCGGCATTTTTCAGAATCAAAGTCAGATACAACTTTTGCACATTTTTGTAACTTATAGCAGTAAATAAAGGACATTTTGAGTAAAGACAAAACCCAAAGTAAAATTACGGATTTTCTGTAAATATTTAATTAAAAAGAAAATAAACAAATATGTAAAATTATTTTATTCAAATGTTTTTTATTTCTTTTAGATTTTAGTATTAGTCGATTTCCTGGAGACGAATAAAGAGCAATACCTCGGAATTTGCCTTTTGGGCACCGATTTTGATGATTCTTTTTTTAAATTGTGGGTAATCGACTATATTTCAAAGTCTAAATGTTAGATTTGTCCGCTAATGCCCTGTTTAATTTTTATTAACAAATTATTACTTTCTCCATAAGGGGCTAATTAATAATTAAATAATTTCATCAAATTTTTATTATAATTGAATAAAGTTGGGTACTTATAGGTTTTTAGGGTCGTAGATTACGAATCCGTGGTCAAAATTGGTCCAAAGTGCAAAATGGCGGCTACTTTAATAAAAAACTTTAAACTTTGAAATTTCGAATGAAAAATCGTACCAGGGGGTTTTTAAAGTCGCAAATTGTGATGTTAAGCTAAAAAATGACCCAGATGCAAAATGCCGGTCACAAAATGGCTACCAAAACTAAATATGATTAAAATTCAAAATGTTTAATCTACCCTACAATGTTTCTTTAAGATGGAGTAATATAGGTAGTTAACACAATTTTAAGATTGTTGCAATTATTAGTTATTATTTATAACTAATCTGGTTAAATTATGGAGTATTAATTTATTTTAACACTATTTAAACTAAATAATTCCATTCCATCAATTTGAATTTTAAATAAATAATAACTAATAATTGCATCAATCTTAAAATTGTATTAACTAGTAGGGTGCATCAAATGCCCCAAGGTTATAATACTGACCTGTCCCTACTTTAATTTTTTTACATTCGATGTACTGTACTGTGAAAAAAAAATTTGAACAGTTTAGACCGCGGTTTATGGGTCCTCCATTCACCTGCAGTTTTAACTATAAGAATTTATAGCGAAAAATTCTCAATGAACTTCTACCCTCTACCTTGGTAAAACTAATGCTTGAAATATCATTTGTAAACAAATCTTATTATTTTGACATCATTGGCTATAACTTCAGTTGTCCGCAAGACAGCAAATTGGTAAGTACATTAGGAAATTGCTTTTATCGATCACAAAAAGCTAGCTTTGGTTATATTGCGATAATATTTAATTGCTATCATAAGAAATATGTAAAATTAGTAAAATTCTACAGTACTGTGTCTGTAATATGGCATTATTATTATAAGTGAGCGATAATAGAAGAATTTGCATTCTTATCTAATACCTACCAATACCTAACACCTATTAGATCTACTTACCGGTTTTCATATGAAGATTTAAATATGAAGATTTCAACTTCATATTCCACTACTGACAGGTCGCGTTGTAAGGGAGTCCAGGCTACAGCAGAATCAATCAAAGAACAATGGGTTGCACCTAAAATGGCAACACTTCACTGGGACTTCAAAATTATGTCATCACTGACTGACAAGTACGCAACAGAAGAGCGACTGGTTGTTATAGTTGGCACTAACGACAAAGTGCAGCTTCTTGGGGCACCTCAATATAAAACAGGAAGTGACGAGGCATGTGGAAATATAGCTAACGCCACTGTTAGTTTATTGCAATCATGGAACAGTTGCGATAGTATTGTTAACATGACTTTTGACACAACTGCTTCGAACACTGGCCATCTATCGGCTGCCTGTATAGCTATACAGCAAAAGCTGAATAAACCGTTGCTATGGTCCGGTTGCAGGCATCATGTTGGGGAGGTACTGCTTTCTCAGGTCTTCAATGATCTGAAAATTTAAACATCAAAGTCTCCTGATGTTTCCTTGTTTGTACGTTTCAGAAAGAACTTCTCGCTCCTATCTCAGTCTAACATGCAGTCTTCACTAGACACCATCAACATGGCTTCACATCAAGGCGAAGCAGCAGCATTCATTACTGAATGTAGAGAGCGTGTCCTCCGGGATGCTGCCACCATGTTGCAATTTGATCTATGCCGTGATGATTACAAAGAGTTCTTGCAGTTAGGTACAGTTTTCCTGGCTAACGAACAGAATGAAAATGTGTCCATAACCTTCAATAAGCCGGGTGCGCTTCACAAAGCGCGGTGGATGGCAAAGCTACGGTACTCTATCAAATTGTGTCTTCTCGAGAAAGAGATCAGCAAACTTCCTCGGAGAACAATAACCTCAAAAAGTTAGGTTGACAAAATCCTCGAGTTTGTTCAATTTGTAACACTGATATACAGTTCGTGGTGGATAGCTTGTTCGTGTGTTGCGGATGCACCATGGAATGATTTGTGCCTGTATCAACGTCTGTTAAAGTATGAAATGGTGAACTAGGGCATTTCAAGGAGTGCCATCAAAGCTTTCAAACGCCATTTGTGGTATCTCACTACTGACATGGTGCCGTTGTCACTGTTCAGTACGAAAGTACCGAAAGAAGAACGCCGTAGATTAGCTGACAAACTGCTCGCTATAAGGCCAGGTGATGGTCATGTTGATTCACTTGTGCCAAGCAACAGATTCTGTGCGGGGTTTGGCAAGCCATCGTTTCCAGATGACCTAACTGCCTCAACTACATTGGCTGACCTGGTTACTTCAGATTCGTGGTTTACATTCAGTATTCTCCATTTGGAAACAGACTTTCTATCGGAAGATGTAACGTTGTGGCCTGATTTGCCTTCATTTCAAGCGTCACTGTGTCACATAAAGGCTATCAACGTTGTAAATGATGCAGCTGAAAGAGGAATAAAACTGAGTAGCAATTTCTTAGCATCCAGCAGAGACGAAGAACGGTATCAGAATACGCTACAAGTTGTTTCTAAAAGTAGGGCAGAAATTCCAAGCCTGCGAAGGAAGCAGTAGATCTCAATATGTTGTATAAAGTCACAAACAATTAGTGCTATTTTTATCTTCATGTAGGTGTATAATTACCGTGGTGTGCTTACTAACTGTTCAAATAAACTATCTTCAGTGATATTGACCTTCATTTTGTTCTAGGTTAACTATGCAACACTGTCTTAAGCCATACTTACCGATAAACTTATAACTTACTTAACATTGAAATTTTATGCTAACAGAGGACCCCTAAAACGATGTGATAATTGAAAAAAAAATTACGTATATTATTACTTTGTTATGTATCACAAAATTAAAATAAGGACAGGTCAGTATAAAATATTTAAATTTTTTGTGGGGCACATGATGCACCCTATTAACTAGTATATTACTCCATCTTAAACAAACACGATGGGGAGATTAAGCATTTTGAATTTTAATCATATTTAGTTTCGGTGGCCATTTTGTGACCGGCATTTTGCATCTGGGTGATTTTTTAGCTTAACATCACAATTTGCGACTTTAAAAACCCCCTGGTATGATTTTTCATTCAAAATTTCAAATATTAAAGTTTTAACAGCGGCTGCCATTTTGTAGCCGCCATTTTGCACTTTGGACCAATTTGGACCTCGGATTCGTAATCTACGACCCTAAAAACCTATAAGTACCCAACTTTATTCAATTATAATAAAAATTTGATGAAATTATTTAATTATTAATTAGCCCCTTATGGAAAAAGTAATAATTTGTTAATAACAATTAAACAGGGAATTAGCGGACAAATCTAACATTTAGACTTTGAAATATAGTCGATTACCTACAATTTGAATTCCGAGGTATTTTCCTCTAGGAAACCGACTATATGTAATTTTAAATAGCCTCAACTCTCCAGCATGACAACTTTTAATTTTTTATGTTAAGTACACTTCTTTTCCCTCTCCCTCTATGAAAAATTTATTAAAATTTATCAAAAAATCAATTAAAAAAAAATCATTATTTGAAAATCTATCTAACATGGCATATTCTCTTATTAATGTTTAGTTAATAAAAAATTAGGTATATTGTTATATATAATTATGTTGTACAGGGCATATCCACAAAGTAAGTTCCGATCATGGATATGTTTTGATCATATAGTGCAATTGAGTCAAATTTGATCAGGAAAGTAATGACAGTTTTGTTTTATAAATGATTATTTTCTGTTCTGGGTAATTAAGTACTTGCAAAGAATCTGGGTTAAATAAAGCATTAATTCACAAATTCCTGAACAAGTTGATAAAAATTCGTAAAATTATTTGTGAAACGTTACGTAAATAAAATATCCTGGTTACACTTACCAAGAAAATTTTTCAGTATTATCAGAACACATACAAATTGTTATCAACTAAAATAACTTAAAATCACTATGACACACAATAAAGACAATTTTAATTTGATGCACAGTATAGATGTAAAATACTGGATGCTAGTTACATTTCCTGATAACTTATACTGTATGTACATTATGTACAACTTCTCGTTGTTTTTTGATCTACTTTGCTTAGAATCTGCTTGTAGGATACTGTTAGGATATCTGGTATTTGTGTAAAACAAATGTTGGTGCAGGATCAGCAGGATGTATAAATGACAGAGTGGCTTCACATTTTTTACTATCTGAAGACATCATATGAAGAAATATGAGAACCACCACTTGCAGTTATATTCGCATGTAACAAAACCTGTAATTTCATATATTTCTAATGTAGGTCTAATTTAAATTAGTTCATCAGATGTGGAGTGTATAAATGTCTGATCACTAGCAGGTTAGAATTTTGTTGATTTGATTTTATTTTCTGAGATAGGTATAAAACAGTGAAATTTCTGTGCCCCAACAATTATTTTTGCTTTATCAAACCATTCTTGGGAAATTAAGATTTACAGGTATTCAGTATGATATATATTTACTATGCACTATTGGTTTCATAATGATCTAGGACATCAAGGCTAATATGATACTATTTTATTCTTTATCTATGATCATACAAAAAAATGACCAATTTTTACACTGATTTTCGTATAAAAAGTTAACGTTTATTGATCTAGTGTTATAAAATTTTTATTGCACGCTAATGCAACAAGAGATGTATGATAAATTAATAATTTATGAATATTTTGCAAACTGATTGCTAAACAAAATGATAAGCACATAAAGATCTAAGCACTCTAATATATGTACACATGACATGTCACAAATTTAAAAAAATATCAAATACAATGAATACTTTAGTAAAGCGCTATGATCGTAGATAAAACTTTGTAAGATATACATGTAAAAAGTCTCTTCATTGCACTCACATCCTTTAAGACACTCGCTCGTGTGTTAAACCGTTCGCGCAATAAAGAATGGCTTTTTGCACTTATATCTATTTTCTTTCAGTGTAAATGCATAGAATAAAATAATAAAAAATAGCATCATATTAGTCTTGCTGTCCTAGATCATTATGAAATCCATAGTACATACATATAATTACAAGGTACTTACCGAACAGTGGTATGTTTTAAAAAAAATTGTTATTTACATAGGTATTTAAAAATATGCAAAGTTTAAAAAAATCCAGGAACGGTTTATCTAACCCAGATTTTTTGTAGGTAATTGGTCAGAACAAATAATTATTCCGAGGGGTCTCTCACTCCCAAAAATTATGTACACCTATTGCCACTTTACGGCAATAACTGTCTTTATTCCCGTATTCTCACTTGTTATTCCCGTATTGCCGGTTTTATTCCTTTATCTTCGTCTGTATTGCTGTATTCCCGTCTCTATTTCCGTATTGCCGTATTTATTTCCGTATTGCCGTATTTATTTCTGTATTGCTGCATTAATTTCCCTATTGCCATGTTTATTTTCGTATTCCATGCATGATCTTAGCAGTGGGTGTATTTGAACAAAAGGTGTTTTATTGTTATTGGTTTTATTGATAATTTTGTAAAATTCCTCACAAATAAAAAATGATCTGTTAAAAATAGTTTTGTATTCAATCATAATATATGTACAATATGTACATTACATTTTTAAATGCTGTTAAAGTAACTGAATACGTGAAAAGGAGGACTTCCAAAAATATATCATCAGATAGATCCACTCTAATAAGAAATACAAATAAAGACACATTGAAATAAATAACAAAAATTTATTTGAAAAGTGAGAATCCCAATACACGGCTGTAAATAAAATTCAAAAAGAATTTAAAAAACTGATAAGTTTTAATTAAAATAGAAACTCTTTCAAATTTTTTCAAGTCTTTGTATAACCTGTTAATTGAAACCCCATTCGAATGACTGATTTTGAATGGGTAAATTCCAGTAAAATTTACAGGACCATAAAATATAAATTCCGAATCTACTTTCTGAATGTCATCTTCTTCCGGCTGTATGTAGTTTTCCAAATCTTGAAAGAAGTTTCAAGAATTTTTCTTTATCAATATCCAAAATTCGTCTAATGTACCATCCAGTGTCGTAAAATATTGCATAATATTTTTCTAATTTCAGCTTTATCTTCTATTTTGTTTCTTGCATGTTTCCTTCTTCTAAGTCTGATTTTTCTGATTCAAAAAATTCTGATTCTGGTGCAAGTGAAATTACTTCAAGGGATTCGCTTGATTTCGCTGTAAGTAAACAATCGGTCTCGAGCGTATAGAAATGCATCAATTACAAATAACGTTTTTAAAAATATAAATAATTAAAAACTCGCAAAACTAAAATACCTGGCAAATCTACATCATAAAACCTTTAACTTGGAATTAGTAGATCGGTTCAGTAGAACTCTCAAACGAAGCATAACAAAAATAAGCCTTGTGTTTTAAATAGGTATAAAGTATTTTAAATTTATGGTAAATAAATCTAAAGAAAATATAATATCAAAGCGGTCTTGTAGGTTTGTCTATACATCAGAACAATTCGAATATTCAACACTCAATGATCAAAGGCTAGACTGCATGGGCTGCAGCCGCCGACATGCCCTAGCTATTTCTAGCATTTGTAATTAATTTACTGTAGCACTTTTAAATACTTGCCGCGTTTAAATACAGAAATGATGAGAATAAAATCTAGAGATCTTGTTTAATAAATTTCTTGAACACGTTTATTAGCATTTCAAAAACATGACTGATGAAAAATGTGTTTGAAATCAGCAGTCAAATATTCCGATACTGTACTGTGTTTTTTATGCAAGTTGAAACTGTTATTTCAAACCAAAATTGTTTAGTTACAAGAATTATTAATAAATAAGTAGTATGTTTATAACATAAATTTAATGAATTTTGTTGCAAATAATATTTAATAGATACGTTTATTGCAGTTTTTATAGTTAATTACGTAGTAAACTAACCTAAAAATTCAATATTGTTGTTTTAAATTTTCTATAGCTTCACAGTTTCAGAAAATAAAAAACATTCATGTGGTAATCTTAGTACTATTTTACCTATTTTGAATTGATCTTTGTTTACTATTTTAAGATTTTTATATTTTTTGAGTATTATAAACACTGAAATATAAAATTACAACTGCTAGAAACAGCTGCACCTCATATCGGCGACTTCAACCCCTAGATGCTAGTGATGGAAATGGTTTGTCTATTAAGCGCAATTCCAAAACTTTACACGCTGGGAACTAATAAGAGGGCGCTGCAAGTGGATGGCTATTCTCGAGCGTCTCAAAATAATTTTTTTTAATTTTTGGATTTAAAAATATAAAAAATACTAATCCACACAGCGAAAGTTTCAATATAAAATAAGAATCACGTAAACCGGCACAGTAAAACTTTCAAACGAACTAGAACAAAAAACAGCCTTGTGTTTTAAATCGACTGCAGTCCTTACAGTCTAGCCACATCCTTCCATCATTGAGTGTTTAATATTCGTATTGTTCTGATGTATAGACAAACCCTTGCATGCCGCCATAGATTTCCTGTACGAGTTCTACAAGACCGATTTGCTAATTGTTTTTTATAAGCTTTGACACAAAAATAATAATAAGAGTTGAAAGATTAATTATTATTTTCATGAAAGTTATCACATTTGGTCCTCCAAATTTCAAAAAATACTAATTTTGAATACCACATATGGGGTATTGCTGAACTCAGAAAAAAAACATACTTTTCATTTCTAACAAGAAGATAAGAGGGTTATATTTAAAAGTCGATGACATCATAGACCCCACAGTAGTAAACTAAAAAATTAAAATTGATGTCCATAAAATTCGCAAAAAAAAATATAAAACTGACGTGTCCGAGTTTTTCTTCCAAACAGTGATAATACAAAAAATATGAATTTTATTCCTTACTTTATTTACACACTGTACAGTATAAGGAAATCCTTTAATAAATTAGCCTTTTAACCGTCATATATTGACGGGGTAAGAATCAAATCACGATTCTTAAAAACGGTGAATGATTTTCAATGTTCAAACAAAAAATAATTACTTGTTGTCATTATTTTTCCACGCACACTACAACATATACCCGCTTCTTCAGAAGACCACCTGGATTTTTAAACGCATTTGAGATAAAATGCGTAATGGAAATTGAGAAGAATGGAGCGTGTTATTCCTATTGCTGAGTTTATTTCTCAGTATTGCCGCATATTCTCTATTTATTGCCGCTTATTCCTGCGTATTCCCGTTTATTACTGCTTATTCCTTTGTATTCCCGTTTATTTCTCATTTCTCATATTGCCGAGTATTGCTCATTATTTCCTACTCATAGCAATTTATTCCCAAGAAACTGTACACCTATTGCTGAGACTGAGAGACCCCTCAAATTATTCATAAAACAAAACTCTAATGTTCCCAATATTTAAAATATTATTTATGTTAAAATGTTGAACAGTGCTATTTTGTTAAAATAATTTAGTAATGATCCCATTGAGATCCCAAGTTGAAATTTGGCACACATATTTAAAAAATATGCAACTCTATGTCCAGTTTTTTCAGAATTTTTAATCATATGTTGCCTGAAAAATTCAAAATGAAAGATTTCAGAGGCCCAATATAATTTTTTTTCATATTAAAGTATGCCATGCATTCATGCCATCATTTTAAAGCTCAAATATCGAACTTTAAAACAGTTTTTGTTTCATCTTTTTATCTTATTTCTATCAAAAGTTATAAAGAAAAACATAAACGCCAACATGCCCAAAATTACTATTTTTTGTACACTTTAGAAGGGCACCAGTCAAGAACAACTTGGGTTAAAAATGTAATATTTTAGATTTTACTTATCTTTAGAAGTATAACAGTTGCACAAAATTTGAAAAAAAAATCAGAGGGTGATGGTCAGAACTTCCAAAAAATTGGATCACTTGATGTGGAATTACTCTTTGTGGATACGCTTGTATAATAAGAATTAAGAAAAATAATGTTAAATTTAAGTAATTAAAAAATGCAATTAATTACGTATTATTGCTATTATTTATTACTATTCAATTATAAGAAACCCCAATTACTTATTACATCTTGTATCTTTCTTGTATACCAAATAGTTCATTAAAAGAAATATTGGTAAAACTTAAGTTTAGCAAAACAGCCCCGATTTCGCTGATTTGTTTCGTATGCATAAAACACACCCCCACCAAAAAAAAACACGCGGAAAAGCGTATTTGCCACAAAAAAAATTTTACATTGCACCCGAAACTGCGTTTAAAGTGAGGTTATTTTCATTTGGAAATCGTATGATTGTCTTGATCGTGTTTGTATTTTCTCTCATATTCGTCATTAGTATTACTTCAATTGCCATTTGGTATGAAACTGTAATTTCAATTGCCATTTAGTACTATATCGCTAGGCTAGGCTAGGTTAGGTTAGGTTAGTACTATATCGCTAGGTTAGGTTAGGTTAGGTGCCAAATGGCAACCAGGACATCGCTACCTGCGGTTCTCATACTGTGCTTTTTGTGGTGTCTCCTACCTGCAAATGTGACGTTGCAGCTGATCATGACTGCTCGGAGAAGCCTCTTTTGTGGTGAACTTTCAAAATTCTTTTCTTGAAAACTACGCTTTTCCGCACTTTTTTTTGTGTTGTGAGTGTTGTGAGGGGGTGTTTTATGCTTAAAAAAAAATTGGCGAAATCGGGGCTGCTTTGCTAAACTTAAGTAATTCCGAAATATTTTACAGCTAATTATAACGTAGAATGTTAATGGAATAATCCGCATATAGAAATAATTTATGCGGACAAATTGAATATTCCAATAAGTGGGTTTCACTGTATATAAAAAAGAAGCACTGTTCTAATGAATCAGAAAAGCTTACTTTAAATATGGAATATGTTGAAAAAGAGCTGGAGTGTCAAGATCTGCCAATGGTAACGTACAAGACAGTAACTAATGTCACATTTTTTACTTTTTTCTCTTAAAAACTTAAAATGTTTTTGACAACTTCTTAACATCTAAAATATGCATACGTTTATTAACTAAAAATAAACTAAACAATTGAATATTCCTAAGGAGTATTAAAAATATTACAGCATAACTTTTTACCTTGTTATACAGGATAAATCTTGGCAAGATTTGGTTAGAAGAATATGGAAAAACCAATAAGAGTTGCGATAAGAAACTTTGCAAGTAATAACTTCTGTTTACTTTCAATTTCAGTTTTCTGCTACTTACTGTTACACCAGAAGTAGATGTCAACTTCCTTATTTCAAATGGAACCCATGATTTTTATTATTAATGATGTATTCCTGACACAATTTTCAGGCTGGTTTGTCTGGTAAATCTTGCCTCTAAAATTAAGTGTTTTTGAAATACTTCAATTTCTTTTAAAAAATTGACAGCAGCAGGCTGTTACAAACAACTACATTTTCAGAAAATGTGTGCATATACAGATTTAAAGTTTAGAAATTTATTTTTGAAAGTATACTGCATCAAATGTGGAATTATAAACTTTAAAAATTCATACCAGTTGTACAGAAAAAAATGTATTTTTGAATGCAACCTACATTTTTTGAATTTTATTGCTTCCCACCTTCAAAATTAGAGGTGGTATGTATTTACTTCCTTATAACTAATTATAGAAATTAAGGGGCAAAATACTATGTAATATATTTATTTATAACTCTGCTCATATGCATTTATCCATATACATCAATTACATTTTAATAATAAAATCACATTAAACAAACTTTTGTTCTATTTAGTAACCATTGGCATTTGGCGCATAGCCATCTATAACACCCCCCTTCGCAAAATGCCTCATTCCCAAACCATAACACAGATCATAGAAACTACTCTCAGGAAGTCCCTTTGTAAAAATATCAGTTAACTGTTTTTTGCTTTCTATATACACAACTTTCAATTCCCCACTTAACACTTTATCTTGAATAAAATTGTACTTGATACTGATATGTTTAACTTTTCTATTACTTCCAGGATTCTTGATCAAGTGAATACACGCTTGATTGTCTTCAAAAATTACAAGTTCTTTAACGGGAATACCAAAATCATCCAACAACTTCTTTAACCATAAACCTTCACTAACAGCTACTGCCAATGCAGTCAACTCCGCTTCAGTAGAGGATAATGCTACATTATTTTGTTTTCTTGTGGCTCCATCGTATGTCTGGGGTTTGCTAGTTCTTAGTCTATAAGGTTTATATGTATAGACCCATTTAGTATCTAAAACTTCTACATCTTTTCTTGCTTCTACCATTTCCCAAGTCTTATCTTTATTTATTGATTCAAGTTCACCACTCATAGCTTCTAACCATAATTCTTTATCTTCTCTTTGTTTTACTTCTTCAAAACTGCATGGTGCATCTTCTATAAAACTCATAGCACTATATGCCATATATAATTCATAATCGGCTAGTTTCAATGGTTTCTTTATTATTTGTCCAGGTTTCTTAACACTTACATCTTCATTAAGACTCGATTCATCATTACTGTCTTCATCTGTATCTTTTCTTTCTTGTTTATCTTTATTTTCATCTTGATTTTCGTCAATATAAATATGCACACTCTTTTTATTATACCAGAATGAGTTCTCATCAAATTTAACATCTCTTGAAATTATTACCTTCTGTTTTTGTACATTCCACAGCCTATATCCATTTGGTGCATATCCGACCATAATGCATTTTTCAGCTTTATCATCAAATTTATTTCTAAATTCCTTTTGTATATGATTATAAGCAATACATCCAAAGATTCTTAAATTATTAACCTTTGGTTTTCTTTTATACCATATTTCTGCAGGGGTAACGCCTTCTATACAACTTGTTGGCCCTCTATTCATTAAATATGCTACGGTTCGTATCGCTTCGTTCCATAGATTTTTAGGAATACCTGAATCATTAATAATAGCCCTACTTCGTTCCACCAAGCTCCTATTCATTCTTTCAGCTTTTCCATTTTGTTGAGGAGTGTATGGTACTGTATAATCCAATATAATACCTTCTTCTTTACAATAATTAAACATTTCCTTTGAAGAATATTCACCTCCATTGTCACACCTGAGTTTTGAGATTCTATAATTAAATTTCGATTGGGTCATCTTCACATAATTTTTGAAGCATTCAATAACTTCACTTTTATTTTTTATTATATACACAGTTACAAAATTGCTATAATCATCAATAAAAGTTACCAAATATTTCCCTCCATCATGGGAAGACAGTGTGATTGGACCACATACATCTGAATGTATGATTTCTAAAACTCGTGTGCTTCTACATCTACTATGAAATGGTAATCTCGACATTTTTCCATTCACGCAAGATTCACAAAAATCAATAGTGCCTAACTTTACATTTTCCATCCCATCAACCATATCATTTCTAATTAATGTATTCAAACCACCATAACTTGCATGACCATATCTTCGATGCCATTTTATTCTTTCTGTTTCAACATTTAAACATTGAGGGTTTGATAATAATTTGAAAGAAATTTCATATAAATTTTTATCTATACCGATACCAATTAATCCTTTTTCATTGTGAATTAACTGTACCTTTCCATTTCTAAATAATACCATTACATTTGAATTCTGTAATCTTTTTACTGATAATAAGTTTTTTCTTAGTTGAGGTATAAAAAATACGTTTTTAATGGTACATTCTATCTCTTTTTATTGTTTACCAGACTCTTGACATTAATATTTCCAATTCCTACAGCTTCTAAGTAGTGATTATTTTTAGCGACAGCTATTTTTAGTGGATTATTTAATATAAGTAAGTCAGTGAAGTATTTATTATCATTAACCATGTGATCTGTACAGCCAGAATCTATAAAAAACTTTAAAACGTCATCATTTTGATTACACTCACTGTCATTCATGACATCTGTCATAAAACAAACACTTTTATCACTATTGTCTTCTGCATGTTCATATTCATTTTCTACAAAATTACTTCTCCATAGTCTATTATTATTTCTGTAATTATTTCTTGTAAAATGTCTTCCACGATTACTTCGATTATAAAAGTTTGGTGCCTGTGTATATGATGATCTATCAGGTTCATTTGGATTTCTTCTGCTTTCGCTGCTTCTAAACGATCTTCTATAATTTATGCCATAATCACTTCTATTCTGTTGCAAATTATTATACTGTTGATTATTTACAAAGTTCTTCATTCTTCGTTCTTCACATTGTTTCATAACATGTCCAGGCTTAAAATATCTGTAACATTTAGGAATCTTATTTGCTACAAAAGCAGTTGGAGGATTGTTAGGGGTATCTTGAGTTTTTGCATTTAATCTTCTTTTTTCATCTTCAGCTCGTAGTCTTGCTTTTACTAAATCATAAGTTAAATTCGACATATTTTGCAAAACTGCTACTATCATATCATATGAAGGAGGTAATGCTAAAAATAAACTGCATATAATATCTTCATCTTTCATTTCTACACCAGCAGATCGTAACTGTCTTAATATTTCTTCAAACTGCATAATAAATTCATCCATAGATTCATTCTCATTTAGCCTTATTTGAAACTACTTCTTCTTTAAAAATAATTGACCTGTAATTCCTTTCTTCTGGTACATATCTTCTAAACTCTTCCACATAGTATTTGCGGATTGTTTATCACTCAATAATTCCAATTGATTATCATTCACTGCTTGAATAATTAATGATGTTGCTTTGTTATCACGTTTTAAAATTTCAGTTTTAGTTTTCTCATCTGTAGATTCTTCATATTTCATACTTCATTATCCCGTAATATCATTTCCATCCTAAATTTCCAATTATAATAGTTATTTCCATTTAAAGGTTCTATTAGAAAATTAGATTGTTTTTGTGACATTTTTGACATTTCTACTACAATCCCCCTTTACTTCAAAATTATTTTTATTAGGTACCATTAACTTTAAATAAACACTGACCTTCCTGGGCCCGTAACCTATATAAATTAAGGGGCAAAATACTATGTAATATATTTATTTATAACTCTGCTCATATGCATTTATCCATATACATCAATTACATTTTTAATAATAAAATCACATTAAACAAACTTTTGTTCTATTTAGTAACCATTGGCATTTGGCGCATAGCCATCTTTAACACTAATGTCATAGTTTCTGTGTAATTTTGGAACATATATTAATTCCCACAACTCAATTACTATACCTAAACCAAAAAATGAAGAAACTAAACTGAGTGAATCTAGCAGGCGCAAACTAGCAGTCGGTGTTGACTATGAACGAGCCTTGCTCCCTAATTGTCAAATTTAGACAATTTGAAATTAAAAATTGTCATTGCAATCTGTCAAAGTTCTAAAAGGTTTTTCACAACTCCAATTGTTAATTATTAAACTACTATTAATAAATATTAATTGGAGTTGTGAAAAATCTTTTAAGCAGCAACTAATGTCGTGCAGACTTTTGCTATCAGAAAGTTGTTTATTAATAGTAGTTTTTTTGTAGTTTGGAGCCCCTTTTACGAGGTATATAATAATAATAATAATGATTGCTATAGCCTTGCGTAGGAGAGAGGAGCAATTATTATTATTACACATGCCCAACATGTGTCTGTAGCTGACTTAATAGATGTTATAGCACAAGTCCCACATTTGTGTTATAGCTAAGGAAAACTCAAGAAAACCTAAACATGAGTTTTAGAATACATAGTGAGTCTAGTAAACTTGATAAAAACTCAGCTGTTGAAGATAAAGTTTTTCAAAAAAACTGTTTTGAGGATAGGGGATCCGAGCACATGTCTTTGTTGTACTACATGCAGGGTAGGAAGAACGAAAACATTTGATTCGCTCGCAAAAGAATTTAATTTTTCATTCGTTCACGAACTTTATGTTTTAATTCTCTAGTAGAAATAAATTTTGTTCCTAAGCGTATCATATTTCCTGACCGTTAAAAAATATTTTTCGTTCACAAAGAACAATGGTAAAAATCTGCTGATTTTGGTGTCGGAGAGGTCAACGGACAAATTATACATCATTTTGTTCGTCTTGATGTGAGGATTCTAATGGTATCAAAATCAATTACAGATTCCCGAGGGGACAAAAGTTATTAACACATTTGTAGGTTTTCACGAAAAGGAACCTTACGGAAGTAATCCATAGGATTTCTTTTCCCATCACATATTTTAAATGGTGTAATATCAAGTATCAAATGTGTTAAATTAATCAAAATAATATGCTGAATCTAGTAAAATAAATATTTTGCCACATTTTTACAAACAGTTTAATAAATTGAACCGACTTTGGTGTAAACTGATTCTTAATTAAATTACAAATTATGTTTACAATATGGGTCATAACCTCATAACCTTGGAAGATAATAATTACAATCTGTATTGTCACTTGTACACTTGATGCCACTATTTTCTTGTTTAATAGGAAAATAAATATTGAGAATTTTATACTGTCTGAAAAATTAATTTTATTTATGTAAAATATTTTATAAATGTTGAAACTACAGTATTATTTAGCCATCAAATGTTCATCAGTTTTTCATTTAGTGAATCAGTTTATATCAAATTCGGTTCAATTTATTAAACGGCCTTATTTAATAGGTGTGACAAATTGTTTATTTTACCAGAATCAGCATAATGAGCCATACGAATAAAATGTAGCAAATACTTTTGTGCTTTTACTACTGTTAATAAAAGATAACAGATATGATTGTTAATTAATAAGAATAAGAAAGATGCATAGTAAAAGCATTTACGTACTATATTTTATACACGACGTATTATTTTGATTAACTTGATACTTGATATCGGTCATTTAAAAGATGTGACAGGAAAAGGAATCCTATGACTTACTTCCGTAAGGTCCCTTTTCTTGTAAACCCACAAATGTTTTAATAACTTCCGTTCCCTCGGGAGTCTGTTCTTGATTTTGGTACCATTAGAATCCACACATCAAGACGAACAAAATTATGTATAATTTGTCCGTTGACCTCTCCGATACTAAAATCAGCAGATTTTTACCATTGTTCTTTATCACGTATGAATCATTTGCCATTTAAATAACAACGCAGCTTTAATATGCTAAGATGCAGTTTGTTAATACATTAATACACGGAGACTTGCAAATTTGTATGGCGCTGTCAAATTTTGTTTGATAATTTATTAAATGATACTCTTGTTTTCGAATTATTTGTTTGCATTAAGAAATTTTAATTAATTATGCACTTTTTGTTTCTGTACCATTTAAAGTTACATTTTTCTTAAAGAGGAAGGGCACAAATATGCCGAAAAGTTTTGGAACGAAGATTTTTTGGTAAAACTGACATGCCTATGTGATATTTTTGAAAAGATGAATGCTCTGAATCTCTCCCTGCAGGGAAGCAACATGCACCTTAAGTCGATTGAGAAAGTTTCAGCTTTTATAAAAAAACTAAAACTATGAAACAGAAAAATGAATGAATACAGAGACGAGAATGTTTCCCCTTGTTGCAACAGGTACTTCTTCACCTTTTTGATCCATTCTGTTGGTATGATAGCTGCTTTTACCAATGCAGAATAAGCTGATATTATTTACATGTCTGGAAGAGCTGACAGTAATTGAGCTGATGCTTGACGATTGTACAGGAGTGTTTCTCATAGGAGAGTTCCTAACATCAGTGTTCGCTAATTCATATTGTTGCCTTGGTGAGAGTGGAAATCTGCAGCACAGGGAACCTGCAGTTAATAAGAGATGACATGCTGTAGAAGTCAACAAACAAATTTTTCAAACATTTGAACTACTATTTGAAGATGATCCCACAACCAGTGTCAGTAAAGTAGCTCAAAACCTTAGTGTGTCAACATTTAAAGTTTGGTCTGTCTTGCACAATGAAAAGAAACATTCTTACCACTACATCCTTGTGCTTGTGTGCAAGTACAAGGTCTTGAAAAAGGAGATCCAGCATGGAAAATGCAGTTCTGTCGTTTTATATTCCGACATTGAAGATGCGAGGTTCCTCCAAAGCATTGTATGGACTGATAAGTCCAAAATGATGAGAGAAGGCATTACTAATGCCCATAACTTCCACTGCTGAGAATATAAAGAAACGAACCCGCACATAAAAAACAAACCTCGTTCCAGAGGAAGTTTACTGTGAATGCTTGGGCAGGTATTATAGGCAGATGTTTAATTGGGCCACATTTTCTGTCGGAAAATCTAAATGGTGCCAACTACTTAGAATTTCTGCAAAATGATCTACCCGATCTAGTAAATTATGTCCCAATTTTTGAAGCTAATCGACCCATCATTTTTCAACATAACGGTTGCCCAGCGCATTTTCAATTTAATGTCAAGGATTATTTAAATAACACTTTCCCAAGTAAAGGATCAACAGAGATGGACCAATACCGTGGCCTGCTAGATCTCCAGACATAATAACTCTGGACCTCTACATCTGAAGACGTCCTAAAGAATTTGTGTATAGTGAAGAGAATCAAAGCCATGACCATTTATCGACCCCTTCGACCAAATGAGGGAAGAAACTATGTTAAAAAGGACTACAACAGAAGTGACATGTGTATGTATTAGAATATCGAACATGAGAGAAAATAAATTATTTTTAATGTTAACTTTGTTTTATTTGTGTTTCAGAATCATAATAATCAAAGTTAGGTCACAATTTTCTAAGTATCCACCTAGTTAACATTGACTTCTGAAATTAATACCTAAGTTGCCTTTACAAACCATTTATTATTGCGATATTTTATACCAAAATCAAAAGAGCATAAATGACAGAAGTTTTTAAAAGTATTTAAACTCTTAAAGTTGCAGTATTTGTTTATAAATTCTTCTGAAAAACCAAAACTTGCCCTGAAACTAACCCTTTCTGCAAAATCAAAATAACATTAATAATGTTTACTTCATCTTTTGATAATCATTAACGTATTGTGCAGAGGGAATACACATTAGACTAAAAAGATAAAATGATAAAACAAAGATAGCATCTCTCATTGTTGCATAATTAGCGTATAACCATGGGTTTTTGAATTTAAAACAAAAAACACACAATGACAAATATCTAGAAAACCCTAATACTTTGTACTGAGCTATGTGTGGCTAAATAGGTTCCAAATGCCGTCTTCTATCAGCTCTTAAAAGGTTTACATCGACCTACATAACACCCTATATATTCCCAAAACAACTCTGAAACTATGACATTTAGTTATAGGGAAATATATACATACTGCCTCTAATGTTGAATGTGAAATGCATTAAAACCAAAAAATGTAGGTTCCAATTAAAAAAATAACAATATCTTTTGGCATTTTTTCTGAACACCCGGTATTAATTTTATGAGTTTATAACACCGCACTTGATGTAGTATACTTTCGAAAATAATTATCTAAGTTTTAAATTTGTACATGCACACATTTTTTTGGTAAAGTAGTTGTTTGTAACAGCCTGCAGCTATCAATTAAAAAAAATGAAATATCTCAAAATTAGTTAATTTTATAGGGACACGCCAATAAATATAGATGGCGTTGTACAACATCAAAATGTATTAAATATGTGGTAGTTGATAACGTTTTCTGCGGTTGTTTTTGCAGTGTTGTATTTTAATGGTGATTATAATTTTGACAGATTAAGTTTAATATTCGTGTTAATTTATAATAATTTTAAGTAAAATATTTAGATTTTATAATATTTGAAATGCGAATAAAATAAAATTTTCATTGATAGATTTCTCTATATACATCTACTGTACTATAGTGTTTATGCATATTGCATAACATAATTACTTTTAACAAAATACCACGAGAGTGCAGATTAATTTTTAACGCATCACAATAGTCAAATTAGACAAACTAGCTTTCAAATTATCTCAGGAATAAAAATATCATATCAATAAAAATTGTGGTGTTCCATCTGAAATAAGAAGGATGACCTCCACTTCCAGTGTAAGCAAAAGTAGTTAGAAATCTGAAATTATTTTAAATCAAAAAACGTAACCTGAAACCATTACCTGTAGAATTTCAAATTACAACTCCTATAGGTTTCCTATATTCTTCTAACCATATTTTGTCAAGACTTACAGCCGTACTTATAGAGAAATTACACGCGTGTAACATATAAGAAATATTATGGTTATACTACGCGTGTAATTTCTCTATAAGTATGGCTGATACTGTATATCTGTATAATTTTGATATTTTACCTTTAGTTGTAGTAGCTGGTGGTTGATTCCATGGCATTCTCTGTTTTAGTTTATCAAGCAATGCTCTAGTTGAATCAAGGGCATTATTTTCTAATGGTTTTTCTTCAGCATCTGAAGGCTCTGGTTCAAAACCAGTAATGGCAGTAGTACTTTCATGTTTAATAATTTTTGGTTGAATAATCAATTTTGGATGAAATAAATCAGCCTGTACAAGACCTTTATTTCGAGCTGATTCAATAACCCAATCAGGAGTTATAATTGTAATCCCCGGTATTGTTAACGCTTTAAGATACTTGGCTGAAGTTGTACTAGTTGCAACCAAATGTGTACAAACTTTATTAAAATTTAACTGAACAGTTCCACCATGGTAAGTGATTATACTGCATAATACATTTCTATCTGATGTTACTTTAGAAAAACAGAAAATTAAATTTGAAAATAATTTCTGATTATCATACACATATGGTTTTGTACTGACAAGTTTATTTAATTTTGTACACATGAAAATCCATTTTGGTGTAACAGCAGGAATCTCATAAAGATCATTAGCATCTATAACATCGGTTTCTTCTGCATCAGTACCACATATCAAATGGGTTACATAGTCAGAAAAATAATTCATACGTTCAGCACCTCCACATTTTAATAATTCTATTACCTGGTAAATTAAATGAAATTTTAAAATAGTAGTTACTTATATATTTATGTCTTAACTTACCTTATCATGTATTTGACCACTAACAAAAAATTTAATATTTTTAAATATTTGTTCTGATATTTGTAAATCTTTTAAGTCTCCCTGTATATCTGACATTTTTCAACTCAATTCCTGAACATTTTAAATTTCTTTCTATCACTTCTTCGAAAGTAAACATTCCACAATATCAAATCAAGTTGGCATGTTTTATATCTTGTTTAATAGTTTATTATGTTTGACAGATTTGACATTGCAGCAGTGTTGCCATCAGAAGTAGAATAGGGTCTTCCCTATTTTACGTACCTACGTAAAATACGCACGTATTTTTTTAAATTTTTGTATTCGTTTATTTTGGTTAGAAAAATATTTCCAGATAAGCGGAATTTCTAAAAACCCTCAATTTATTTGAAAAAATTAAATTTAACAATTCTCATTTAAAACCGAATTTGGCCTTGAGCAACTTCCCTCAAAGCTATTTGATGTAAAAAAGTAGGTACCGCTGTGAATGAAAAGAAGCAATATTGACGATCTACTCAACGTTAGATGGCGCTGATGAAAACCAATAAACTGAATTTTGAATTAATATTACCAGAAATATTTAACACCACTTTAATTATGGCAGTTAATTACACAACAGCATAACTTACATTATTATATTAATTACTCGTTAATAAGTAGACGAAATTTGAACTTGAAAATAAGAAACTTTTCAAACTGACGGGTAATACAGGACTCTTAACTGTTTCATTAGTACCAACAGTGGGTCGTCTTTGGAACTGTAAGAGGTAACAAAGTTTCATCCATTAAAGGACACCAGTATTGCATTTTAAATTTATTTAAATTTTCAAGATTTAAAATTATTTATTTTAAAAATTAATTACTTAAAAGTGGTAATTGTTTAATGCATTTATAACTGATATTATAACTAATTTAGTAATGACGTTTATGAAAATGCAAGAATCTTCTCAATTGACGACATATGCGTAGTAGATAACAAATGGGCTTAGTGGAGCCACACAACCTTGAACTCTCATTTGACCTCCTTTCACTTTTTAAGCCCCTCCCATTTAGAAGCCACTTCCCCCTCTCCAGACCCCTCCCTTTATAAGCCATGCCTTCCTCTGCTTTCCCTCTCTTTACTTGCCTCACTTGTTTTCAAGACCCCCCCGCTTGGTAAGCTATACCCCTTTATAGACCACTTCTCATAGACAGCACCCCCTTAGCTCTACACAGTTAAAATTACATTAATATCTCCAAATATATTAGTAGGATGTAAAAAAAGGTATAGCCAAATGAAGTTTGGATAATAAGAAATTCGTATCAAGTATATCTCCTTTATTCAATCGTTCGAAACTAGTGTGCTACGAAACAGGAAAGTGTGGTACAATATAAAACATTATACAATCACATTAGTATCTCCAAATATATTAATAGGATGTAAAAACGGTATGGTCAAATAAAGTTTGGATAATAAGAAAATCGTATCAAGTACATCATCTTTATTCAATTGTTCGAAGTTAGTGTTTAATTATCATTGTAATTATCATTATCATGACATTTCCACCATTAATAAGAAAAAGCATATCATATAATAAAAAATATATTTATTAAAAACTATTTACTATTATATTAATCACTATTTATTACAAATATTGTTTAACTAAACTATATACTAAGTATATTATAATTACTCGGGTCGAATACGAAAATTGTTGCGGCTGTTGTACAGCCATGTCTCCATTTCATAGTGATTGAATGGTCTAGACTCCACGGCACCATTCAAACCGGAGGAACCAAAGCCGTTCGTATTTCGATCTGTAGGAGTCAGCTGGAACACTTAATACGCTGCCGGATAGTAAATCTTTTCACATATTAGTTGGGCAATTCCATCACCGGCCCTAACAGTGTAGGGATGACAGGAATGGTTGAACAGCAACACAAAAATTGTTCCTCTGTAGTCTTCGTCGATAACGCCTCCACCAACGTCCAAAAAATGATAATGTGCCAATCCAGAACGTGGTGCGATACGGCCATATGACCCTGGAGGCAATTTTACTTGCAGCCCCGTATTAAACAACCTCTTATCCCGAGGGTGAATAATGCCAGTTTCGACACTGCACCAGTCAAAACCGGCAGAAAGCGGCGTAGCTCGTGTTGGTGCTACAGCATCTGGATGAGCTTTCTTAAAAAACAACAACGGCTGGTCTGCATCTGGTGGAAATGCCATGATAATGATAATGATAATGATAATTAAACACTAACTTCGAACGATTGAATGAAAGGCAAGAATTAAATTTGTATATATATGATTTGGCCCTTCTCCACCCCAAGAAAAGAGGGCAGGCCGTTGGCTCCAGGGGGGGGCTTGCCCCCCCACCCCCCCTTATTGATTGATTGATTGATTTAACCACACCTCCAGCTGTGGATGCAGGACGTTTCGATATTGACATGGATGTGGGTGGTTTACCCACACCAATGTCGTTGAATAATTTGGAAACTAATATTGTTTTTTGTACGACCATGCTATTTCGGATTGTTTACCATACTTGGTTTTAGAACAGTAGGTTATATTTACTGGTTGCTAAGCAAAAACGCGTCAGTAAGTAATTACTTACCGTTCAGTTCTGTCAAAAACAGAACGGTAAGTAAATTATATGTAATTTATAAAATAAATGCATGATCTTTAGATGTCTCTTTTGTGAAAATCATTATTTTCTAAATACTTAAGGTGACTATTTAAAAAAATGTATGTTTTTTATTTAAATTTGCCGTGAAAAATATCCAATAAATAATAGTAATTACAAACGTATCCATGGTAAAGACAAAAATAACGTGACATTCAAAAATAAAATTACAAACGTATCCATGGTAACGACAAAACCTGCTTAATGTTTGGTGGATATACAGGGTAAAAATAAATTATTTTAAATCTATTTTTTACCATCTTCGGGATATTTACTTAGTTAATACCTTTGTATTCATAATGGCCGTACAAAAAATAGTATAAGCATCTCAAACATTAAGGAGTTTACCGATCTCCTCCAATATTGGCGACTTCGCTTCTCTCAGTCGCCAAACATTGTCGTCGATCGGTAAACTGTCCTTACTGTTCTTGATACTTAATATACTATTAGATGATTTAGAAATGGATTCAAATGTTATTGTACAAGATTTGGTTCAACAATATTATGTAAATTTTAGTGCACAAAATTTAGAGAATTTAGACGAACAAATTTTAAATGTGTCGGTTGAAAATAATGAAGTAGATGATTTCGTTTTAGAAAATGCATCTGATTTATTCGAACGAATTGTTAATGAGTCAGTTGAAAATAATGAAGTATATGATTTCGTTTTAGAAAATTTACCTGATGTTGTTGAACAAAATGTTGTTGCAAATGTGGAAGAGCAAAATTTAGTTGATCAAAATTTGAATAATGTTGTTGAAAATTTAGTTGAACAAAATTTTGGGGAACAAAATTTGGAGGTTGAAAATTTGAATGAACAAAATTTTGAAAATGTGTCTGAAGAGGCTGTGGAAGATGTCTGCTCTAGGGGAGTGTTTGAAAATTTGGAGAACTTGTTGCGTGAGCATGCGAGGAATGAACGGTCTAAATTTAGAGTGAGGCGAATGTTTGCGAATGAAGAGCATGAGAGGATTGAAAATGGACTTCCTTCGTCGCCTCTTCCGAATGAAGTCCATATGCGAGAGTGTGCGCAAATTATAGATGTGAACGATCCGTTTTTGTATGAGGATATAAGTGTTCCTGTCGCTGTTCCTCCGGTGTCGTGGTCACCAGAGCTATCGCCCCGTCCTTCAACATCCAAAATGGATGTTGAGAACAGAGCGGTATCGCCCCGTCCGTCCACATCCAAAATAGGGGTGGATGAAGGTGACGATGATGAGGAATGGAAGCGAAAGTGGCCCGCTACCCCTGCCAGCTGGAAAGGTGTAGGATCCTGCTCTGGCTTGGTCGAGGAAGGCGCGCTCGACCAAGCAACTTTGGACAACATTAAAAGAAAACAACGCAGAGCAAAGATTCTTAAGACCCGTAACAAGATCAGAGAGCTGAGAGAGGTAGCGAAGAAGTATGAATGGCAATTTGAGAATGTTTGGTTTGATGATCTGCATGAGTATCTAAGAAGGAGAGATTTGCATGAAAAGTGTATGAAAGAGTGTTTGAAAGTTCTTAGAGAGTTAGAGGAATGAATGTAAAGGTTGGTGTGTGTGTGTGTGTCGATGCACTTTCTCGTCGAGTAACGTTCTCAATGTATTAGATGAAGTGCGATAAGTGCAATAAATCTTTCTCGAGAAAAGATGCTCTCAAACGCCACTTACAAAAATATTGTAAGGATACCACTGGGGAAGGTCCAGCCCCAAAACGAGCACGGGTGGTTCCACCTGCAGGTAAGGTTTTTTGATAAATAGTCTTTGGAATTTTTTTGTGCTGAGTATGATATCTTTTAGATCTGGTCTTCTGTGAGCCGTGCAGGGAAAATATGCTGCGTTCCAGCTATGCAGCGCATACGCGAACTAATGATCACAAGGAAAAAGCTGCCCGAGCATTAGATGGGGAAGAGGGGATAGCTGTTATGGAGTCTGCATTCAAGTCTCGTATTGCTAGCTACAGAGTCTCCACTAATGAACATCATGTGGATACGTCGGAGTTTATGGAGGATATTAAAGCGAAGGTGTTCAAAGTTCTAAGTAATGAGGTGAACAAGCATACCTCGATAAAAGTAAATGTGGAGTTATTTGGATATTACGTTCTCGAAGCCAAGGGTTTGGAAGATATCAAGTCCTTCAACACAAAGAATTCTGTTATCAGTCCAGGTTCTGATCTAGAGGGATATTACGAAAATATCACTGAAATATTGGCAACTAAGTCTGAGGAATTTGCAGAGCGAGAATCAGGTATGACATTTAAAACGGTGTGGAAGCGAAAACTTATGTGTTTTTTATGTTTCCAGGTTGGACGTTAGTCAGATTGCTGTTTTTAGAAGTAAACGTTAATAAGTTTAACCCTCTACGTGCTTCTTCTTACATCCCCCTACCCCCGCAGATGCGAACAAAGGGAGCTGTCATTAACGTGCAGAATAATGATGAACGATGCTTCGCTTGGAGTTTGGTATCCGCTCTTGTGCCCCCTAACGGAAGTGCTCACAGATGCAACTCGTATCCGGACCCCAACGAGGTATTGAACTTGACGAATGTGGAGTTTCCGGTAAAAGTAAAAAAAAAATAGATAAGTTTTTGAACGATAATCCTCGAATTTCCGTGAACGTTTACGGTTTGGAAAAGATTTTTGAGAATAACGTTCTAAAGTATGAGGTAGTTGGACCTTTGTATTTTTCGGAAATTAAAAGAGAAGTACATGTAAATCTCTTATTGGTAGAAGACGATCACGGAAATGGGCGTTATTGTTGGATTAAGAATTTTTCTAGGTTATTACACAAACAAATTAACAAGCACCATGGAACTAAATATTTTTGTGATGGTTGTTTGCAATATTTTGCGACGCCTGCAAAATTAATGAGACACACGCAAAATGATTGTAATCATGTTTATGCTAAATTACCAAGCACTGGTTTGATTAAAGATAAGGTAGGAAGAGAAATTCCGGAGAATATTTTGAAGTTCAAAAATTTGTCTAAGCAGTTAAAATTACCGTTTGTCATATATTGCGATTTTGAGTCAATGTTAGTGCCTGTTCATACTACGGTGCCTGATGATGGCCAAGCATTTACCGTTCGCACACAGCACCATATCCCGTATTCTTTTTCGTTTTATATAAAATGTTCCTTCGATGACTCGCTTTCGAAATTTTATATTTACAGGGGGGGTGATGCTGCAAAAGAGTTCACTAGAAAATTAGATGAGGAAGTTAAACGAATTTATCACGATTATCTAAAACCGAAACAACCTTTGGCTTTAACGGGGGAGGAAGAAAACGAATTTCAAGCTGCTACCACCTGCCATATATGTAAAGGGTCGGTTGAAAATAATGTTGAAGTTAGAGACCACTGCCACGTTAGTGGTAGCTTTCGCGGGGCTGCCCATATAACTTGCAATCTTCATTATCAAATTCCAAAGTTTATGCCCATCTTTTTTCATAATTTGAGTGGATACGATTCGCATTTGTTTATCAAACAGTTAGCCTTAGAAAAAGAGGAGATACAAGTCATTGCGCAAAACAAAGAAAAATACATTTCGTTTACTAAAGTCGTGCAAGTTGATGAGGTAAGAGATGCGAAAGATAAATTGCAGAAAGTGTTTTTTCGTTTAAGGTTTCTGGACAGTTTTAAATTTATGAGTTCGAGTTTAGACAAATTAGGAAAAAAATTATCCGATGAACAGTGTGTAGAAATTAGAAGAAAATTTGGTTCTGGTGAACTGTTTCGACAAATGCGAAAAAAAGGTGTTTTTCCTTATGCATATGTTGACGACTTTTCAAAATTAGATGAAACGCAACTACCGACTCGTGACAATTTTTATGATCAACTTCGAAATGAAAATGTAAGCGAAGAAGATTATAAACGCGCGTCCGATGTGTGGAAGTTATTTGAATGTAAAACGTTGGGTGAATATTCTGATATATACCTAACGTGTGATGTGTTACTACTGACGGATATTTTTGAGAATTTTCGATCGGTGTGTCTTGAATACTATAATCTTGATCCGGCACAATATTTCACGGCACCGGGTTTGAGTTGGGAGGCTATGTTAAAACATACGGGTGTAGAGCTTGAGTTGTTAACCGATATTGACATGTTACACTTTTTTAAAAAAGGAATACGAGGAGGGGTGAGCGTGTGTGTTGGACGCAAAGCTATTGCAAATAACAAATTTCTTCACCAGCTCCTTCACAATGTATCTAGATGCCACGAATCTTTACGGATTTGCGATGCGACAATTCTTACCTCGTGGTAACTTTACGTGGCTGTCAGAGCGAAAAATTGAAGATTTCGACGTCATGCAAATTACAGACGAATCCCCCCAAGGTTTTGTCCTGGAAGTGGATTTGAAAATTAGTGAAAATTTACATCATGCGCAGAATGAATTTCCCTTTTGTCCCGAGATAATGGCTCCACCGGGAAAAAAACAAAAAAAAACTCATCCCCAATTTGTATAATAAATCCAAGTACGTAATTCATTATCGTAATCTAAAACAGTGTTTGGAACACGGTTTAGTATTAACAAAAATTCATAGGATTCTAAATTTTGATCAATCGCCTTGGTTGAGGTCTTATATAGATTTAAATACCCGTTTACGAAACTTAGCTAAAAACAGTTTTGAAAAAGATTTTTTTAAATTGATGAATAACAGTGTCTTTGGTAAGACGATGGGAAATGTTGAAACAGAGTGGACATAAAGTTATTGTCTCATTTTGAAAATTTTGGAAAGAAACGTGGTGCCGAATCCTATATTGCTAAAGCTAATTTTAAAAGTGCTGCTGTTTTTACGGAAAATTTGGTAGCCGTGGAAATGGAACGAGTTTTAGTGCTTTACGACAAACCGGTTTATGTTGGTTTTAGTATTTTAGACATTTCGAAAACTGTGATGTATGATTTTTACTATAATTTTCTAAAACGTTTGTATGGCGATCGAGTTTCCTTACTTTATACGGACACAGACAGTCTAATAATTGAGGTATTCACGGAAAATTTTTATGAAGACATGAAACTGCACTTGGATAGATTTGATACTTCAAATTTTAAAAATGATAACTTGCACGAAATTCCACCAAACCAATCGGTGCTTGGTAAATTTAAAGATGAATATATAGGCATTCCCCTAAGAGGTTTTTGGGGTGCTAGCGCGAAAGCATATTGTTGCGAAACGATAAATGATGTGTGTAAAAAAGCGAAAGGAATAAAAAAAATGTTTTAGAAAATGTATTAAAGCGCGAAGATTATGAAAATATTGTTGAGAATAAAATCAGCGTTATTTTCTGTAAAATGTTTATATTTAAGACAGAACGTCATAACATATATACGGAAATGAAAAACAAGATTGCACTTTCCGCCGTAGATGATAAACGGTATTTGATTCCTGGCACCACAAAAACCTTAGCTTGGGGGTACGTTGATATTGTTCCAGAAATGGTAAATGAAAATCTAGATATGCTTATGGAAATTATTGATGACGATTTACAAAGACAAGATTTAAGTCGCTTGATAGAATTGCTAGAGAATGAATTGTAATTTTGTTTTTATTTAATTTCTATTTAATTTTATTATTATTATTAATAAAATAAATGTAACATGTTAAAAGCGTGTGTCAATGTTTGTCTACTGTATATAAATTCAATATAACTAAATGTTGTATTATGTTGTATTAATTTTGTCTGCTGTATATAAATAAATATGTAAACTTCCCTAGTCTATAAAATCCGGGTGGGAATCATCAAAAGTGGTAGGGATGTAGCTTAAAAGCGTTGAACGTAACGTATTGCTCAGTGACAATCGAAATGGGTTCAATCAAAGTGGGCTGGCAACATTATTGGGCACTTTCAACCGCAGATAATGGTGAAATTGTGTTTTCTCGTTATAAGACTCACAATACTGGGTTGTTAATCGGAAGAGCTAGACTTTCGGATACTGTGGTTATACGAAGTCAAGATGATTTTCGATACACTTCCTGTGCAGGTATAGAAGTCCATTATTTGTTAAAAAATGATAACCTCATAAATATGAAAAATTATGGATGTACAGAGCATGGTTTGTTCCAACATCGTCATACTATTAACTTGTTGCCTGATAAATGTGATTTTGTTCTTTTCAAATGTAAGTGCTTTACATCATATAGTCAATGGCGTGCTGCAACTCAACGTGCACGTAACAATCTTGCTGCCGGGTTCCCTGCTGGTTTGGTGCATTATCTGAGTAGGGAAGTAAATGATAGTAATTGTTATATATTTAATTGTGAGTAATCATGTGAGAGAGATAGCTATACGGTGACGTCACGTCTGTATGCCTCAAGTGTCCCGGTGCATTATCTGACTAGGGAAGTAAATGATAGTAATTGTTAAATGTAAATAACTGTGTAATGTTAAATTTTGTTTAATTGTGAGTAATCATGTATCAAAGATAAATTAGTTTGTAGTAACAATGAATAAATGCTGTAATTAATATTTTGTTTTTAATAAAACCATTAAAGAATTTAAAAAACTTTATTCTGAACAATCCATTACATGAGTTTTATGTAAGTAGTATACATTGCTTAATGCACAATAGCAGAGTGAATGACGATGATAAAAGCATGATGGAGGCATAGCTTGGAGAGCTGGTTCCTCTTCTAGCTCCACCACCTGTTGTGACACGAAACGTCGAATGTAGTTGCTCTTTTCAGACCCCTTCACGTAAACGGTGTCCGCCTGCCGAGTCAAGCGTTGAAGAATTATGGAAAACATAAACGGAGGAGTGAATCCTTCATTCCAATCGAGACAATGATGATTATGCATTAACCAAGTAGCTTGTTGACGAAACTTGAGAGGTAAGTTGCGAAAGGTAAATGGAGGTTTTAAGACGTAGTGAGACACGTGATGTCCATCAAACATGGCTAATTCCTTGGGCACAAAGTCTGTGTCGGAAGTCTTGAAACCTTGAACATCGACAAACAGCATGGTCGATGCGTGCTGCTATAGTAATAAATGTATATAATGATTTCGTTTATAGTTGTCGTACTTGCTTCGTCAATGCGTTATACGTAAATACTCGATCGTGCAAAATGAGACAGTAAGCAGTAGTGTTCGCTGGAATGCTTTTGTGGGTTTCGAAAGTAACTCGAAGAACGACAGCTTTCCCTAGCAAGGAATCTTTCTGTCGCGAACAGTCGATGACGATTAGAGGTGTAAGTGCCTTAAATCTATCAGGAGCCAGTAGTGGTTCGTTGGGTTTGTCATAGTACGATTAATTAATATTTAATTGATCGTAAGGATACCTTTCCGTATTTAAAAATACCGTCACGTTTTGAATATCGCAGGTGTCGAATGTGCTCATATCTTTCTGCAACTGGCCATCACGATCGGTTTGAAACCCTATGATAACGTAACGGGGAGTTTCCAGAGTGGTCGATGTTTTAATAGACCAACTATGCTTATCCGTTTGCGGTACAGCGGGATAAATATGAGTTTCCCAGCTTCTAAATGCCACTTGATTGTCAATATTTTTCCCAATATATTTTGTTAATGATAATTCTTCCGCCAATCCTGGTTGAATATGTGGAACTTTCCAATATATTTTTTGCAAGTTAACCTTAAGCTTTTCATTAGCATCGGTGGATATTAGAGCATCGACATCCGAATTGCTTCTAATTAATACCAATTCTTGACGAATATTCATAATAATCTTTCCATAGTCTTCAAAAATCCCCAACAGTGTTGATAAAGGTATGCGGCGCAAAAATTACCTTTACTATCTAGCAAGGTGCTGGTACCATCCGGAAACCAACCAGCGTTTTGTAACTTAACGCTTTCGTTCGAATTGTGGGAAAGGTAAGCTTTCATGGTGGTTGTTAGACCAACTTTTGTTACCGAATCCACCACAACTCCATTCATTTCGTACCGAATCTCACTAAAAAGATATGCAATACCATTGTTTATAATTTTACCACTCGCTGATGGTTTACCATCTTCTTTCAGTACAGTACCTTCTACATATAGATAACTACGCGAAGGCAAAGTAGATATATCCTCTTGAATAGGTATTCGAATTTCGTCATTATTCTCAAAACGAGTCGTATAAGGTTGGTGAGTGTGAAATTCAGCTCCAACAATCGAGTTATCGACGAGCACTTTTTCGTTTACATTTAGTACATTCATTTTGGGATAATAAAACCTAAGGTTTGCAAGAATAAGCGGTTGCCCCTTGTCAATTGAGTAGTGACCGATGCTTGACTAACCATTTTTCGCTTCAAACACGATCTTTTATACCCAGATCGATCAGTGCAACATCGAGGAGTGTTATATTTGAGCACCATCATCGACACTCTTCAAATAAAGTCCTATCGTCACGGTTTCCCCTTGGAAATTAACCAAGTCCCCGTCTTGATCCAATATTTTAAGGGTAATGTTTGAAATAGTGTTGACATTAATTGGTAAATAGGGTGCAGTTTCAGGAGCTTCTATTATTTTGAATCCAGGAGGAACACTGGGAAAGAATTGATGTATCACATGGGCCGGTGTGCCATTAATATAATTCCCTGTTATTATATTACATTCAATCATTAGCGAGTTAACCTTGATAATCTTAACTGGAAAATCAGATATGTGACGTTCCTTAGCTTTTAAGATTCTATTCTTAAACCCTAACAATGTCCCGATAGAGTGTTCAACTGTAAAGTCAATGTCGTGATCGGCTTTTATAATCGATTTTAGGGTGTTATGATTCGGTTCGATGTTAACAGACTCACCGTTTACTTGAGAATTAATGTATTGAGCTATATCAGCAAGCTCATATGACCCTGTAGGTATCTTTATTATTCTTTCACCAATTTTAAACACGTTGTTTTCATCCATTACGTTCGGAATAGTATTAAACGTCTCGAAATTTGTCAAACGCATAACCCATTGTTTTTTAGCATCCAAATATATGGGAGGGTTATAAAAAGAAGTTAAAACAGAAGTTTTATCGGAGAAGATGAATGTTTGAGACATCTCAACATTCCCAGTAAGACTGCGGAAATGTTAAGGCGTGTTATCATATAAAAAGTTCAGCGCTAAATGTCCACAATTGTACGAATTTAGCTTCTGAAAAGCATCGTAGTTGTAACTAATAACGTTTAAGCTACCATCACTTTTAAAGTACTGAACGAGTTCTAGTGGGGGTTTTAACTGACCAATACTATCAAAGTATAATATATTTTGACCACGTTTAACATACGATGTCCAATGCGTACCTTCCCCATCTGTATCATCTAAATTCACAATTCCACATTCGTTTTTACGGGTACGTTTCGGTAACGCGTTTCGCATAAAAATACCTCTGAAGTGTGGAATTTTTAACTGGTTTACGTACTTTGACAGATCGATATTGGTCAGTGCTTGGTGTGGTAGCTTTAAGGGTAGTTTTTTGGAGGTCGTAAATACAATCCTAATCCTTTTTTGTATGGTTTCAAATATAATCCTTTTCCTACAGGCGCTTGCTCCATCGCTTTATTGTGTCGTTTCGTTTCTTCGAGAGCTGATTTCGCTGCTTTTGCTTCATTCACTGCTTTGGCAACCGCAGCTGCTCCCGTTCCTAAGGAGCCTATAGCTCCGAGAGCGGCAAATAAAGGAATGAGCGGTAGGAAACCACCTTGTTTAGGGATAGGTATAATCCGCCCTTTGGGAGCAATGATACGTTTACGTTTCAAGGCCGCTAGGGCAAGACGAGCAGAACGTTTTAAAGATAGCTTTTTTACTTTACCACCAATACGTTTTCTAGCTAATTTGATGGCGTTGTTGAATGTTAAAATACCCCTTCTATTCACTTTAGATCGTCGAACACCCATACCTAATTTTCTTTTTCCAGACATAATGCCGGCCACAGTAAGCGCAGCCGCTCTCTCTCCAAAACGAGCGTCCTTAGAACGAAACCTCGTCCACGCCTTCTGTCCTAATATACGATCAGCTTTATGACGTTCACCAAGGTCGTTAGTTTTTGAATAGACTATGTCGTGCTCTTTACAAGCTTTATCCAACGGGTTTATTCCTTTGTCTCCACGAGCAAGTCTTTGATGTAAACGGGTGCCAGGTCCACAGTAGTTATACCCTAGTAAATGTAATTCTAACGGTAACTTATTAATGAGAGTGTTGATCACTCACTTCCCCTTACGAGTTGATTGACGATTCTCCGATTTTCGCAGAGTACGTTTCATAACACATTACTCCTATCACAGGAGAAGAGTGACTGAAAGCTTGCTCCAACATCTTTATATATTTATACCCTTTACCCATATACGCTCTTTCACAACGTGTCCTACATGGAGCAGTTAAAGTTGGTGCGTCAGAGACAGAGGTTGTCTATTATAAATCGGGATAATTGTTCACCGACGCCGCAAGTTTTTAAACATAGTGTATTGTTGGGGGCAGGATGCAAACGCGGTATAATAGTAGGCAGTTCCGGATGTGGTAAAACCAACCTAATGATAGGTTTACTAGAACATCCAAACGGATTACGCTTCGAAAACGTATATGTCTATAGTAAATCTCTTTATCAACCGAAATACGCATATCTGCGCGAGCTGTTTCGATCATTACCCATCGGTTATTTCGAATACGATTCTTCTGAAACTATATTACCACCTAAGGATGCAAACCAAAACTCAGTTATTATCTTCGACGATGTAGTTTGCGATAGTCAAAGCACCATACGTGATTATTTCTGCTTCGGTAGACATAAACACATCGATTGTTTTTATTTATGTCAGACATACTCTGCAATACCTAAACAACTCGTAAGAGATAATTCAAATCTCATTGTCGTTTTTAAGCAGGATAATACTAACTTAAAACACATATTTAACGATCATGTTAGCTGGGATATGACTTTCGAAGCGTTTAAACACTTGTGTTTACACTGTTGGAAGGAGAAATATGGCTTTTTAGTAATCGACAAAGATTATCCACTTAATGGGGGACGTTATCGAAAAGGTTTCGACTGTTACTTCACCATAAATACCGAAGACACGAACTAAACGTTTTAGTAAACATGGACAAGCGTGTAGCAGAAGACTTGGTTAAAGCACGACGTCATGTTAAACAGAAATACAAAAGTCTCAAGTCTGAAATTGCACGGTCAGAAGTGGAACTACAACGCCGCTATCAACCTATCACTCAACCATTGCGGGAGTTTATAACCGGAGTTAAAACGGAATTATTAACTCCGAAAGAAGAACCCTTAAAAACGGAAGTTTCTTCTCCCATACCTACCTCGACTCCAAAAAAATTTTATAAACGACTTCCACCCGCAAGACGAATAGGTATGCCTGGCGAACCATCACCGATCGCTCAAAGAATGCGCATTACTAGCGTTCCCTCACCTGATATCTCGGTTTTTGAAACAGAAGTCCTGGAAGAATCTGGGATCCCAACATTGGATCAATTGAAAGAACAACTTGCTGCTGTTGGGTTCAGTCCGGAATTCCAAACTTACATGGATGAGACGTTTTCTGGTAGAGCTAAAATTTATATGGAAAACATGTTCAAGGATACTAAAAACGAGTTCGATCATCATTATGGAGTACGATTCCATCCGGAATCTCACCAGTACCTAATCGGAGACGCCGTACTCACTTTTGACGAGAACGACTTTATTATTAAAAAACCCTTAGGTACAATTTTTAAATATACAGGAACTCCTGGTTTGTACGAATTAGTATTTAAAAAAGCACCTATTGGATACACCCAATCAGACTTGCAGAAGTATAAGGACCTTCTTACACGTACCAATGCTATCAGAAGAGGTTACATTGAGGGTGCACAGCTACACGGAACCGGAAAGAAATATTCAAATATAATTAGACCCCTTCTAACTACTCCTGGAGCAAGATTTCGAAGCGAGTCTACACCTACTACACCGGTCACGCGATCGAAAACTCGCACATTACCAAAACGTGGCGGTGGTGATATGCGCGTTCTCAACTATAATAATAAACAGGTGGAATTTATACCTTGGAAAGATCCTAATAAATTAGTGGACAGATTGAGACTCCTTTTAAGTTCAAAATCGGCTGGTCACACCGGTCACACTAATGAAATCATATATATTATCGATGAATTAAGAGCTGCTAAAATTATCGAATAAATCATCACACGCGTATCGATCCGTTTCATAATATTGCTAACGTTAGTGCAATCATGACGCTCGATAAATTCGGTAAACATCTTCACAAAACCCCTGTCCGAGTGAAACTCGACACTCGTTCGAGAGTGTACCTATTAGAAGATATACAAAATGTAAGGTACACAACAATGATGTATATGTGGGCGGACACCGAGCCAGCGTCGAATGAACCTAACATTTCCGACCTACCGAACTATTACAATTTGAAAGGTAGCAACAGTAAACGGGAATACACAATACCGTTTACAGAAGGGACTGTACAAGAAGTGTGCAGCTCACCACCATGCTATATGTATGTAAACGGTATTAGTATTGGTGGTGCTGCCAACTTAATTGGGAGACTATTGAGAAAAGGCGATAAGATTAAGGTGAGAGGTACGTCGCTATATCCGTCAACAGCCGCCCCATTTTACTTCGAAGCTGTTATTAGTCTTCCATATCACCATATATCATCATTACCTCAAAACCATGACTCTAGATAAGTTCGGTAAACATCTTCACAAAACTCCTGTCCGAGTTAAACTCGACGCTCGTGCAAAAGTATTCCTTTTAGAAGACGTGTCTAATGTGCACTACGAGACAATGTTGTATATGATGGGAATATACAATCATGAAAACGGTTATGCACTTTTAAACTCCACCAACTTCGAGTATGTCGTTCCTCTAACAAAAGGTAGCATTAAACAAATCAAATACTATCCCACAGATGCGCAAATCTTTTTAAACGATACGTTATACGATGCCGAATCACTCATCGGAGTGTCATTGAAGAAAGGGGATAAGTTTAAGGCGAAGAAGCCTGGATCAAGGGACATATTTATTTTTGAAGCTGTTATTAGTGTTCCAGCATTTTCTAAATGAGTATCAAACGTCAAATAATTGAAGAATTGCATAAACCTGCTCGTAAACGATTTCGAAGAAGACGCGTAATCGTAAAAGGCTTGAACGATTTGTACATGGCAGATCTTGTGGAAATGATTCCCTATGCTAAAATAAATAAAGGTTTTCGATATATTTTAGTTTTGTTGAATATGTTTAGCAAGCGTGTTTGGGCGTGTCCACTTAAACGAAAAACCGGTGAAGACGTCACGAAAGCAATAAAAAAATTATTATCATCAACAGGAGGTACCCCGGAAAATTTACAAACGGATATGGGAAAGGAATTTTACAACTAGCATTTTCGTAAGCTAATGCAAACTTTCAACATTAATCATTACAGCACGTTCTCTAGTATGAAAGCAAGCCCCGTGGAACGTGTAAATCGAACCCTCAAAAATAAGATGTGGAAAGAATTTTCAATGCAAGGGTCATATAAGTGGTTACAGTTATTACCTCAAGTAGTTGCGAAGTATAACTCAACAGTACATGGAACCACTGGATTTAAACCTATTGATGTTAGTCGGAAAAACGCTAAGAAAATTTTACAGACAGTCTTTAAATTTCCAAAGACCATAGATCCGCGAAGTCCTAAATTTAAAGTTGGTGATCACGTGCGAATCAGTAAGCACCGGGAAGCTTTCGCAAAAGGCTACACTCTAAGCTGGAGTACAGAAATTTTTAAGATTAAAAAGGTTCGACTAACAAACCTTACAACGTATACTTTGGAAGACGTTAAAGGTGAAGAAATTCGCGGCGGATTCTACACGGAGGAATTACAGATAGCTAAATATCCAGATATATTTTTAGTGGAACAGGTCTTGAAAAAAAGTCGGGATCGCGTTCTGGTCAAGTGGTTGGGCTTTGATAACACCCATAACTCGTATATAGCAGCACGTAATATAGTATATTAAGTAGTATAGATGCATTACTTTACCTGTGCAAGAACATGCTTCAATTATTCTAAATATCCTTGTGTGTTTTATATTTATTTTTATAATAAGTTATATAATATACGTTTTTTTTCAATATGTTATTTTATTTATAGTATATAAGATACAAAAAACCAGCTTATAATATGCATTACAATCAAACCTTACTAAAGCGATCAATATAAATTCTATTTCTATGTTCTATATCTAAAATTCTATTTAACACTACACCACATTTCTCGATACGTCTTTGAAACCGACACCGATCTACAACACTTTCCATCCACAATGATATTCGTGCTTGTCTGTAGGCGTAATTCCACGTAAATAAATAATGTATTTTATTATTCCCCTCCTTGATCGTAACGCGTTTCTTTTGGTTGTTCATTTTTGTTGTCTACAAACTCTTCTATTGTAGACGTAAATGATTCCAAACATTCCTTGTTTAATTTATCCAACAAGCAATCTATACAGATATTTCCTTCTAAATACGATTCACACAAGTCTACCCCTTTCTGAAACTGTAGAACTCTTTCTTTACACTCTTCGTCGGTGTAATATTTGCCCAATCCGTAGACTGCTTCGTGATCGGCATCAAAGCGTAGATCGCGTAACTCTTCCTGCACTCTCTGTACTGCACTTTTAAGATCAATAGCCTTAGGCCACGATTGTGAACTATAACACATCCACATCTTTATACAAGAACGTTTTGCAAGTCGATGTCACACTGAATTCTTTCCGGGTACAATGCCACCACTTCCAAAGCACACACAACGTTCTCGGACGGTGGTAAAGCAGATAACACTTGTTTAACGTTTTCGGTGGAATCCCCGCTTAATACACTCGATCCTTTTAATAAAGCTTGATAAAATTGAACAAAATCTTGCTCTACAAGGATTTTCAAGCGGATTTCTAGCACAGGAAGTAGTTCTAGAAGCTGAATGACGCTTTCAAATCCCAACCACACTTCCGACCCATCAATACGTTCGCGAAATCTCAACACATTCTTTCCTTCGATATTTTGTACGATAATAGTCTTACACGTTGATACAGTTACTGGATTGGTCGGTATTTCACTGCTGTACAACAAACTTTTTATAAGCGATTGTTGTTGAACTACATCAAGCCATTCCTCGAGCGTAAAAGTAACTAAATCAGTCCTGATTCCGAAGATTCTCACTCGTGGTAAAAGGTCTACGGGACACAATCCAATAGTTACCGCTTTACATTTAGATTTATTCAAATAGTAAAGTCGCCCTTCTAATAAAGGTAGGATCTGTGACAATTTTGCTTTCTGTCCGGTGATGACGATGAACTTGAAGATGCATTTGATACTCTTCCACTCGCAACGTTCTTGACGACTTCAAACGCTTTAACCAAATTTTCCATTTTACAAAGATAGTAATATAATTTACAATGCACTTACTTATGTAAATAGTGACGCACTTCTTGAATGCTTACTGATAGATTAAGCTCACTTAATGTTGCAATTGGTAAGATCCTATTTTTATATGGATCAATTCATGGTGGGGAGAATTAAAGGGGGGGGGGTTAAACGTAGTGGGGGAAGTCTATCAAGAGTTCTTTTAGTCTACTTCCTGCTGCGAACATGGGTGCTTTACCTATAAAACTCTTAATAGTGCTAACCGCCGTTTATGATGGTGTTATGTACATCGCACGACCGTCGGAGTCCATTTCCGGGTCAATAGTGTTCTCCCAAGATCCAACGCGTTACAACTTAAAAAGTGATGTTCCAACTTACAATATAACAATGTGATAACGTTACAACTTAAAATATTTTAAATAAGATATTAGCTAAATATTTAGGTGGATGTTGAAAAAGATATATTTTAAATATTTGAAAATGAATATTTATATAATATATTTGTGCTACTGTGGATATAACATTCATAAGATATCCTAACTAGAATGTTAAATAAAATAAATATTATTAAAATAATATTAAAGAAATATTTTAAGTAATATATAAGCTAAATATTTAGGCGGATGTTGAAAGAGATATATTTTAAATATTTGAAAATGAATATTTATATAATATATGTGTGCTACTAGGGATATTGATAAAACTTACGTTAAGTATAGCTTAGATTATGTACAATAAGCACCCAAAACCCGTGTGCCCGGTATGCAAAACTTTTTGTTTAACAAGGTTTTATACGTCTACTGCGCCTAAAACTTTGGAAGTTTACAAAAGCTGTTTGAAGCTTTGAATACTATTGCAACTGTGCATATAGTCATTTAGAAGTCATTAGAAATCGAGTGCAAGGTGCAAGTGTAAAATTCGATTGCATTCATTTTTGTAATTTTGGTAACGTTTTTCACCTGTTTACATTTAGAAATAATTAGTTTTTCGGTATGTATACGTGGTCATTTATGAAATATTCTATCGTGTTCGAATAGACGACAAAAAACACGCAATTTAAAAAAAAGCTCAAGTTTCGATGCTTGGATCCTGGGATTTTTTGGGTAAGTATGCATTACACTAAGTAGGCGATTGTCCGATTTTCGAGCACGTGTCTCGCTCTTTTGCAATAATTTCTATTAGAAATATGCAACTAATAATTTTGGGCAATTGCACACTTATTCTACAAGGTACACGATTTTAATTCATTTCAATATGTTAAATAATATACGAGTAGTGCAGACTTACGCAAAAAGTTTAATATCTCAGGATACAAGCATCGAAACTTGAATATATTTTTTAATTGGGTGTTTTTTGCCGTCCATTTGAACCCAATGGAATATTTCATAAATGACCATGTATACGTACCAAAAAAACTAATTATTTATAAACGTAACAAAACTATGAAGAGATGTAAAACGTCAGCAAAATTGCAAAAATAAACGCAATCGAATTTTACAAATTGCGTTCGATTTCTAATGACTTAAACTAACGGGTGATTATAAACCCTCGACATTTCAGTTGCTGTGAAATTTAAAAAGTATGTGTTTTGTTACTCAAAACAATAGTTCTTTGAACGTCAAATAAATTACATTAATTTATTATACGTCTAAAACAGTAATAAAACACATACGTTTTAAATTTCACAGCAACTGACATGTCGGGGGTTTCTAATCACCCGTTATATATATATATATATATATATATATATATATATATATATATATATATATATATATATATATATATATATTGCTGTAATATCTCATTTAAAAAAAATATAGTATATTTTAATACTGTGAATAATTGCCGTTTGATCGTAGATAATTACTTTATAATTAAATTGACTTTTTAAAATGACTGTGAACTTTGGAAATGCTTTTCAACTTCCCTCTTTATAAATTCTAATATGATTTGAAAATACCTTTTAATAGATTTAATATTGCAATGGTTATATAAAATTAATGTTACGTTAGTTCTTGACTAACTCAAGTATACGTAAGAGAGTTGGGCGCCAGTTAATAACTTAAATTAACAGAATTATATTTAATAAAGACTCATCTCAGGGTGAATGTGGATTCTTGTGGTATTAAAAAAAATATACAAATTGAAATTTAAAAACACTTTTAAAATTGAAATCTTAATTAATTTTTAACTATTACTAAATTGTTCAAATCACTTTACTACACTTCACAAACGATAGTCTTTCTTCAGCAAATGCCAATACAAAAAGGAAATAACTTCCTACCTTTTTATAATACTTCTTTTTTCCTTTTAGTATAGATGTCCTCTTTCCCAAACCATTGGCAGTGTAGATCACTTTATGTTGACCCAGGGCTGGCTTCCAATTCAGGGTTGACTTTCTTCCTTTTTGCATGGATTTTCCATATAATATCATCCACACACTTGATTTTGGAACTCACTTTTGTTTATTAACTGCGGGTGCAATTTCCCTTTTTCGTAGAATGCTTATAGTTGTTTTTTCTATGGTTTATATTAAATAAAACACCCGTTTATGGTTTTAACGTTGATTTATTATCTTGCTTAACTTTAGCAAGTAATTTGTCTTAAAGGTGGTTCTTTATAATCATATACACTTTTACAATTTATACTTTTTACACCTTTGCCGTATTCAAATCACCAACTAACTTAACTTGTCTATTTAATTCTAGACGATATAAATTTTTACAATATTATCAGCCACGACTTTACTTTGTCGCTTGATTTACTATAATATCTTTACTCTTTCGTCGTTTAATAGTAAGTATCTTTTAACTTACACGACTTTACACCGTCGCTTTCTATCAGTAAGTGCCCTAAAATTATTATTTTCTAAGCTTATATACTATTGACTATTTACATAATTATATTACACAATTTGACGTCACCTTACGAACTAATACAAACTGTACACTCATATAATACATAATAGCAGATTAATATTCTTATAAAAGTGACACATCTATTACACATTAATTACACAATACTTTTACGCAATAATAACGATCTATTTACATTAACAAAAACCTTAAAGAATCACATAACCCGTCGATATACACATTTGAAATTATACATAATTGAATTACATCATAAGAAAAACTTGCGAACAACTGGTTGTTACGTACACTTAAGTAATCGGTGATTAAGCTATTTGATAATAAATAAAGAAACATGTATTATTTAACCTTATTAAAAGGTACACATTGGTTGTGTAATCAATGACACACCATAAAATAACTTAAAATTATTTTTAACTGGAAAAGTTGATAAAAATATTTCAAAAGTGTTAGTATTTAGCAAAGATTTTATATTTTCACAAAATTTTCAAAATTTTCCAAAATTTTGAAACTACCATCCACAGCAATATATATATATATATATATATATATATATATATATATATATATATATATATTAATGAAGACATAATTTGAATTATGAAAAATTATTATCTCTGACCAGGATTCGAACCCAGGCTTACTGCTATCTAGGCAGATGCTCTACCGCTGAACTATCGGAGATCGATTACTGGTGAAGTAATAATTCTTCATATAAGTTATAATAATGTGTAAACACATAAGAGAGTACTAATTATAATTTGCTATGTTAAAGTAGGCTGTCGCTGATTAGCGACAATTTAACCCACAATCACAGCTAAATTAGATTTTTGAATTATTACCATAAGGCATATAATATTAATAGTTTAATGATTTAGAAATATCGTGTTTTAGCACCAGGATTCGAACCCAGGCTTACTGCTATCTAGGCAGATGCTCTACCGCTGAGCTATCGGAGATCGATTACTGGTGAAGTAATAATTCTTCATATAAGTTATAATAATGTGTAAACACATAAGAGAGTACTAATTATAATTTGCTATGTTAAAGTAGGCTGTCGCTGATTAGCGACAATTTAACCCACAATCACAGCTAAATTAGATTTTTGAATTATTACCATAAGGCATATAATATTAATAGTTTAATGATTTAGAAATATCGTGTTTTAGCACCAAGATTAATGTATATTAATGAAGACATAATTTGAATTATGAAAAATTATTATCTCTGACCAGGATTCGAACCCAGGCTTACTGCTATCTAGGCAGATGCTCTACCGCTGAGCTATCGGAGATCGATTACTGGTTATAGCAAATTATAATTAGTACTCTCTTATGTGTTTACACATTATTATAACTTATATGAAGAATTATTACTTCACCAGTAATCGTAACATGCTTTTAGTGGTATTAAAAAACACACGTCTAGTAGTAAAGTCGAAAATACTCAAATTAATTTTGCTTAAGAATGTCAGGTGCTCAAGAAGACCAAGTGCGGCACTTCATTTTATTGAAAATTATGGCTCTATAAATTAGCAATTGCTGTCCAGTTGTTGTAACAATGTACAGGGTTAGTTTTATTAATGTAAACCCCCCTTTATTATTTTAATTTTTGACCAATTCAAAAAATTTAAAAACTTTTCTTATGTGATTTTTTATTTTGATTCCACTCATGTTACAGTTTTGTGGTAGCATTTTATATATACAGGGTGCCCAAAAAAGCATGTTTTTTTAAATTGAACACCTAAATTTTGGATTTTTTCGGAATTTCGATTCCTTGAGTCATGCTGATAACAAATATATATGCATATTGTATAATTGCTTTACTGGTCTTTGTGTTATTCGTCAATTATTATTGAAGTATTGATTGTGAATACATTTGAGAAGCGTTATTTTATAACTAATATTTTTTGTGATAACCTCATCATAATTATCAATTAATAATGAAGTAAATCAGCAAACAAAACAAAATATATTAATTAAAATAAATTACATGACATTTTCAACATAACCACCGTTAACCTCAATGCATTTTAAATAACGTTTTATAAACAAATTTTCTGAAAAAGTGCTACATCCAAATTTAGTAAATTTACGTCCTCTTTAATTTTATGTTTTAATTGTTCAATATTTTCCTTTCTTTTTCTTTTTTCTTTGAGAGTTCCCCATTAAAAGAGATCGACAATATTCAAGTCTGGACTCCGCCCGGGCCAGCAAATGGGACCATTGTTTCCTATACAGAGGCGATATCTGCCATTTAAGAAGTCTGTCACTTCTCGAATATTATGGGGTGGAGCACCATCTTGCTGCCAAGAAGCCCTTATCATATCCAATATTGGTAACTCATCTAAATAATCTTCAACATTGGTTTGTAACATGTTCAGGTAAGCCTGGCCTGTTCATTTTTCACCAATAAAAAAAGGGCAAATAATTTTAGCTTTGTGAATTCCACACCAACAGTTCACAATTCTACGCCCTTGCTTTTTTACTTGAACCAGGACATGTGGATTTTGTGTTGCTCAATAGTGTAATAAATCTAATAAATTTCCTGACAAAATATACAAATTTCCACGATATGCGCCTTTTTTCAATGGAATAATACATTGTGCTAAAGAAATAATCAAAGTCTCTTTAGAACACACTTAACTAAAACTTAATATCCAGAAATAATGACATTTAACAATTTTTTCATTTGTTTTCGCAGCCTACTTTGGATATATTGTTATTCTTTCAGTTAGCATAAAATTTTCATATCTTTTGACAAATTGACTCAAAGAATCATAATTTGTCAAAATATACAGGGTGTTCAATTAAAAAAAAACATAGATTTTGAGTACCCTCTATATATAAAATGCTATTAAAAAACTGTTAGCATGAGTGGAATCTACATCAAAAATTACATAAATATTTTAAAATTTTTGAATCGGTCAAAAATTAAAATATGAAAGGGGGGTATACATTATAAAAAATAACCCTGTACATTGATAGCCCATTTACGGAGCTGCCTCATCGTTGGAAATATACCAATTAATCTTCATTAAAGTAATGGGTAGCATCCCTCACTATTGAACATAACGTTCTTTTCACAAGTCTGCCTCTTTCTTATATGCGGACAAAAAAAATTAAATTCTATTCTATCTATAGAATCTCGCATTACCGTCAACCACATTCTAAATCGAAGCTACATTGGAAGTTACTTTAACAGCCGTAACTTTAATAGTAATATTTTGTATCTAATAACCCCACAATGTTATCTTGCTGTATACATTTTTAATAATATTATGGGCTGCGTTTTGTCACAATTATCACAATTATCCTTTTAATAATAACAAGAATTTACACTCCTTTTTTATTGTTTTTATTTCCCATGAATTGGAGTATCTACAACCAGCAAGACTGCCAAGTTTGAAGCCATATCAATTAAGGTATGAAACTTTCCATCTCTTTGTTGATTCATAATGGTACTTTAAAGTCTGGGATATGTTATTTCTTGTTTACTGCTCGTTTTCAAATTGCTGATTGGAACAAAACGGGCTTGGTGACTATAAAATATCTTAATTAACGTTTGCATTTCAACTGTTAGAATAAATCCGTATCCGATCATCACCGAGAACGATAACTACCAAGAACCCACAACCGCGAAACCAAAACCGAGAAACCATGAACGAGAAACCACAACCGAGAAATCATAACCGAGAAAGCGCAACCGAGAAAACCAAAGCCGAGAATGGAAACTACCGAGAATAACAAATATCGAGAATGCATCCATGCATTATAAAGAAATAATTATAAGTTAGTAGCTTTGATAGATCTAACAGAGACAGATGAGTATTCTCCCCTAGGTATTCATAGGGCGGGGAAAGAGAGAGGTTATGGTTTCTCGGTTATGGTTTTTCGGTTATGGTTTCTCGGTTGTGGTTTCTCGGTTGTGGTTTTTCGATTGCGGTTTCTTGGTTTTGGTTTTTCGATGATGACCTGGATCTGAATAAATCTGATAACTTTCCATGCAAACTTGTTGTCGTCGCATTTTACGCTGCATTTTTTAAGTCAGAAGATTATCAACTTAATCTCTTTTGCGACGTCAGTTCCCAGGCATACGCCACCGTGGCGTACATAAGAGTTAACAACAACCAATTTCCAGCAGAGGTAAAAATAGTTATGGTGAAGGCCCGTGTAGTTCCTTTAAAGCAACAGTCGATACCAAGACTAGAACTCCAGGTCGTCCTACTAGCTGTCAGAATGGCCAGTTTATCCAAACAGAGCAATACTTCAACTATAAATCAGTTACATTTTGGACCGACGCGACGCCAAAACGGTCATCCTGTGGTTTCGCTCCGACAGGAAACGTTTCAGACAGTATGTAGCGCATCGTGTCGAGGAGATTTTGGAGAAGACTGAAGTATCCCAATGGAAATGGTTGCTGACAAAGGAAAACGTATCCGATGAAGCTACAAGGGATTATCGAATGTCGTCGCTGAATTACAGCAGCAGATGGTTCCAAAAACCGGAGTTCCTTCGGAGGTCAGAGGAAGACTGGCCCAAACAACAATTTATGTCCGAAGCAATTGATAGGGATCTCGAAGTAAAAAATAATATTGTAACCTTGCCTTCGCCAACCTTCCAGATTCAGTGCTGCCAGATGTCTCAAGATTTTCGAGTTAGATCCGATTGATGAGAACAACCGCGTGGGTCCGCAGGTACGTCCATGAATTAAAAGCCAGAGTTAATAAAATGTCGAGTTTGTCTGCAGGGCTTGCAGTCGGTGAGTTAAAATGGGCCGAAAATGCTGGTGGCTAGAAGCCCAAAGGGAGAGCTTCCCCTAAGAAGACCGTAACCTACTCCGAGGAGATCCAGTACCTAAAGCTAGCCGTTTAATCAGCCTCTCTCCAATTCTGGATGACGAGGGAGTGTTGCGAGTCAGATCACGGATTGTTCACTCCCAAGAACTGTCGCCGCAGCAGAAGTTCCCCGTTATCCTCCATCATGCCCATACCTTTACCAGACTACTAGTCACACAACATCATATCTGGACCTTACATCAAGAACAGGAATATGTCGTTAATGAACTTCGTCAAAAGTATTGGACCCTGCGTCCAAGAAGAGCGTCTGGAATTCTTGCTTGACGTGTAAGCACCGCCGCGTCAAACAATTACAGGGTTACACTACTTTGGCCCTTTGACAGTGACCAAATTTCGCAGGCGTGAGAAGCGTTGTGCGCACTCTTTACGTGTCTTTACATTCGCACCGTTCACTTAGACCTAGTGGACAACCTCTCCACCGACTCTGTTATTATGGCCATCACTCGTCTTACAGCTTTGCGTGGCTGGTCGCAGAAGCTATACTCCGGCAGTGGAAGTTGTTTTCGGAGAGCAGCAAATGAACTCAAAAGAGCAATAACCGAATTAGACCAAGAACGACTTACAGAATTTGCGATCAAAGGTGGGGAATGGTATTTTGTGCCGCCGTCATCCCCTCATTTTGGTGGTGTGTGGGAGCGCATGGTACGCTCTGTAAAACAACCCTTGCAAACCATTTTAAAGGAGCAAGCACCAAGGGAAGAAGTTCTACGCAGGCTTTTTGCGGAAGCTACTAACATCATAAATAGTCGACCTTTGACGTATGTTCCATGTGACAAAGACGACCTAGATGTACTGACGCCTAACAGCTTCCTCCTCGACACCACCAGTACTCCTATGGGAAAATCTGACGACGCAGATCTATGCCTTAGGAAACAATGGCGACTTTCACAGCGACTCGCCTATCTCTTTCGAAAAAGGTGGGTGCGGGACCATTTACCCACTCTCATCAAACGACACAAGTGGACAAAATCTCAGGAAACTGTGAAAGTTGGCGACTTTGTGATTGTAATCGACGACAACATGCCTCGGAATATATGGTCAAAGGCATCGTAACTGCCGTGTATCGGGACAAGAATGGTGTAGTCCGCGTACCACGTAACCTAAATCTAACCTAACCTAACCCAAACTTAACCTAAACCCAACCTGAACCTAACCTAAATATAACCTAACTTAAATATAACCGAGCCTAAATATAACCTAACCTAAACCTAACCTAAGCCTAACCTACACCTAACTTAAACATAACCTAACCTCGTCTAAGCTAACCTAACCTAAACATAACCTAACCTTACCTAACCTAAACATAACATAAACACAATCTAAACCTAACTGAAACACAACCTAACCTAACCTAATCGAATCCAACCCCACCCACCCCAACCTAACCTAACTTAAACTACACATAATCTAAACCTAACCTAAACATAACCTAACTTATCCTAGCCTAACCTAACATACTTAACTTGACTTTACTAACTTTACTGTCTCCAGCCTTACTTTGTGGAACTCCATAATCATTACAATGAAAAGATTAATTCAAAGTTTTATTAAATTCTTAACCTGACAATTGCTTCAACAATAAATGTCATTATCAAAGCCAGATAAGATTGATAAACAAACACGTTGCTAAGGATAAATACAGAAAATAGGTACCTAACTAGATACAAAAGCTAAATATCTAACACTTCTAATAAAGGAGAATTACTAAAGTTAGTTTGTTCATTCATTGAAGGTGCACTGCGTTTATGTTTGTATACTTATTTCAGAAGCTCCTAAAATGTCTAATTTGTGTTTGTTGTTACAAAAATGTAAGTATTTGATGTTATTTTGAGGTGTCATTAGGTGGTTGTGTTTGGCATAATTAAATTTTTCTGTATGTTTATTTTTATAAGAGCTTACGTGTTCCTTGTATCTTGTGTCGGGATTTCTTATCGTTTGTCCAATATAAACAGAGTTACAAAAAAAACAATTCAAACGGTGAAATTGTTGGTTTATCGTATTATAGTTGTAATTTGTTCTGAGATCTTGCCAAAGTATGATATTGATATGTAGTTTGTGTCTTGCATTTGAGTGTCAATTGGAGATATTCTTTTGATAGCTAACTTATAATCTATTGTTTAATTAAAGTGTCAATTCTGTTATGGTTATAATGGTTTTCATATGCTAATTGTGTGATGATTGAAATGTCTTTATCAAAATGCGCGTTATGTATTTTAGCTGCTAGTTTATGTATTTTATGATTGCTAGGAATTGATTTTAATTTTCTAGAATTTCCCAAGTTTCGTACAAAACCGATAATACACCCTTTATATAGTTTAAAAATATTTAAAACTCTGTATCTCAATGGACAACATACAATGTTTGGCGTATATAGTTTACATGTACCGTACATGTACGATATCGTTTTAAGATGATATACGACCAGATACGTTCATTAGCCCGATTCGAGCTAGATAACATTCTCCAAAGGCTGAACAACGATGTATTAGTATACAGATTGGGCTGAACAATAACCATTTACATGTCTATCCGCCTCCTTAATTTTCGCAACGTACCACCCATCGCGTATTTTTTAAATGTAACAAAGAAATCAAATATTCACACGGTCGTTTCCTTGTACCCATTCAATTATCTTTTTATGTAAAACTCGATTTATAGATTGAAGAAATTCGCCAATTTCCAGTAGATATCCATTCTTACGACACGTGACACATTGAAATTACTTTTAATTCATTCAACTTTGAAACACCAGCTTCAAACGGCGTACGTTTTTAATGTATAAATCAACGTATGGCAGGTGTATGCAAGTGTTAATGTTAGTCGTTCGTGATATTGATGATCTTTATACTAATGGACAAGATACAATATTTATAGAATGAACATATAAATTATTTCACATAACTGTAAAAACTATTTTTGTAAACTATATATTACCACCATCCAGTCCGTTCGACATACAAATAAGACGTTATTTAGCCCCTTCGACTTAAAACTTTTATTTTCTAACGAAAGAAATTTTAAAAATAATTGAAAACGTTATATCCATAATTTATACGGTTCATTAAGCAACAACGTTGTTCTTCCACCGATCTAACATATTATTTTTAGTTTTGAAAGTTGTAAGATGTCATAACATGTAAATCTTACTGGTTACACTATGTTTTGTTTTTATGAAATTCGTTTGAGAAATATTTAAATTCCTAGAATAGAAGGTACGTAAGAAAACCCATATTAAAGTTTACTGAAACAGTGTTGCCGCACTTCTGGCTTCACAACGACGTGTTAATATCAGGGCTACACAACGTTTGTATTAAGATGACGGTATACAAAAAACGCCCTCTTATGGTCATCACCATGAACTAATCGGTGTATATATTTTACATGTATGGTACGTTGCGGAGCCCATGCTATTTTTTGTGTACAAGCGTCTTATGGCCTGACCTATCGTTTAAAGACGATATACGACCGGATACGTTCATTAGCCCGATCCGGGCTGGATAACGTTTGAAAAAGGCTGAACATCGACCTATTAGTATATAGAATGGGCTGAACAATAACCGTTTACATGTCTATATATATATATATATATATATATATATATTAAATAGAGTTAATTTTTATCAAGTTGCATAATGATTTTACATTAAATAATATTTTGAATGCAAATTCATATAGAAAAATTTATCGACTCTGCTGGGACTCGAACCCAGGACCCTCCACTGTCTAGGTGGTATCTCTACCAACTGAGCTACAGAGCACGACTATCAGCAAAGCGAGAAATTTTCCATATGAATTAGATTCAAAAAATATCTAGTTACTTTGTATGTTTGCCTACTATCTAATTCATATGGAAAATTTCTGGCTTTGCTGATAGTCGTGCTCTGTAGCTCAGTTGGTAGAGATACCACCTAGACAGTGGAGGGTCCTGGGTTCGAGTCCCAGCAGAGTCGATAAATTTTTCTATATGAATTATTATTATCTCTGACCAGGATTCCATAATTCCAATTATGTCTTCATTAATATACATTAATCTTGGTGCTAAAACATGATATTTCTAAATCATTAAACTATTAATATTATATGCCTTATGGTAATAATTCAAAAATCTAATTTAGCTGTGATTGTGGGTTAAATTGTCGCTAATCAGCGATAGCCTACTTTAACATAGCAAAATATAATTAGTACTCTCTTATGTGTTTACACATTATTATAACTTATATGAAGAATTATTACTTCACCAGTAATCGATCTCCGATAGCTCAGCGGTAGAGCATCTGCCCGGATAGCAGAAAGCCCGGGTTCGAATCCTGGTCAGAGATAATAATTTTTCATAATTCCAATTATGTCTTCATTAATATACATTAATCTTGGTGCTAAAACACGATATTTCTAAATCATTAAACTATTAATATTATATGCCTTATGGTAATAATTCAAAAATCTAATTTAGCTGTGATTGTGGGTTAAATTGTCGCTAATCAGCGATAGCCTACTTTAACATAGCAAAATATAATTAGTACTCTCTTATGTGTTTACACATTATTATAACTTATATGAAGAATTATTACTTCACCAGTAATCGATCTCCGATAGCTCAGCGGTAGAGCATCTGCCCGGATAGCAGAAAGCCCGGGTTCGAATCCTGGTCAGAGATAATAATTTTTCATAATTCCAATTATGTCTTCATTAATATACATTAATCTTGGTGCTAAAACACGATATTTCTAAATCATTAAACTATTAATATTATATGCCTTATGGTAATAATTCAAAAATCTAATTTAGCTGTGATTGTGGGTTAAATTGTCGCTAATCAGCGATAGCCTACTTTAACATAGCAAAATATAATTAGTACTCTCTTATGTGTTTACACATTATTATAACTTATATGAAGAATTATTACTTCACCAGTAATCGATCTCCGATAGCTCAGCGGTAGAGCATCTGCCCGGATAGCAGAAAGCCCGGGTTCGAATCCTGGTCAGAGATAATAATTTTTCATAATTCCAATTATGTCTTCATTAATATACATTAATCTTGGTGCTAAAACACGATATTTCTAAATCATTAAACTATTAATATTATATGCCTTATGGTAATAATTCAAAAATCTAATTTAGCTGTGATTGTGGGTTAAATTGTCGCTAATCAGCGATAGCCTACTTTAACATAGCAAAATATAATTAGTACTCTCTTATGTGTTTACACATTATTATAACTTATATGAAGAATTATTACTTCACCAGTAATCGATCTCCGATAGCTCAGCGGTAGAGCATCTGCCCGGATAGCAGAAAGCCCGGGTTCGAATCCTGGTCAGAGATAATAATTTTTCATAATTCCAATTATGTCTTCATTAATATATATATATATATATATATATATATATATATATATATATATATATATATATATATATATATATATATATATATATATATATATGTTACATTTTAAGTTTCCGCGGATATTCTATGATACTTCACTACTTTTCCGGGTTTCACTCCGCGTATTCACTATTCGGCTCCTAGAGGAACCAGACAATGGTTGACGACGTTTCGGCAAGATCACACTTGCCATCTTCAGGTCACTTCTAACTTCCTTCTGCTTCGCGTGGTTACACGATGTAGACTGACGTCTTGCTGTAGCGGTTGGTCTTTATATACGGTTACGGTGTTGCGCATGGTTGCGGTCGGCTGATTTTTGGCGCGGCTGCGTGTCATTGGTCTCGCTTGATCCGGTGGCTTTCTCTCGCTTTCCCTTTTATCGTTCTGCTGTGCTGGTTTTCGCTTCTTGACGGTGATGCTGGTTATAGCTGGTTTCCAAGCTGATGGTAGTCGCTGTGTATCGTCCCTGGTATTAAGATTGTTCGGACGTTTCTCGATCTCAATGGCTTCTCTTATGGTTCGTCTGGTCTTATGTTGTATATTCGCTAAAACTTTTGTATTTTCGAAATCTATGTTATGAGATGTACCACTTACATGTTGTGCTAGTGAAGACGTTCTCTCATTTTTGTTGACTGCATTTCGGTGTTCTTCTCTTCTTACTTGAATTCTTCTGTTGGTCTGCCCTATGTAGGATTCCCCGCAGTCTTTACAAGGGATCTCGTATACTCCTTGGCTTTCTAGTGGTATTTTTGCTTTTGCGGATGGAAGCATGTTTCCAATCTTCTTGTCGGTGTTGAAGATGGTGTCGATGTTGTGTTTTCTCAGCACTCTACTTATTTTGTCCGTGGTCCCTTTGATGTACGGTAAGTGCGCTTTGGATACCGATGTTTCTTCTTCCTTTGGCTTTGGGTCCCTTGGTGTTAACGCTTTCTTGATATTTCTGGAAGAGAAACCATTTTGTTTTAATGCCAACTTCACCTGTTCTAGTTCTTGATGTTTATTATCGTCATCAGTCAATCGTTGTGATCTGGTTATTAATGTCTTGACTACTGACTGTAGTTGCGCTGGGTGGTGATGTGACTGCGCGTTCAGGTAGCGATTTGTGTGGGTTGATTTTCGGTATACTGTGTATCCCAGGCTGCCGTCTTCCTTCTTGATTATAGATACATCTAGGAAAGGTAGTTGATTGTCCTTTTCCACCTCCATTGTGAATTTGATCTTCTGGTGTATGTTGTTTAGATGCTGTAAGAAGGTCTGCAGCTTCTCTTCTCCATGGGTCCATATAATAAAAGTATCGTCTACATATCTTAGCCATAGTTTAGGTTTGTCACTTGCCGTTTCTATTGCTCGGACTTCTAATTCTTCCATGAATAGGTTCGCTATTACCGGCGATAAAGGTGATCCCATAGGTGCTCCTTCCACTTGTTAAGGAGCACCTATGGGAGATAGTATAGTAAATAAGTAGAGTGCTGAGAAAACACAACATCGACACCATCTTCAACACCGACAAGAAGATTGGAAACATGCTTCCATCCGCAAAAGCAAAAATACCACTAGAAAGCCAAGGAGTATACGAGATCCCTTGTAAAGACTGCGGGGAATCCTACATAGGGCAGACCAACAGAAGAATTCAAGTAAGAAGAGAAGAACACCGAAATGCAGTCAACAAAAATGAGAGAACGTCTTCACTAGCACAACATGTAAGTGGTACATCTCATAACATAGATTTCGAAAATACAAAAGTTTTAGCGAATATACAACATAAGACCAGACGAACCATAAGAGAAGCCATTGAGATCGAGAAACGTCCGAACAATCTTAATACCAGGGACGATACACAGCGACTACCATCAGCTTGGAAACCAGCTATAACCAGCATCACCGTCAAGAAGCGAAAACCAGCACAGCAGAACGATAAAAGGGAAAGCGAGAGAAAGCCACCGGATCAAGCGAGACCAATGACACGCAGCCGCGCCAAAAACCAGCCGACCGCAACCATGCGCAACACCGTAACCGTATATAAAGACCAACCGCTACAGCAAGACGTCAGTCTACATCGTGTAACCACGCGAAGCAGAAGGAAGTTAGAAGTGACCTGAAGATGGCAAGTGTGATCTTGCCGAAACGTCGTCAACCATTGTCTGGTTCCTCTAGGAGCCGAATAGTGAATACGCGGAGTGAAACCCGGAAAAGTAGTGAAGTATCATATATATATATATATATATATATATATATATATATATATATATATATATATATATATATCTATAGAGGCCTACCATACGTCCGGACCAAAAGCGTAGCGCCCAGCGTCCGGCGTATATAAGTGTATATAAATGATGGTATCAGTCAGCGTCTTTTGCAATCTATAGGTTTATTCAGCGTCTGTTTATTTTATGCAAGCTATAGGTTTATACAGCGTCCATTTATTTTTTCAGTATTGGCCAGCCTGCTTGAATTCCTTTGCCTGTCTGCGGTGTCGAGTTACTCTCTGCATTTCTGAGTAAAGATTGCGTCATTTAAACTGGCAAAAATAATTCTATTTTATTAACGCTATGTAATAAATACTTTTAGTTTCGTTCTGTATGTGTATAAATTTTATTTAAAAGGCTTTCAGATTTAAAATACTATATGCATAAAACATCATAAAACTCGAAATATTTTTGGATTTGTATGAAATTTTCTACAAAGGGGTTTTTCAAGTCGCTGATTTCAAATTTGATGTCAGCGTTTGCAAATCTTAAAGGACGGATGAAATATGGCGGCCATGATAATTAAAATTTGATTTATTTGCATAAGACTTAACATCTGGAAGTAATCCGAAATAAGCGGATTTGATATAGCTCTCTGCGTTGTCAAAGTACTATGTGTGTTTCTCAGTAAGGATTGCGTCATTTAAAGTGACAAAAATAATTATGTTTTATTAAAGCTACTTAATAAATCTTTTACTTCCATTCATGTGTGTTTGAATTTTTATTGGATTTGTATGAGATTTTGTCCTTAAAGGTGTTTCTAAGGTCGTTGATATCGAATTCCACGCTAAAATTTACAATATTACTATTATAATGGCTAAAATACGTTTGGGTTTTGTTTTGTATTTATGTTACAACTGTACTAGAAACTACGTTTTACATGTCTATTAAATAATTGATTTTATGAAATTATGAAATATTAGGAAAGCATTTTCATTTCAATCCCTGATTAAACATATCAGATTCGTTTTTTATTTCTTATTGCCCTTCTGTAATACATTTTAGTACAAAGGTAAAATTCTGATTACAAAAAAAAACAGTTGAGTTAAGCGATAAACGTATTTTCGTATACAGTATACACTATGATTGCTCTTAAAGGACATTTTAGATATTAAATTATTACGATTGTTCCAATTAGGTCAGTTGATTTTAATATGTATTTTCTATATGAAAACTATTTCAATTGTATTTATTATTATAGGTTAACGATCATTTAAAGTCTAAACTGGAAATTAGTAATAAAATGAATAAAATCACGGTTATCTTTTATTCTCAAAAACAAAATCGTTTCGAATTTAACAGAAAGTAGTCGATTCTGCATTTTTTTAATATTAGTTAATTAATCCTGTGTAGTTATTTTTAAAGTGTAATTACTTTTTAGTGTATTTTTCCGTATCCAGTGTATTTCTGAGTAAAGATTGCGTCATTTGACAAGAATTGCTACATATTATATTTTGTAAAGCTGTTTAATAAACACTTTTATAATACGTTTCATTTATGCGTCAGAATTTTATTTAAAACTTGTAGGTGGTTTTGCACTGCAAATGGGAGATAATCGTAATAAAAGATTGCCTTACATTTTTCGTTCCTAATACGTTTGAGGTTTTTACAAGAAATTAAAAGGCATTATTGATTTAAATTAAACATGCGTTAACCATTATTATCATTTACTATATAATCATCTATGTAATTCAGAAGATTAAAATTAGCGTTAAAGCTCAAATTTAGAAAATATTTTATTAAAAAACAGCTGTGCGTTTATAATAGTAAATAATATCCTGAGATATATCATGCTAATATAATAGAAATTCCAGCCATGACCAACCTTGACTGCAACTAATAATATGTTTAGTTTTTTTATTTCGGATCATTTTCATGTGTGTTTTGCAATAATATTTTAAGAAATTTTTATTATCTGCAAATATGTAGTTTCATCAACAACCTTTGATTAAATTTGCCTTTTAAATATACATTCTGGTAATAAGTTATCGATGTTTCTCTGTGAGATTTGGGTAAATATCTCAAACGATGTATATTTCAAGTATCCTGCTTAGAAATCGTATACAATAATATTAAAAAGTACTTTTTTTCTTTAAAATTGTTAGTTATATATACTCTACATAAAACAAGTTATATATTTTATCTAAATAACCAATTTTTGTTTAATAATCAGTATCTTAATTAACAATTTATCATTCCCATGGCATGTAACCAACCAGTGTTTTACAGCAATTATATACTTTTCCAATTTTTTAAAGGGACTCGATTTATTTCTGCATGACCAAAGTATATCCTTGATGTTGTTTTAATCTAAGACGTATAAAAAATATAGGTTTTTACAGCTTTTCTATACATTTCCCCGACATAAAGTGTTTAACGTTTTATTTTCCTCATTTCCATGGAACATCTTTAACTGCACCGTACAATTAATAGGTGCGCTGTAGTAACATGCTATTATGTGTAAAAGACACCTTTTATCTCCTCCTTTCTATGTATAGTGATTTTTTGTGATGAAACAGAAGTTTCAGTTTCCACAAAAATTAGATGTATTTGAACGTGCCCAGATTTAGTATAACTTTTTTTCCAATGTTTGTTTGTCAAAGAATATGTTATTTAGTTATTTACTTTTCAATAAAACATTTTTTCCTGCTTAGTTGTTTTATTATTATTATTCCTGTAGAATAACCGTCATTCCCGTATTGCGACGAAACAGAAAACTAGTAAAAAAGACTTCTAAAATAAATCAGCATTACCAGTAATTAACTCATATTATAATGAGTAAAGATTCTTAATATAAAACCTATACTATTTTATTGATATTTCTACATCGTTTCAAAAGGTAAGTCAATATTGACAACAATTGGAGGAATTATCTATTTACAAAACATGTACGAGCCCTAACAACTAAATATTCGGACAGTTGCAATTTTGAAATAAAAAATCAGACAATTCAATCTGCCAGCGCTTTTTTGAATTCCATTTTTATTTTTCTAACTAGTGTTCCAAATTACACCATTTTCTACCAATAACTATTTCCTTCTGTAAAAACAAGATCTGCAGAAAACAATTTTCAAAAATTCAACTAAATATTCGGGCAGCATTCCAAAAACACAATTAAGTAACATCTCCCTTTGCTTTATTCACCGCTTGAATTTTGGCTGACATACTTCTAACTTGGGGATTCCGATATTCTGAAGTGAATGATGCCCCAATTTCTGATAATTTCAAATTCTTCATGGGAATTGTTTTTGGAGGTATGTTTCTCAGTTGTTCATCTTCTGCCACAAGGTTTCAATAATACTTAGATCCGGACTGCTTGAGAACCATTCTAAAATTTTAAAATTATGATTTTCAAACCACCTTTTGGTGGTTTTTGATGTGTGACAAGAAGCATCCTTTTGTTAAAAGATGAAATCGTGGTGAGATGAAGGTTTTTAACACTTGGTAACAAGTTAGCGTTAAGAATTTGTTGATACATTTCAGCATTAATAACTGTGCCGTTACAGATTTAGCCCATGCCACTCGTCATTCTTCTTGTTTCTCGGTTAGAATTGGCTTTTTTGAGTGAATACAGAAAATGTTTGTGTTACAAAGATAGTTAAGGAACACTCAATGTATCAAAGTTTAAAGATAACAAATTACTTTTAAAAAGGGCAGATTTGTGTCCTTACTTCCATTTAACTTACAGCATTTCCATAACACTCCACTTCCATGGGTGCAAAAAGTGGCCACTATTCGTCAATACTATACATAGTGGTTACTTGATATTGAAACAAGAACAAAGAAGATGTTCAAAGTCAAACAATCTATATGTGTAGCAGATGTAATTAGTAATGTAGCTGTATTCATTTGAATGCAACTTGTTTTGCTCAATATCACAATTCTGAAATGGATATTGAGGGAGTATGAACAGTCACAGTAGAAGCAATGAGAAAGATTCCTATAAAAGTAGGTACTCAACGTAAATGTGACGCTCTGTTTCAAATTGCTCATTACGCATTTATGATGGTTTTAAAAATACCACTTCATATCGCCTATGCTCAAAAAATAGAGAATTTAAGTAGATCGAAGACACTTATTACCATGGTCAATATCATTATGATCATTTACTTCGTCAAAAAATACTAGTATATTGATCTATCATCAGAGCTAAAGACCGCTATGCTCCAATGCAACTTTCAATAAAACCTGATATCTTTATCCGTGGTGCTACACAGAATTTTGACAGAGTGTTTTCAGCCCTACCATTCAAAACTCGAGCGAAACAAAAAGAGTTTACTATTTTTTCGACATTTAGAAATATTAACAGGTTGCTGCTACTGCCCCCTTATAGCCTGAATTTCTGAAATATAAAATCAAAAATCTGAAATATATGTGACTTATTAACGATAGTACATATTATTATTATTATTATTTGATATTACATATTACATATTAATGACATATTAATTTTACATCTCCTATTTGAGAATAAAGTGCAACAAAACTAGTTTACTATTTTGCAAATTTTGCATGTAATCAAAGCTTATGCTCATAATAACCCCTTGCTTGGCTTTAATCTTACATTGTCTTTTTATTTCATAAAATCTATCTGCATTAGCCAGATGAAGATTCTTTTCCATTTCAATACTTCGACGTTCATCTAAATCAGTAGATAAATTTAGTTTTGAGAAGAAGCGATCGCAAACAGTGCAAAGTCAGATCTAGGGAGACCAAACTTAATATTAAATTTTGTGCTGAAAACGGCCCAATAATCTTTATAAGAAATATATAACCTATATAATGAAATATATAATCTTTATAAGAAATCACCAATTAACACTAAATCTGTTTTTATTATTGAAGGTTGTGTTTTATGCTTCAACAACTGATTTTCAGTGAAAACAACCATTGTCCAGAACTATGGTTGTTTTTGTAGAAACCCAAGCAGACTATGCTAGATTCTAGATCTAGATCAGACTAGTGTTGGCAATTGTTAGACATTGATTACGGATACCTCCAGCGACTATAAAAGACAAAGTAAAAGAAAAAGTCTGTAAGTTTTTGTGAATATTGTTAATTTATTTTGTATAGAATTCGATTAAAATGCTCTCCATCATCATAATTTTTTTTAACCAAGGGTACTAGACAAAATCTAATTCCAGATTTAAGTGCTCCATATTAAGAGTATCTATAACATCTATAACGTACACCATAATTATTTTCAAAACATTTTAAGGACCTCAAATGTGTTGTTCAGTGTAAAATTAGGGGAGCCAATATCTTAGAAACTGGGTTTTTACATGCTATTCGCGTATGCAACAAAACCGACAATACACTCTGTATGTAGTAGTTGAAACTACTACCAGTTGCCCTTGTACTTGATAAAAATACTTGTCATTTCTTTTGAGGCATATCTTGCCATCGTTATCTCGGTGCATGAAGGTAGTTTTTCTGCTCTGCGTATTGCTTCCCCAAGAGGTATCTTCTCTATAACTAGTGGACATTTAACTTCTATAATGGCATCTTCATTAACAAGTTCATCGGAGCTTGCCGCCAGAAATGGGCGTTCTTGATCAATAAATAATCCACATTCTCTTACTTCCAAGTTGTATTCACTTTCAAATTCTTTTATGGCAATTGGCTCATGTTCCAAGCCATAATGCGTTGCTCTATTTCCTGTAAATGTTGAGTACAGTATTTCCTTAACTGTGTTCACGCAAGATGTTTTGGCTTGCAATTTGCAGACTCTTCCGAAGTGAGATGCAGTCAATCTCAATGATCTTTCTTGTTTCCAGAGAGGGTTCCTTGACTGACCGACAGTATTTCGTTCTAGATGGGTAATCTCTTCTTTGGACTTTTTCAAGGTGTTACGGAACTCGATTTCTTGAATTTTATACTCTTCAGGTGATAACAGCCCAGCCTTTTCTGTGACACCATAACCTGTGTCTGGAAGTGTCTGGAAGTGTCAGTAGTTTTCGTTTTGCGGTAAATTTGCCCCTTTTCCTCTTGTTCTTTTCTAGCATTTGGCGTTTCCTTTTCAATTTTAGAGCATATCTTTTTGTAAATACACTTTGATCTTCTTGTAATAGTTCGTGGTAGTCTGTCCCAGCATTAAATAATATACTAGCAGCTTCACATCTTGTTTGATAGGAACCTCGAAGGGAATAATTTACCCTTTTCCCCACTACAAATTTACACATTAACGAATTGTAATGTTCTGCCAAATTGTTATTCATGTTTAACAGCAAACTATTAACATTTAAAGTTAACCTGTAAAGAGTTGCTTCAATATCTTGATATAGGCCACATTTCTTCATATCAGGAACGAAGTTTTGTTCTCCTTTTTTGTACAAGAAAAATACCCTATTTCTTGACATTTTGCATGCTCGCCAAAAACGTGCGAGGGGGCATTTAAAATGTCAGCAGTAAGCAGCTGCATTTTCTCAGCATGAGTTTTGCCTTCTATTATTCTATGACGTGCAGCTTTTGAAATAGATATTCTGAGGCGATACGCATTTTTCTTTAATTCTTGTCTGAGAGCTGGAGGTACTGGCTTATTTTCAGATTTACTTGTGGTTCTGGTGACAATATCCCGTAGTTTGGAAGAGACATTTCGCAGCAAATGATTCCTGCATTCTACTTTTTCGACTAACATGTTTCCATATGGTTTCATTTCTAATAGTTTTTTATGCACCGAACTGTCTCCGTCGCCAACCATGCGAAGATATCTAACTCCATAAAGTTCCAAACTTGATTTAAAACCTTCAAGAATGATGTCGGTTTCCATTCCCGTAGAACTTTTCTGCCAATTCTTAAAACACTGATGTTTAGGTATTTCAGTTTGTTTTGTTTCGGCCCTAGCGCATACAGTGCAATACTTATTTCGTACTTCTAGATATAATAACTTTCCTGTTCGATAACCGATTATACAGCCAACCCCAGATAAAGCATCATAGTTGACATTGTACGATCTTTTGCACCAAGCCCCACCAGTCACGACTGTTACGTACGGTATGTTATCTTAGCTAACTTCTCCAAGATCTCTGACCAGCTTTGCTTCTTCTTTACCGGCTTCCTCCATCACAGCCGAAGCTTTGTGGTGTACGAGTTCGCTAACTATTTCGTGACATTTTAAATATGTTTTGTTCGACATCATGGGCATGTTCACGGTAGCAGCAATTTCATCCAGTTGGGCATAACCAATTCCAGTTGAAACAGCAGCTAATGTTACAGCTGTGTTGGTATCTAGAACATTATTCCCCGGGGTACCTTCGAAACTTATGTCGTCGATAAGACCGCACATTTTGCATTTAAAAGAAAAAATACTCTTAAGTCCTCTTCTGGTCTTTTGAAGAAACTCCATGTTTGTTATGTTGCAGTCGACCTTATGTTTTAAATGGTTTGAGAAGATTTGATCAAAGAAATGTTTTATATCAACAATTCTTCTGCCGGTTAGTTGCAGAAAATGTTCGATTTTCTTCTGTATACGTAGTCGTCTCCCTCACGTCTATGTCCATTCCTCCGTCTTCAGACCAATGGCTACAGCCCGGTTGTGGAGTCATAGATACATTTGGAGACACATTTTCCTTATTAAGTGAAATTGGATTTTCCGTAGTAACATCAATTTGTTCGCCTCTACCAGCCTTTTTTGGGATCTATAATAAAAAATATGATACTCATCATGTGGTCCTACATCTGGCTACAGTTTTGCAAGAAAAGTCGCGTTGTCGGCAGTTCTTTAATGGAATGTTTCGAGGACCCCACAACTAACTCGTAACTTTCGACTCGAGTGTTTCACCGCTAGTAGGTACGCTTTCCAGAAATGACGTCATGAAAGATGGCAGCGGATTCATTCAGTCCGATTTGTAGATTTTACACTTGTACTACAATGCAACCGAACACAAAGTTTTATAACTTGTATAAGTCGCAGGCAGATCTATACGATTTTGTTACATGCCTATAGGCATTTACTAAATGCCGTTGTTTAGAACAGGCAGTTAGTAAAGGACTTAATGTGTTTCGGCAAATAAAGTAATAACATGCACATTTCTTTGTAGAACATTCTTTTTTACATGAGCACTTGGAAAATCTTTGCCCTTGCCTAGGCATTTACCTAATGCCGTTATTTAGAACCGATAGTTAATAGATAATAATGATATATCGCTACCTAACCTAACCTAAGTATTCAAGATGTCCCTACAAATAAGCAAGTTTTTTGCGAGAAGTAAGTTCTAAGTACTCTCTTTACAATGGGCAAAGCTTTTCCAAATGCTCATGTGAAAAAGCATGTTCTAAAAAGAAATGCGCATGTTATTACCTTATTTGCCGACAGCACATGCAGTCATTTACTAACTGCCTGTTCTAAACAATGGTATTTAGCGAACGCCTAGGCACATAGCAAAATCGCATAGATTTATTTTCGTTTTATCATCTGCCCCGTCACTTCGTAAATGACTAGACATATAATTATTTGCGGGATTTAGCTATCTGCCTGCGGCATGTACAAGAAGACTCTATTAGCTCGCCCTATTTATTTGCTTCGCTTACAAGGTTCTTCCGCTGTTAACTAGAATCGTCTAATAAAGCCCTACATTATACATATACTAGTTACAGAAAAATAGCTAATAGCGGGTAGATCTCAAAAAGTAAGAATCTTCCGGACGCCATATTTCATGACGTCATTTCGGGCCAGTAGATTCGCTTTTGAATCTACTGGCCTTGTCTACTGGCGGCGAAATACCCTACTACGCGACTTTCCCTACAGAAGTGTAGCCTGATCCAGGACTAATGAATATATTATCAATCAAACAAAAGATACCCGTATACCATTTTACCATTTCTAGAAAAAATCAATTGTATGTACTAACCTACGTTGAGCCAATCTTCGATTTATTCTTTTTGCGCAAAGGGATCTTACACGTTTTGTGAATCTTACACAAGAAATAATCACTACAGCAAACTATGAATAATCTGAACACCTCTTTAGTCCGAACTAGTGGTGTGTTATAACGGTTCTCGTGACACCCAACGCACCAGGCTTCGGGAAATCAAAAGATCTCTAACAATTTTCGAGACATCAAGCTAAACAGTAGCGGCGCGTCATAGCATTTTGTTATCGGAAATAGTAACCATAAAGTTGGTGCATTTCTCATGTCACCCAGATGCACGTCTATGCGTGCGCATAAACATGGATGGTACTCTTGAAGGACGCTCGAATTTTCAAACCAGTGGGAGTGATAGAAACGGCAATATATAAAAAATCTGTATTTAAAATAAAGATGGATATACTGCATATTTCAACGCTTCTCATAAGCATGTCTCATGATGCCTACTATCGAATGCAGAAGTTTTGAGCGCTGAGTTTGAATGCGCATAGCAAAAAAACTAACCGCTCAAATTAATTCAAACAACAACAGTTAGATAGACAATTTATTTTTGAATAAAATAGTAAATTTGTAAAATTATCTGATTTTAGATTTTGAATTTTTGCGAATTATGTTACAAAAAGTACGGTTTTTTGGGAGTTTTGACGTAAAGCGTGCCTTTAACAATTAATATTTCAATAACTACTCGATAGAATTGAATGTTATTCTATACGCAAGTAGCTAATAGAGTTTTATGTATGTGGAAATTTTTGTAATTTGGTATCTGTATTATTTCTCATGTTATTCTATGGAATAGAGGATAATGCATTCTGGCCTTCTGGAGCCTTAATCAAGAACTTTTTTTTTACAAAAGATAGTACTGGGTGGAAATAAATGATTTTCATCAAGTTACCATTGCATTCCCCATGTAAAAGCACGACGTGCCGCTCTACGAAAATAGAGAAGGCAGTACCATAACCTCAAATTCTATGAATTGTTTGACAGATTGATTTCATTTATTGACAGAACTAATTTAGTACTAAATCAAAAAGAGTAGAGCGGTACAGAAAAATTTACATGTGAAAAAATGCCAAAGGGAACTTGATGAAAATCATTTATTTCCACGCTGTAGGTATCTCGTTAATAAAACAACAATCTAGGAAATATAAAGCATATCAGCATTTTGTCCTGGCACTTTGTGCTCGAATTGGCTACACACCACTGTAATCGAAGAAAAGTTAGCTAAAGGTTGATTTCACAAAGGAAATAAAAGTCAAAAAATGTTGTATGTAAACTTCCCCAATTAGTTAGTAATTATTAATTACTATTAATTAATATTTAAGATTAATTTCTTATTAATTAACCTTCTGGATTTAGCAGATAAAATAAAATTTCTACCTATTTAAAAAATTCAATTCCCAGTTAATATTATTAGTTCAACTACAACAATAATATGTAAAATATATTAAATCTGCAACATGTAGTGTATGTAATGTATCCTCTTTTAGCTTAGCAAATCTTTCATAAAATAATAAAGTATTAAGTTTCATTCTTTATCATAATTACAACTCTGGTCTGGTTCCAGGTAATAATTTGTTCGTTATCGTCCCATGGACCGCTCGATATTATTATCGGACAAGTTCTGAGAGATAAAAATATATTTTAAATTTTAAATTATTTTGTTTAAATTGAATTAGTCGATTTGTGGAGTTATGCTTAATTTATCATAAGTGCGTACCTTTTTTTTCTATGTAACTATTAATCAACTTTGCAGGAAAGCCATTTTTATTAGGAAAATATTTTCATTTCAAAAAATAAAAATATTAGATTTGTTTTTTAAATTTCTAATTAACTAACTAATGGTTTTAAAGGGTTACTATTGTTTACGGTAATAATTGTAGTTCAATTCAATTTCATAGTAAGAAATACGTAAAATGATTGTGGAAGCAGTCTGTCGTTATAGCATACACAAAATTACGTCACTTTATAGACTTCCACACCTGCAATCAGTAAATAAACATAGTCGGGAATTTTGGGGAAATTTAATCCACAGGACGTCTTTTATACTATAATATTGAATTATTCCTGATTATCTAATATCCATTTTTTTCTCGAGTCCTCTGACTTTGAAAGCTGAATTTATTTTTACATAATTATAATAGTAAAATATTTATTATATTTATAAATCTAAATGCTATAGCTACTTTTGTTTTTATCAGACAATAGGTAATAAAGGTACCCATTTTTTGGGACAATTTTATTAAAAACAAATTAGTTTTTATCTCAGAAAGTACATGCCATATATCTATGAAATTTTTGTAGGTGTTAGAAAGAAACCTTGGGGTTCTGATGCTATTAATTTTCAGAGAAAAAAGCAATTCATTTAAGATTTATATAAAAAATAGGGAATTATGTTTTCTTGTTTATTAATTTTTTGATTTCGTTTTGGTTAAATGAACACTTTTCATATAGGCATTATTTTTCTCAAAGAAATGTTCCTTATTTTAACAATAACAGTGCAATAACAAAAAACCAATTTTTTGTCCAAACCGCTTGTCCCTAAATTAATTTTCCTGCGATTCAGAGGAAGATATTGAGGACTATACAGGGTGTCCTGTTTAACAGTCTACACTGAATCATTCCAACAAGCTTGTGACTATAGCAGTGGAATTAAAAGAACTTTGACCTCTAGTTTACGAAATCAGTATTAGAACACATCTTAGAACTTGTGCTGGTGCTGGATTTCATCATTAGGATTTTCTTAAATGGAACGATTAGATTTGAGTATTAAACTTTGAGTATTAAGGTACTACAGGCTTAAAGTGAATGATAATGAAATAATAAAGTGAATGGATTCTAATACTGTTTTCGTAAACAAGAAGCCGAAATCTACGAAGTTCTTTTAACTCCATTACTATAACCAAAAGCTCGTCCGAATGATTGAGTGTAGAACTAGAGGTTGAAATATACAAAGCTTTTGGCTATAGCAATGGAATTAAAAGTAATTCCATTGCTATAGCCAAAAGCTTGTCCGAATGATTGAGTGTAGACTGTTAAATAGGCCAGAACCCGTTAAGTGGCTAAGTGTTTACTATTTTTTCCACATTTAAACATTTGAAGTGGTGACTCGTACACCTTTGAACTCTTAATTTTGCAAAATCTGAAAAGTATCTTCTATATTATTAACCATAAAATATGTGACTTCTTATGTTTTTTCATGATAACCATGAAAATTAAGCGCAACAAAAATGGTTGCTATTTTTTCACATTTAGAAATTCTAAGGGTTGGCTGCTACCCCCTTATATCCTGAATTTCGCAAAATCGGTGAAGCATGTGCGTTTTTATGTTCTTTCACGTCACCCATTCAAATATAAACCGCAACAAAGATTATTTACTATTTTTCTCGTATTTCAAAATTCTAAGGGTTGGTTGCTACCCCCTTAGACCCTGAACTTCGCAAAATCTATAAAATAGGTGACTTTTTATGTTCTTTCACGGCACTCATTCGAAAATGAAACGCAAACCACAACCCAAAACAGAACAAAATTTTGAAAATATAATACGGGTTTTTAACGGTTTTTTAATTTTTTTCTAGACGAGAATCCGAAACTCTGTAAATATACCAAATTTCAAGTTTGTATGTAATCTAGAAATTCGGAAGTTATAAAGATTATTTAATTTCATTACTTAAATACATAAAGTGAAGTCTCGTTTTACAACCCCTACAGGAGTAGCGGAGGGTTAACATAATAACAGTTTTTTATATTTTTCTTTACGATTACTCTAAACCCTATAACTAAACCAAATTTCAAGTTTGTATGTCATCTAGAAGTTTTACAACCCCTAAACGGGGTGCGGAGGGTTTACATAATAACAATTTTTTATATTTTTCTTTACGATTACTCTAAACCCTATAACTAAAACAAATTTCAAGTCTGTATGTCATCTAGAAGTCTTACAACCCCCGAACGGGATGCAGAGGTTGACATAATAACGTTTTTTAAATATTTTTCTTTACGTCATCTAAAAGTTTTACAACCCCCAAAAAGGGGGTACGGGGGTTGACATAATAACATTGTTTTATTTTTTTACAAGATTCTTAAACCTTATAACTACACCAAATTTCAAATTCCTGTGACATCTGCAAGTTTTACAACCCCATAACAGGGTGCGGGGATGATATAACAACATTTTTTTATATTTTTTTACAATAATCTTAAACTATAAATGTACCAAATTTCAAGTTTCTGTGTCATCTAGAAGTTTTACAACCCCTAAAGGTGTGCGGGGGTTGACATAATAACATGTTTCTGTATCAGTCTTTACGAAAACCCTAAACCCTGTAACCAAACCAAATTTCAAGTTTCTGCGACATCTAGAAGCTTTACATACCCTAAAGGGGTACGGAGGGTTAACATAATAACATTTTTCTATATCATTCTTTACGAGAACCCTAAACCTTCTAACTAAACCAAATTTCAAGTTTGTATGTCATCTAGAAGTCTTACAACCCCCGAACGGGATGCAGAGGTTGACATAATAACATTTTTTTAAATATTTCTCTTAACAAGAATCTTAAATCCTATAATTACACCAAATTTCAAGTTTCTATGTCATCTAAAAGTTTTACAACCCCTAAAACGGGGTACGGGTGTTGACATAATAACATTGTTTTATTTTTTCTTTACAAGAATCCTAATTTCTATAACTGTGCCAAATCTCAAGTTTGTATGTCATTTGACAATTTAGAAGTTATAAAGTTTATTTAATTTCAATATTTTAATGCGTAAGAAGTTCCGTTTGAAATGATGCCACTGTCTGCCTCACAAACAAATAATTTTTAAAAATTTTAAAATATAATAGGGGATAAGATTTATTATTAGCTAACAGCATCAGTGATTGATTAAATACTGAATGATAATATAATAATGGTTACGTTTGTTTTACTTAAATCAATAGAGCTTTGAATTAAATCTTACGATTTTATTAAAATTATCGCCCATTTGTAAGAGCAATTAAAACCGGTTTAAACGAAATTTACATGACGTATAAATGAAACGTAAAGTGTTTATTAAATAGCTTGAACAAAATATAATATGTAAGAATTTTTGTCACCTTAAATGACGCAATCTTTACTCAGAAATGCAATGCATAAAGTGAAGTCCCGTTGAAATGACGTCACTGTCTAGCGACAAAGCCATCAGTGTTACCAACACAATTCTTGTTAAATATGCGGACGCAGGGTAAACCTATGCCATAAATTTGTATACAAATGTATACAAATCCCGCGCTATTAGCGCTGCGTGTGGCAAACGCTCGAACTACGATTTTATACACGAATCAGGAATGGGTGTCAAACTGCGCACAGCTAATTTTTACATTTTCGTCATCTAGACACTTTAAGCTTCATGTGGTGTAATTTTGAGGCACTAGTCACCCAGCGTCCGTATATCCGGACGCCGAGTGACTTCGGACGCTGCTTGAACCTGAGATTTTACATGGGGGGACGCATAGTGGTGCCCTATAGATATATATATATATATATATATATATATATATATATATATATATATATATATATATATATATATATATATATTATATATATATATATATATATATATATATATATATATATATATATATATATATATGTATAATCAGCACTTGCGAGACCTGATACACCATGTGCAACATACTATGCGAGGCCCGTTTTGCACATGCGAGACCCGTTTTCGGGTCCCGCATTTCCAAGGGCTGTATATATGGTTTTTTGTGTTCTCCTGATCCTCAAACACCTAAATTTAAATTTTTGTTTGGGACTCAGAAATACGGTAAATATCGTCTCTTATACGGTTTTTAGTTAACACTTTCTTTATGCAGAGGGCGCGTCACTAGATCAGTATATAATCAGTATATAAAATGCGAGACCCGGTGTGTTAACATCAATATTCTTACGTTTCTGTTATATGCGAGTCCCTTAAACTTGGCAGCTATGTGTTTAAATATTTTTCGTACTGGAGCTTACAAATTATTATGAAGGAACATTCCTTAAAGAAACGTTTCTCGTACGAGAGAGGGGTTTAAAGGTTTTACGGGCTTTTTTGTGTAATGAGAAGCATTGTGGAAAAATTATGTTTTTGCAATTTGTATTTGTTGTGTCTGTTTTATGCTAATAAAATAAAAATGTTTTATTTTGTTTACTAAATTGATATTTTATAGTTTACTAACTTATACTAAAATGTATCTTTCATTTCACACCAAATTCTCCAACTGGTTTTTTATGCTATAAAAATAAGCAATTTTAAAAATTATTTTTTAATAAGTTATAAAAAGTTTTAAAAGATATTTTTATCTTTAAAAATAAAACTGTTGCATTTTAAAAAAACTTTTACTATTATCTTCTTGTTCTGAGATAATCATATTATTATACTTTAATATTTAATATACTATGCTTGCTAGCATGATATACTATTTTTGAAATAAACATTTTATTGAAAGTGAAGGTTTTACTGAACAATAAAAATTAAACTGAACGTATTAGAATACAAATAACAAAATAATTGTTAATTTTAACTGAAAGTACATCAGTATTGATTGTATATAAATGTGTTATTGGTATCTAATTAACATTTTTAAAATGTGTTTCTTCTTTTGATTTCTACATCCTTCTTGTTGGACACCTTATTACAATAAGTCTGAATAAGGTTTTTAAAATGTTTTGGCTAACATCTCTTCTCTTCTTATGTCCACTTTGCTTTTTTGTAAACTGCTTGTGAACATTTTGAGGTAGCTTTTTGGGAAAGTATTATTACTAACTATTATTACCTTATTTTGACATTTTTAAAGGAAGATTTTTTTATTAATTTATAAATAGTAAAGCTGACATCGGTTTAAAAAGTTTAACTTTAATACAAGTTGATATCAATACTTCTTGATTATTAGAAACATCTACTATTTATAAACTGTGTAAAAATTTAATAAAGAAAAAACGTATTGGAATATATTTCCTTCTTATTTAGTATAAATTGATAGAATAATAAATTTTTAACACTACATTTCGTTGGGGTTCACAGGCTCTATTGTAAATGAATTTTAAACCTATCCAGAGAAATTGTACAATGGTCATAAATCTTTACTTTAAGTACCTATAAATACGTATAGAGTAGGCATTTTAAGGGGGTAGCAACTACTACCTGATTTTACACTGAACAGCAGGAGTTTTTGTAAGTTGCTGTAAAAAGTTGAAAATCGTTTCATTGAGTATTAAAAACCATCTATGACTTAAACAAAACTATCTTCAAGTTTAAAGGGTAAACGTATTTGCAAATAGCTTAAACACTGAGACAAGGGCAACCACAATAATTATAATACTATATTGTAGTATTTTGTAAGTTTTTTGTACTGAATCTTTATGATATATGAAAATAAAACGTCTTAATAACGTAAAGAAAAAGAGTTTTATGTTTAACATAAAACTCTTCTGCTTTGCATTAATATTCTTTGAACACTTTGGAAGTTCATTAGAACCTACTTAATATTATAAGACAAACTTAAATTTAATTACTGAATGTACGTAACATAATAAGAAAACTACACTTCCATTTGCATTTAGTAAACATTTTTTAAATAACTAAAACATAAAACAACACATATGTACTTAATAAAGTTCTGTGAAAAAAGACTGTTGAATTTTGTTTGAGCAAAAGACATCATTCTCGGACTATCTTGGCCTTTGTTAGTAAAATCGTCATTACTACGTAGTTTTTAAATAATCACGAACGTTCAGAAGATGGAAAGTTGTTTGTTTTATGTAATGGTAATGCCAAAGTAAAAAATTAAAACCAAAATTTTCAAAAATAATTTCAGATTCGTAATCTGCGACTCGAAAAACTACCAGTGTGAACCTCTGAGAATGACAGTTATTAAATAAAATTATACATAGTTCATGTTTGGCATAAATTTATCTTGCAATATCATTAATTTGTTTGTCTATTTTTTTTATTTAAAACTTCGTCTTCTATCGCATAAATCTTTAATTTATTCTTAAGGCAATACAGATCATGCAATCAATTAACGCGCCGCGTTAATCGCGCGTTAGGTAAAACACTCAATCTAAACAAGCAAGCGCTTAACGCAGCATCGTCGCGCCGTCAGTATCATGATTCACAAATTATATTAGTCAGCGTTACCGTTTTAGTACATTTGTACAAATTCAGTGCAATTTTGCTATTGTAGTACTAGTACATAAGTACATTCTCGGACCAATCAACCACAATTTAAACAGTATGTTTTCTAGATCTTTATACATTTGACGATTGTTTAGTGCATATCAATAATAAACCTATATGAGGGACCTAGAAGCCAAGTGGTACAAGTGACGTTTTTTGTCAAATAGAGTTATGTATTGAAGTAAAATACACACCTACCTATGTACCAAGGGAAATTCACAGTAACTGGACAGATGCTGAGATATAGTAGGTAAAAGTTTGACTATTTAGAAAATCGCTTATAATAATTGGAATCTTGCATCCTTTGTGCTCCAAAAGTGTGCTTTTGAGTTAGTCGTGTGAACCATAATGTATGTTAACGCTTTTAAGATTGTGTTATTGCATTATTTGTATATCACGAGCAACAAAGGAGTTTGTAGTGTTTTGAATGTTTAAGATTTTTTACTTGTTTTAGTTGCAATCTGATCATTTTGCGAGTGCGAATAAAAAACAATTGCAACAAAAATGACATTCATGACAAAGAACAACAATGTGGCCAGAACTTTGGTCTTATTAAAGCAACAAAAAAAAGGTTATTTAGAGATATCTACATTCCACAATCTTGGTCTAACGTCGTACCAGGAGAAACCAAAATTACGTTGCACCCAATACTATTTACCGAAGTGTTATATGATGGCACAATGGGTAAGAACCATCACTATATAGTTTGTTGCCTACATGTTTTAAATATATTAAAGAATATCAAACAGTCCCAGTGCGTAGTCTGAACTTAACAGACATTCAAAATGCTGCGGAGACTTAAAACTCCAAGTACGCAAACCGCGAAACCACCAATTTCATTAATCTATATCTTGCGTTGCATTCGAAGTGAACTCTTCAATATGCACGATTTAATCAGGAATCGTGGAAGTTGATGGCCTGCCTCTGCCTACTGCAACGGTCAGATTGGTATGCCCTTCTTCCAATTGCTTGCACCACTTTGTAATTGCCTATCTCGACATGACATCATTTCCATGCACAGCTGACACTCTATGATGGATTTCTTAGATTCAAAAAGATTTTAGAAGGTTTAAGTGGGAAGAGTTTCAAGCTATCAGGCCATTTTGAATGCCCGGTATGTTCAAACTAATGTTCAAATGTTTAACACTCAGTTAACAGGTAAACAACAAACTATGTTATGATAGTTCTAAGCGCCGTTGTGCCACTTCTATAAAGCTCGAGTAAATAGTGCAACTTAAATTTTGATACCGCTTTGTAGCTAAAAATAGCCAAAAGTTTACTGTGGTTATAATGAATGATGAGGATTTTATTAGCTTAGATGTCCTTAAACTGTTTTCCAAAAACATGGTCACTGGAATCAGATCTATGCAGTGAGTGGTTGAATTTTAGAATGGAGCATCCTTTCACATCATCCGAAAATACATAGAAAAATATTTTGAGTAAATATACTATTATTTAGATATGAAATAAAATATTTTGCACTTGTACCCTGGTTTTTTATTGACTAAGCAGACATGTTTGGAATACAAGGGGTACAAATGCAAACACATGCTAAGAAAATACTGATAGAAGACATTAACAATGAATAAAATGATCTCATATTTTAGAGAGAAATACAAAACAGTATAAGCAAAGGTAAAATATAATAACAAACTAATTAAATAACATACTTTAATTACAAGAATTATCAAAATTTAGCTCTGATTATCTAACATGTTACATTGCACTTATACCCCTTGGCTTCTAGTCCCCCTCATATAAAATAATGAGTTTTTCATCCGTACTACATATAATGATTTTCATTTATAATACTACAAATACATAATAAAAGTGTAAAATACGTTGTAAGATGTAATTCTGAACAAGTACATAATTTATATGCGCTGATTTTTGTTTTATTAACATTTAAACAAAAATTAAAATGCTGAGTTGAAAATAGTGCAACTAAAAAGTAATTGATAAACATATTTAACAATTTACATAATAATATTAACATTATAACGTGTCTGGTGTTCTTATCTTGTCCGATGACTTATTTTTTACGTAGACAATGACATTATTTTTGATTATTTTTTGTTTAATAAGAATTCACCCTGCTTTTATAGAATTTTTGTGAAAAATGTCCTTTTATACTTTATAAAGTAAGAAATATCTTCAAAAAGGGAATTTTTTTTAGTTCCTAGCATTCTCCCACGCAAAAACGCGTGACCATGTATACGGTCCAATGCAATTTCGTGTACCTCGCTATGCGTAAATTGCGCGATAGCATGGGGAAACTCGTTGCAACGCGCATCAACTAAAATTTACGCGCATTTGAATGTATACTTGTCTTATGCAATGATATGTAGTCAATAACGTGCGTTAATAATCGCGCATTAGCTAACACCTCATGTGCACTGCGACTTGATAGAGAACTGGAAACATCTTTTTCAAATTTACAAATAATAAAACTGACATTTGTTTAAAAAACTTAACTTTAATACAAGTCAAAGAGCAATACTTGCTTTTTGTAAAATCTCAGATGTAAACTAACTGGGTTCAGTGTTGCATACGTTTTAACAATATCATTATTTCCAAATTCGTAGAAATCACCAGACTTACAATTAGTTGACGTTTCCAGTTCTCGGAGTACCTAATTACTCTTTCATTCGTGTCGAAATTCTAATATAAGTATCCGAGGCAGGATTATTGCTATTAGATTTTTTTTTCTGTATGACAGTTTCAGAAGATAATCTTGTAGGTTGGATAAATCATTTTTGATAAAAGAGGTAATTCCAAATGTTTTTTATTTGCACTAGAAACCTTTTTAAAAGCATTTCATACTCACATAAGGCAATAGTAGGATAAATTAAATGACAAACTAATTGCCTTATTTTCTACTCTACTTTTAAGGTAAAATATTATCTAAAATGGCTACATTAAATACTTTTAATTTTTTGGCTCAAATCCATTTTAAGTATTTACTTCGAGCGGGTATCCATTTAAAATAACTAGAGAAAAATAACCACGTGTGAGAAGTGTCCGTAAAGATCCGTGACAAATTGAAAACACATTTCTTTACTTCGGAATATTCCGTTAACCTCACTGAGAACACCAGGTTTACTATAGTGTCATATTGGCAACGTCGAAGGGACTCTTATGTGACGATGAACGTATATTTTTAATATTACGGGTCTCGCATGTTCGTTGCACTTCAAAGGGTCTCGGAAGTCTGTCATAAATATTACTTTTTGAAAATTTTTACCCCTCAGACTAAATAATTCCTAAGACCAATAAATACATCCCAAAACACCAAAATACACAGTTTTAAAATAATTTTTTCGCTCGGGTCTCGGGTTGTCTGTTCCGTATCGTGGGTCTCGGATGTGTTGCTATTTACGTATATATATATATATATATATATATATATATATATATATATATATATATATATATATATATATATATATATATATATATATATATATATATATATATATATATATATATATATATATATATATATATATATTATTGGATTTACAAAAAAAAATAGTATTTTATTTTTGCCCCACATTAACAAATGCCCCGCGTTGACAGCGACATATATAAATGCAGTGATATTGGTTAATTAAAAATAATAAATTATTTTTAAAAATTTTATTATATATTTTGAAACTGCGAATAATTGCCGTTCGATTGTAGATAATTACTTTATAATTAAATTGATTTTTTTTAAATGACTGTGAACTTTGGAAATGCTTTTCAACTTCCCTCTTTTATAAATTCTAATATGATTTGAAAATACCTTTTAATAGATTTAATAATGCAATGGTTATATAAAATTAATGTTACGTTAGTTCTTGACTAACTCAAGTTTACGTAAGAGAGTTGGGCGCCAGTTAAATAACTTAACATATTAGAATTAAATTTAATAAAGACTCATCTCAGGGTGAATGTGGATTCTTGTGGTATTAAAAAAATATACAAATTGAAATTTAAAAACACTTTTAAAATTGAAATCTTAACTAATTTTTAACTATTACTAAATTTTTCAAATCACTTTACTACACTTTTACAAACGATAGTCTTTTCTTCAGCAAATGCCAATACAAAAAGGAAATAACTTCCTACCTTTTTATAATATTTCTTCTTTCCTTTAACTATAGATGTCCTCTTTCCCAAACCATTGGCAGAGTCGATCACTTTATGTTGATCCAGGGCTGGTCTCCAGTTCCGGTTGACTTTCTTCCTTTTGCATGGATCTCCCATATAATATCCTCCAAAACTTGATTTTGGTAACTCACTTTTGTTTATTAATTGCGGGTACAATTTCCCTTTTTCGTAAAATACTTATAGTTGTTTTTTTGTGTTTAATAAAATAAAACACCAGTTTATGGTTTTAACGTTGATTTATTATCTTGCTTAACTTTAGCAAGTAATTTATCTTAAAGGTGGTTCTTTATAATCATATACACTTTTACAATTTATACTTTTTACACCTTCGCCGTATTCAAATCACCAACTAACTTGTCTATTTTAAGACTAAACTATTTACAATTTTTACAATATTATCAACCACGACTTTACTTTGTCGCTTGATTTACTAAATATCTTTACTCTTTCGTCGTTTAACAGTAAGTGTCTTTTATCTTACACGACTTTACACCGTCGCTTTCTATCAGTAAGTGTCTTATTTATGAGTTTCTAAGCTTATATACTATTGACTATTTACATAATTATGTTACACAATTTGACGTCACCTTACGAACTAATACAAACTGTACACTCATATGATACATAATAGCAGATTAATATTCTTATAAAAGTGACATATCTATTACACATTAATTACACAATACTTTTACGCAATAATAACGATCTATTTACATTAACAAAAACCTTAAAGAATCACATAACCCGTCGATATACACATTTGAAATTATACATAAATGAATTAGATAATAACAAAAACTTGTGAACAACTGGATGTTACGTACACTTAAGTAATCAGTGAGTAAGCTATTTGATAATAAATAAAGAAACATGTATTATTTAACCTTATTAAAAAGTATATACATTGATTGTATAATCAATGACACACCATTAAATAACTTAAATTTATTTTTAATTGGAAAAGTTGATAAAAATATTTCAAAAGTGTTAGTATTTAACAAAGATTTTAGATTTTCACAAAATTTTCAAAATTTTCCAAAATTTTGAAACTACCATCCACAGCAATATATATATATATATATATATATATATATATATATATATATATATATATATATATATGTGTATATATATATATACGCCCAACTATCCATACCAAGCCCGCTATGTTACGCAGGCACTCAGAAGCCCGGGCTTTCCTGTAGAGTGTCAGCTGTATATTCTACCTCAATCGAACCGATAATTTCATATTATTAAGCGCAACCTGCGAGGGGTAAGTTATTTTTACATACAAATGAATATATACTGTACAGCTTTTACGAGACCGCATATATTATTGGTACTGTAGCAGTCCTGTTTGTATAAAAATAGATATTTCACGCATTATACCAAGCCACGCAGGGTTGCCGCTACTGTTACCAGCAAAACGTAAGATTATTGATCGTGTAATTTGTCTCGCCGGCTGTGAATGTCGGACAAACCACGGTTAGTCACCGAGACTTCCCGAATGCTTTCGTTCATATGTGATGGTAATGCCGAGTTGGGAGTATCCTAGCGGAACTTTTGTTCTCGCCAACAGCCTGAGTCAAGGTCTTACATCTGGTTATTATCGATTTTATTTTAGCTTTCTCGCGGCATAGTAACACAGACAATTATATACAACGAACTTTATGAAAAGAAGATGGAATTTTAGATTTCAGATCATGTTCTACATGCATAATTAACTGAATATTAAGTTACCTCGGAATTCGCCTTTTGGCCACCGATTTTGATGATTTTTTTTTAAATTGTAGGTAATCGACTATATTTCAAAGTCTAAATGTTGTAGATGTTGTAGATTTGTCCTGTAATGCCCTGTTTAATTGTTAATAACAAATTATTACTTTTTTCATAAGGGACTAACATTTAAATAATTTCATCAAATTTGTATTATAATTGCATAAAGTTGGGTACTTATAGGTTTTTAGGGTCGTAGATTCAAAATTTTAATAAAAATTTGATGAAATTATTTAATTATTAATTAGCCCCTTATGGAAAAAGTAATAATTTGTTAATAACAATTAAACAGTAATTTTCAAACCTTTGACAGTACAGACTTTACCAATTAAATATTTTAGTTTGAAAGAAAATGGCAAGAACAAAATTACAGTTTTCAATTAAATTAATATAAATAAAAATATTATTTCTAAAAAAAGATAAATCAATATTAGACGGTTTCCTAGAAAAAAAATACCTCGGAATTCGCCTTTTGGGCACCGATTTTGATGATTTTTTAAAATAGTAGGTAATCGAATATATTTCAAAGTCTAAATGTTCGATTTGTCCGCTAATGCCCTGTTTAATTGTTATTAACAAATTATTATTTTTTCCATAGGGGGTTAATTAATAATTAAATCATTTCATCAAATTTTTATTATAATTGAATAAAGTTGGGTACTTATAAGTTTTTAGGGTCGTAGATTACGAATCCGGGGTCCAAATTGGTCTAAAATTCAAAATGGCCGCCGGTGTCAAAACTTTAATACGTATATGAAATTTTGAATGAAAAATCGTACCAAGGGGTTTTTAAAGTAGCAAATTGTGCTGTTAAGCTAAAAAATGACCCAGATGTAAAATGCTTGTCACAAAATGGCCACCGAAACTAAATATGATTAAAATTCAAAATGTTTAATCTCTACTGTATGTTTGTTTAAGATGGATTAATATAGTAGTTAACACAATTTTAAGATTGTTGCAATTATTATTTATTTAAAATTCAAATTGATAGAATGGAGTTATTCCGTATGAATAGTGTTAAAATAAATTAATACTCCATAATTTAACCAGATTCCGTTTAAGTCTGAAACTTTATTTATCGTCAGATTTAAATAAAGGATATTGTGTTAATTATTATTTACTTGTGTTTCATGTAAAGCATTGTTAGTTTTTTCAGCTACTTCTGGCAACGTAGAAAAAGAATGTGCTCTTTACATTTTGAAAACTGATTAGTAAGCTTTTTTTTGGGAAGAATAAATTCTTTTTTACATGCTCTTACTGGTTGCGACACTTCAACAGCGTTTTTCGGCAAAGGGGAAAATAAATTTTTCAAAACTTTTGAATGCAAAATTTTATAGGTGTTTTTATAATTTTTAGAAATAGTTAGGGTTACTGAAGACAAGATAAGATATATAGAAAATAAATAAAATGGAACTTTTTTATTAGAAATTGCATGAAAATACAACTAAAAGAAATTGATTTAATTTTATTTTATTTGACAAATCCCATATTGTATAATATCATCTTCAGAGTCATTGCGTTCTGTTTCTTCTTCTTGTTATTTTGAAAAGCATTCTTCATCAGAGAAGTTTTCATCTAAACTTCTTTTTCATTAATGTTTCCTACGTTTGGACATTTCCAAAACTTTAAAAGATTTGAAGATTTGAGTTTTGTTTTCGACTATGCTTAAAAATTGGCTATAAGTGGATTCGAAGATGCCAAAAATAAGTTGAGAATTTTCTCATTAGTTGCATGGATGACCTCTTCTAAATTAACTAATCAACTTTATTTATTTCTTCTAAATAGCTTGAAATCTTTTTTCTCGCTTCTTCGCTAGCCGTTCATCTGTATCTTTTTGATGGACCAGCATGCCTCGAAGGTTAGTTAGAGTACCGTAGGTACATTTTACTAAAACATTTTCTGCAGCTTTTATGGTTGAATGGTCTTGAACTTTTCAACATTTATTTCATATCCACATACAACTGTTTGCATAATATCAAATCTATTAATAAATTATCTCTGACTTAATTTCTGTAATTTCTGCAGAAGTCGCAAGCGCTTTGAAAAAGCACCTTGCTTCATATTTTCTTTGTTTTTAAAACTGTAAACCATGTGGGAAAAAATCGTGAATCTGTGTATCAAACAATAAACAAGTAACTGCGATTCACTGGCAAACATTTTAAGAAAAAATGAATGAACTGGGTGTTTTGCAAACCTTACTGAGCTGAAAACATGTGAATACATGTCTGAAATACCTATTAGAGACCGCTAGTTTAGCCGTTTAATTCTTTCGACATTTTGTCAGCTTTTGAAGCAAAATCCCGTTACATGAGACGGTGGAATAGTCTAAATTTTTGACAGTATTGCCTTTTTGTCCGTTCCAAGTTTTGATGACTTTCGGATTTAGATTAATTTATTATGATATGAGCTTTCAATCAGTAAAGGTCATCTTGTAAATCCGTTTCCCCAAAAAGAACGACCTAAACAAATCCACAAACTGACAGAGGAACTAAGGGAAGACTGACAGATAGGTGCCCTGTTCGTGTTATGTTATTCACTAACCATGTACAGTGCCGCCCATTTGAAAGTGCACGACTCTTTATATGTAATATTCCAAAATGACATCGTGTAAGTCAGGATTCCATGGGCTGTGTTTATAACAGCTGCAGCGGAATGAAAGGTTTATTATTATTATTTTCAAATACTTGTTTAAAATAATTTATCAGCTTAGAGTAAGTTATAGAAAACATAACCGAGGTAAATCGGGTCTATCGTGTACTTTCAAATGGGCGGCAGTGTACCTCTAAGTTGCTATTTAATACTTCATAAAGAATTATGATATGACTTTTAAATTATTAGTCCAAGAGCAAGAGCAAAAAAGTAGGTTCATAATGCAATGAAATGTTTTCGTAGACAATAACATTTTCTACAACTTTTATTACAAACTTTTTTCTGTATAGTGCATAGCTTTATATTTAAAGCGCGCCAAACTTTCTCCAACATGGTTATTGCTAAATATATAGTTAACGGTTGATGATACATTAAAAATGGTAATAACCAAATTTGTAGAACACAAAATTTCTTATAGAATTTATTTGAAGTCTTTTTTCTATAAAATTGATACTTTAAGAGCTATAGCTTGGTAAACTATTGCACCGCGTGAATTATCAGTGGTAATGTTGGTCATAGTACACGGTAAACATTTCATAACACATAAAACGGCGAAAAGTGTTCAGAAAAATGACAGTACTGTGTAGTGTGTAGTGAATGTAATGTATTAATCTTATAAATAGTGCCAAGAAGTACTCATAATTTATACATCTTTCTTAAATTGCATGGGTAGAACGTATTATCATAAAAAACTGTCAATGTAGCAAGATATAATAGTTTGTCACGTACATCACGTACATCATAAAAAATAATAATAATCATGATGATAATAATAATCATGAGAAGGGAAAGGTGGAGAAAAGGATAACAGAGTTCAAAGAATGCAAATTAATTTTTTGAAATAAAAAACGGATTAAAACATTTATTAATACAAAAAGTGGCAAGTTATTTTACGTCATAAGTCTCATCTGTTTCGATGATGAAGGAAGTCACTCATCGTCTTCCACATCCTTGTTTTCTGCCACCGATATATCCGTAGGAGGTGAATCGAAAATTTCATTTTCATCGACTTCGTCTTCGATGGTTTCCAATCCACCACAATTCGAACAAATAATGGAACATTTTAAGCCAGCTTTTCGGCATACACAGGCAGCCCCGCAATTTGTTGTGCATTTGCAAGATATTATTTTCAGCAAACTTGAGGGTGCTGGAGCCATAGTAGTTCGAATTGGTTGAAGTCCATTTGTAGTCCGCTTCCAATCCCATTCTTCAGGATCATGGTAAAATCCAAGCCAAGTTTGAACCTGGTGGTAGGTTCTAAAAGAATGGTAACGTGCCGTATCTTGGGTTGGAGGTAGAAGTGAGAGGTTTAGTTTGGTGTTACTCGCCAAATTTGCGAAGCATTTTTAGCGAAGAGAGTTAATGGACGCATTGAGAGGTGCATGATTTAATATATAGTGTATAATTTCGTGGCTATTGTGCGTAAACTCGGCATTTACAGCGTTATAAGTCTTAAAGTATCAATTTTATAGAAAAAAACTTCAAATAAATTTTATCGGAAATTTTGTGTTCTACAAATTTATCATCAACCGTTAACTATATATTTAGCAATAACCATATTGAAAAAAGTTTGGCGCGCTATAAATATAAACTTATGCACTATACAGAAAAAAGTTTCAAATAAAAGTTGTAAAAAATGTTATTATCTACGAAAACGATTTTTTTACTATTTTTGTGGCACGATGCACAGTCACGAGATATTTGATAATACGTGTTTTCCAAGATGGCTGCTAACGTTCATCTCTCCCATCCCGCCAACTAGACGTTACATTCAGGGGACACCTACGAACATTTTCCAACAAGAAAATCAATTCTGTAGAAGATTGCAGAAATAAATTACCCGGTTACTGCCCGATATTATTTATTTTCCAACTTGTTTACATGCAGGTTACTAACATTATTCCATTGTTATTTCTAAACTACTACTATTTAGTAAGCATTAATCCTACAGTTCGGACAGCTTTTTTAAGGAATTCTCTCGTGTAAAACAGCCAGCCTTCGCATTCAAATGAGACAGTGTTAAGATCTGCAGATGAGAACAACTTTGTTCTATTTCTTTCACCTAATGTAACTGCTATCACTCAACCAACGGACCAAGAATATATAAGAAACACCTAAGAGATTTTACAGACATACCGTTTCGATTAATTTCTTGGAAACATTTGATATGATGCTATTTTGAAAGTTCTCTAATATCAAAGATGCAATTTTTGCTTTCGCTATTGCATGGATCAATGTTAAACAACTGACAATCGAGAAAACGTTTTTTACAATTATGAATAATGGAAAAGAAGTTAAAGGCGAAGATGTTACTGAAGACGTGATTTGTTCTAAAGGTATTGGTAGTTTGGCAAATCAGAACGAGGATATGAAAGAGATAGAAGAGTCCGACATTGAAGCTTAAATGCATTGTGATCGTAAAAAACAAGGTTACCAAGTACTGACAGGAGATGCAATAATGGAGGAAGGGGAAATTCTACGCGACACCTCTCAAGTAGATCAAGAAATTCTAAGTGATGGTGATGATGATTTAAACATGAAGAAAGTACTTTATGGACAAACTGCTGAAGCCATAGGCGTGTCATTAAATTTTTTTGAACAACATAAGGATCCTGATGTAATACATATTTTACACTGGCAAAATATAAAACAAATGATAAAAAATAACACGGTACGCACAGAAGAAATTTTCAGATTTTCATATAGCTTTTCTAGAACTTTTTGGTATGAAGATTACGAATCTGATGTTGGTTGTTTCCAATCAGGTCAAATGTTGTTGTTTCGAATTTCATTCGTACGCCATGCAGCCAACCCATACCTGCCTCATGAATTTAACTCAAACCGGGTTTCTCAGGAATTGCTTTTTACCTTACAAATGCAAAACGCCAATAGAAGAATAGCATGCATACACCACATAAACAGGGTTGACAATTTTGGCGTTTCTTAATTCTACAGCTTTTTTGCTTTGGCGCTTGGTGCGTAAATTTTGCTATTAGTTTTTAGCTTTGCATCGTGTTAGACTACTATTGCATAATAAGTAGCGTGCCCCAACTTCACCTAACGATAGAAAAAATGTCAGGCGAGGCATCTGTGACTCTCGTTCAGAATTGGACTGGTCTAGTGCCCTCATGTCTCTGTGATTTGTGATTGCGCATTAAGTCTGGTTCCGTTACGGGTAAACTAGCTAGACATATGTTTCCGAACTATCGTTCTCAGATAGTTACGTCAAGGAACTTCAACGCTTTCTTGGATTAATTACTTATTTATCTAAGTTCTTTTAAGAACTTATCAGAATTATTAGCTCCACTTAGAGTGCCGTTAGAAAAAGATGATGAATGGAGATGGGAGAATGAACAAAAAGAAGCATTCTGTAAATTAAAAGAAATATTAAAAAACCCTCCAGTACTTGGTAATTTTAACCCAAATTTACCTATTTTATTTTATTTTACTGCATATGGTGGGGCATTAATTCAGAATGGTCACCCAATAGCTTATTACTCCAAATCTTTAACTAAAACGCAGATCAATTATAGTCAAATTGAAAAAGAAGCATTGGCCATATTACTGGCTTGCAAGAAATTTCCTGTTTATATATGGGGAAACAAAAATCTGATAGTAGAATCAGATCATAAGCCGTTAGAAACCATATTCAGGAAGCCATTAACTGAAGCGCCTCCCAGACTACAGAGAATCCTATTTGAAATACTGCCATATCCCACAATTGTGTACAAAAAAGGAACCATGTTGTACATAGCTGATATACTGAGCAGAGACTGCGCAAAAAATGTTCATGATGACGAGGATGAAAACTCATTTGAGACATGTGTAATGAGTAATGAGTAAAGACATACCAATGAGTAAAACGAGATTGCAGCAGTTAAAACAAGAGACAAATACAGATATAGAATTGGTGGAATTAAAACAGCAAATACTTGTAGGATGGCCCGACAGAATAAGCGAAGTTCCGGCTTCTCTAAGAAAATACTGGTCTTACAGGCACGAACTAGCAACTTATGAAGATATCATATTCAAAAATGATAAAATAATGATACCTCCGAGACTACAAGAAGTTGTTCTCAAATGTTGTCACTTTAGTCACAAAGGTATCACTGGTACTCTCTGATTGGCCAGAGATTTTGCGTATTTTGGCCAAGAATGTCTGTAGACATTATTAAATTGGTGCAAAACTGCAAGATTGGTACGAAGGAACAAAAAGAGAATCCTAAAGAAAAAATTTTACTTCAAGAGTATCCAGAACGGCCATGGCAAATATTCGCTTCTGATATTTATCATTTGAAGGACAAGGAATACTTGCTAATGGCAGATAGCTATTCAGGTTATTTTGACTTCGTGCAATTATCAAGCTTAACCAGCAGGTCAATAACTCGAGCATTTAGATGTTGGTTTGCTACATTTGGAATACCTGATATTCTTCGTACAGATGGAGGAAAACAATATGTATCTGAAGAATTTAAAGAATTTGCTAGAAGATGGAGGTTTGAACATAGAGTTTCCAGTCCACAGTTTCCCAGACCGAATGGTTTAGCAGAGCGATATGTACAAGAAGCAAGATCGATACTAGATAAATGTATAGAAGAAGGTTCAGATATCCAGTTAGCCCTTTTACATCACAGAAACACACCAAGAGACACCCTAGGTTCTCCAATGCAAAGATTAATGGGTCGAAGAACTAAAACGTTCATTCCCATTAATACAAAGTTATTATTACCTGAAACAGTTAAAAATGTTTCTGAAAAGTTGAAAAATATTAAACTAAAAGAGAAGAAATGTGCAGATAGAGCAAAAGCAAATTTACCAGAATTTTAAAATGATGAAAAAGTATTAATTAGAAAGAGACACAAGGAATGGACTCCTGCAACAGTTGTAAAGAAGGCAGAAGAACCAAGCTCGTGGATTGTACAATAGGGTGGTCCAACAAAAAAAGCAAAGTCGGAAATCTCATGTTCTCACCCCCTAGGATTATTGTATATCGAAAAAAAAAGTACACCTATTTTTTATTTTGAAATCGGACGATGTTTAGGGGTGCCTCAAAGCCCTTAAAGGTTCCAATGTATTTTATATGGGAAAAAAAACTCTTTCATAGGTTTGGTATAGAATTTTAGAAAATCAATATTTTTCAATGGGACTACTCTGTTTCTCTTCAGAAATGTTCAGAAAATGACATCCAATAATTTATTTATCAAAATATTTTATATTAAAAAATAGTAATAAATATTTTTTAACGATTTTTCTGTTTCTTTCATTTATGGGGTTTTTTGCGGGTCTGTAAAAAATAGTTAATATAAAAAATTTAACAAATAAATTATTGGATGTCATTCTCTAAACATTTCTGAAGAGAAACACAGTAGTCCGGTTGAAAAATATTGATTTTCTAGGATTCTATGCCAAATCTACGAAAACGTGTTTTTTTTCTCATATAAAATACATGGGAAACTTTAAGGGCTTTGAGGCACCCCTAAACATCGTTCGATTTCAAAATAAAAAATAGGGGTACTTCTTTTTTCGATATACAATAATCCTAGGGGGTGAGAGCTTAGGATTTCCGACTTTGCTTTTTTGTTGGACCACCCTATTGTACAAACACCAGATGGTACACAATATCGAAGAAATTCATGGTTCATCAAAAGAAATCACCCAGAGCTACAATAAATAAATCATGGCGATGATGTTAAGCAGTTGACAGTAGTGTGTCAAATCAAGAACCAAAAGCACAAGCAACGAATGATCAATTTCTTCAACAACAATATACTTATATCAAGATATGGTAGAGTAATTAAGAAACCAAACAGACTGAATTTATAACTGCAGAATTAGTTGATGTGTTGTGATTGATATATGTTATTTGTTAAATGAATGATGTGTAATTTATTTATTATGTTAAATATTCTCAAATATTATGTTTTTATGTTGGTAAACTTGACAGGAAATGTGTTGACATAGCAACAAAAATATACAAATTGTATGTCAAAGAAGTTTCCATTAAGAAATGTCACAATGTAATTTTGTATTATTGTAAATGAAATAAACACCTTAAAATTAATCTATTGATAATCAATCCACTGATATTAACATATTTTATTAGTAAAAGAGAGATGTAATACAGGGATCTAGTTACAGATAGATAAACAAACATTGTACTAGTTTGACATTAGTAAATCGAACACGTTAATAAATTAATTATTTAAATAACATGTTTTATAGGGTAATTATTATTATAAATAATAACATAAAACATGACATTATTTAATGTCAATTCTACTGCTATTGAGAGACATAGTACCAACGACAGTAATACTGCCAGGTGCTTTTTCAAAGCGCTTGCGACTTCTGCAGAAATTACAGAAATTAAGACAGAGATAATTTATTAATAGATTTGATATTATGCAAACAGTTGCATGTTGATATGAAATAAATGTTGAAAAGCTCAAGACCATTCAACCAAGGAAACTGCAGAAAATGTTTATGGTACTCTAACTAACCTTCGAGGCATAAAATGCTGGTCCATCAAAAAGATACAGATGAACAGTTAGCGAAGAAGCGAGAAAAAAGATTTCAAGCTATTTAGAAGAAATAAATAAAGCTGATTAGTTAATTTAGAACAGGTCATCCATGCAAATCTTCCAGATAAGAAACTAATGAGAAAATTCTCAACTTATGTTTGGCATCTTCGAATCCACTTATAGCCAATTTTGAAGCATAGTCGAAAACAAAACTGAAATCTTCAAATCTTTGGAAATTTCCAAACGTAGGAAACATTAATGAAAAAGAAGATTTAGATGAAAATTTCTCTGATGAAGAATGCTTTTCAAAATAATAATAAGAAGAAACAGTTTTGCATTCAAAAAGTTTTTTTTTAGGGGCAAAGAGAAAAATTTATTTTTCCCTTTGCCGAAAAACGCTGATAAAGTGTCGCAACTAGTAAGAGCACGTAAAAAAGAATTTAGTCTTCCAAAAAAAAGCTTACTAATCAGTTTTCAAAAATTAAAGAGCACATTCTTTTTTTACGTTGCCAGAAGTAGATGAAGAAACTAACAGTGCTTTACACAAGAAACACAAGTAAATAATAATACAATATTCTTTATTTAAATCTGACGATAACTAAAGTTTCAGACTTAAACGGAATCTGGTTAAATTATGGAATTCCATTCCATCAATTTGACTTTTAACTAAATAATAATTGCAACAATCTTAAAATTGTAACTACTATATTAATCCATCTTAAACAAACTTGTGGTAGAGATTAAACATTTTGAATTTTATTCATATTTAGTTTCGGTGGCCATTTTGTGACAAGCATTTTGCATCTGGGTCAGTTTTTAGCTTAACAGCACAATTTGCTACTTTAAAAACCCCCTGGTACGATTTTTCATACGAAATTTCAAATATTAAGCTTTGACACCAGCGGCCATTTTATAGCCACCATTTTGCACTTTGAACCAATTTGGACCACGGATTCGTAATCTACGACCCTAAAAACCTATAAGTAGCCAACTTTATTCAATTATAATAAAAAATATTTAATTATTAATTAGCCCCTTATGGAAAAAATAAAAATTTCTTAACAACAATTAAACAGGGCATTAGCGGACAAATCTAACATTTAGACTTTGAAATATAGTCGATTACCTACTTAAAAAAATCATCAAAATCGGTGCGCAAAAGGCGATTTCCTAGGTAACTTAATATTCATTTAATCACGCATGTAGAACATGATCTGAAATCTAAAATGTAATTAATGCTAATAAGATGTGGCAAAAGCTTTTATTTTACTATATCTATTTTATTCTTAATAATTAAAAATCATAACTGTTATCTTTTATTAATAGTAAAAACACCTTACATTTTATTCACATGACCCATTATTTTGTAATCAATCTTTGAAACAAATTGCGTGTAGTTTCTTCAATTTTATTTCATAATTACCCATTTACCAATTTTCATAAATTATCAGGTATTTTTTTCAAATAAAAACATTTCAATCTTCACTTTATTATTTAAAAAGTTAATTACAGCGAAAAATCTACGTAGCTAATTATAACTAATTATTGTAGAATTCTTACAAAAAGCCTACATCACCCTATTTTATGAGAGATATTGTTCAAGAAATAAAATATGTACCTAAATATCACCAAAAAATCAACGAAAATAGAAAATGTATAATTAGAAATTTTAGAAATTCCCTATCTGCAACTACAAATACTATAGTGTGGGTTTTGTTTTTATAATAAATAGCTATACAAACTACCAAATTAATATAATAATAAATTAAACATTTTCATGAAGAAACGGAAACTTAGGAAATAATTTTAAAGAAAATACAAGTTTGTTACAAAAATCAATATTAAATGTGTGCAAATGTACAAATATGCAGGAAACGAATTTGCGCGGGAACCAGTCCCCTACATACGTTAACCACTCTTATGGTATAAAAATGTGTAAAGTTATAGAAAAATCAATAATCCAAACACTTGACTTTCAAGCCCCATTGCCAGATCGCTGGGACTCGTATAATGCGTGTGATTTGCATCGCGCGTAAGGTCAGTTTGATGTCTACAGTATATATACAACACCGATCGTTGGCCCCCTATATTTATTTCCCTTGAACTAAACGTGTGTATTTTGAGATATATGACGGTCTTTACCCGCCATTTCGAAAATCGAGATTCCGCATCTCCTGATGATGCTTAATCAAGAAAACACTATTATACACATAAAATTTACGAAGCCCAGAACCGGGCTGCGTAAGTTGGTGCCGGGCTTCGTATAGATAGGAGAACACTCTGTTTTAGGCTTGGTAATGCCGCCTAATGTGTATATATATATATATATATATATATATATATATATATATATATATATAAATATATATATCTATAGGGCACCACTATGCGTCCCCCCATGTAAAATCTTAGGTTCAAGCAGCGTCCGAAGTCACTCGGCGTCCGGATATACGGACGCTGGGTGACTAGTGCCTCAAAATTGCACCATATGAAGCTTAAAGTGTCTAGATGGCGAAAATGTAAAAATTAGCTGTGCGCAGTTTGACACCCATTCCTGATTCGTGTATAAAATCGTAGTTCGAGCGTTTGCCACACGCAGCGCTAATAGCGCGGGATTTGTATACATTTGTATACAAATTTATGGCATAGGTTTACCCTGCGTCCGCATATTTAACAAGAATTGTGTTGGTAACACTGATTCCTTTGTGGCTAGACAGTGACGTCATTTCAACGGGACTTCACTTTATGCATTGTATTTCTTAGTAAAGATTGCGTCATTTAAGGTGACAAAAATTCGTACATATTATATTTTGTTAAAGCTATTTAAGAAACACTTTTAATACGTTTCATTTATGCGTCATGTAAATTTCGTTTAAACCGGTTTTAATTGCTCCTACAAATGGGCGATAATTTTAATAAAATCGTAAGATTTAATTCAAAGCTCTATTGATTTAAGTGAAACAAACGTAACCATTATTATATTATCATTCAGTATTTAATCAATCACTGATGCTGTTAGCTAGTAATAAATCTGGCTGTTTAATCTTATCCCATATTATATTTTAAAATTTTTAAAACTCATATGTTTGTGAGGCAGACAGTGACATCATTTCAAACGGGACTTCTTATGCATTAAAATATTGAAATTAAATAACTTTTACAACTTCTAATTTGTTAGATGACATACAAACTTGAGATTTGGCACAATTATAGGAATTGGGATTCTTGTAAGTAGGAAAATAAAAAAATATATTTATGCAACCCTCGCACCCCCTGTTAGGAGTTGTAAAACTTCTAGATGACTTAGAAACTTGAAATTTGGTGTAATTATAGGATTTAAGATTATTATAAAGAAAAATATAAAAAAAATGTTATGATGTCAACCCCTGCACCCCGTTCTGGGGTTGCAAAACTTCTAGATGACATACAAACTTGAAATTTGGTATAGCGATGGAATTTAGGACTCTCCTAAAGAAAAATTTTAAAAAAATTATTAAATCAACCCCCATCTTCCATTTGGGGGTTGTAAAAGTTCTAGATGACATACAAACTTGAAATTTAGTATAGCGATGGAATTTAGGACTCTCCTAAAGAAAAATTTAAAAAAATTATTAAATCAACCCCCATATTCCATTTGGGGGTTGCAAAACTTCTAGATGACATACAAACTTGAAATTTGGTATAGTGATAGGGTTTAAGACTCTCGTAAAGAAAAACATAAAAAATTTTATTAAGTCAACCCCCGCACTTTATTTGGGGGTTGTAATACTTCTAGATCACATACAAACTTGAAATTTGGTATAGCGATGGAATTTAGGACTCTCCTAAAAAAAAATTTAAAAAAAATTATTAAATCAACCCCCATATTCCATTTGGGGGTTGTAAAACTTCTAGATCACATACAAACTTGAAATTTGGTATAGCGATGAAATTTAGGACTCTCCTAAAGAAAAATTTAAAAAAATTATTAAATCAACCCCCATATTCCATTTGCGGGTTGTAAAACTTCTAGATGACATACAAACTTGAAATTTGGTATAGCGATGGAATTTAGGACTCTCCTAAATAAAAATTTTAAAAAAATTATTAAATCAACCCCCATATTCCATTTGGGGGTTGTAAAACTTCTAGATGACATACAAACTTGAAATTTGGTATAGTGATAGGGTTTAAGACTCTCGTAAAGAAAAACATAAAAAATCTTATTAAGTCAACCCCTGCAATTTATTTGGGGGTTGTAATACTTCTAGATCACACACAAACTTGAAATTTGGTATATTTATAGGGTTTAGGATTCTAGTAAATAAAAATTAAAAAAAATGTTATTATGTCAACCCCGCATCCCCTTTTAGGGTTGTAAAACTTCTAGATGACATACAAACTTGAAACTTGGTATAGCGATAGAATTTAGGACTCTCCTAAAGAAAAATTTAAAAAAATTATTAAATCAACCCCCGTATTCCATTTGGGGGTTGTAAAACTTCTAGATGACATAAAAACTTAGAATTTGGTTTAGTTATAGGGTTTAGAGTTCTCGTAAAGAAAAATATAAAAAATTGTTAGTATGTTAACCCTCCGCTACCCCTTTAGGGGTTGTAAAACGGGACTTCACTTTATGTATTTAAGTAATGAAATTAAATAGTCTTTATAACTTCCGAATTTCTAGAGTACATACAAACTTGAAATTTGGTATATTTACAGAGTTTCGGATTCTCGTCTAGCGAAAAATTAAAAAAACGTTAAAAAAACCCATATTTATATTTTCAAAATTTTGTTCTGTTTTGGGTAGCAGCCACCTCTTAGAATTTCTACACACGGGAAGAATAGTAAACAATCTTTGCGTTTGATTTTCGAACGGGTGCCGTGAAAGAACATAAAAAGTCACCTATTTTATAGATTTTGCGAAGTTGAGGGTCTAAGGGGGTAGCAACCAACCCTTAGAATTTTGAAATACGGGAAAAATAGTAAATAATCTTTGTTGCGGTTCATATTTGAATGGGTGACGTGAAAGAACATAAAAAGTTACATACTTTACGGATTTTGCGACATTAAGGGTCTAAGGGGTAGCCAGCCATCCCTTAGAATTTGCAAATGTGGAGAAAATAGTAAAGCAGTTTATTTGCGTTTCATTGTTGAATGGGTTGCGTGAAAGAACATAAAAACGCACATGCTTCACCGATTTTGCGAAATTCAGGATATAAGGGGGTAGCAGCCAACCCTTAGAATTTCTAAATGTGAAAAAATAGCAACGATTTTTGTTGCGCTTCATTTTCATGGTTATCATGAAAAAACATAAGAAGTCGCATATTTTATGGTTAATAATATACAAGATACTTTTTAGATTTTGCAAAATTCAGATTTCAAAGGTGTACGAGTCACCACTTCAAATGTTTAAATGTGAAAAAAATAGTAAACACTTAGCCACTTAACGGGTTCTGGCCTATTTAACAGTCTACACTCAATCATCCGGACAAGCTTTTGGTTATAGTAATGGAATTAAAAGAACTTCGTAGATTTCGGCTTCTTGTTTACGAAAACAGTATTAGAATACATTCACTTTATTATTTCATTATCATTCACTTTAAACCTGTAGTACCTTATTACTTTTTTATTCAGAATCCCACTTGCTATCGATTTCCATACTTCAAATCTAATCGTTCCATTTAAAAAAATCCTGATGATGATATCCAGCACCAGCACAAGTTCTAAGATGTGTTCTGATTTCGTAAACTAGAGGTCAAAGGATACAAAGTTCTTTTAATTCCACTGCTATAGTCACAAGCTTGTTGGAATGATTCAGTGTAGACTGTTAAACAGGACACCCTGTATAGTCTTCAATATCTTCCTCTGAATCGCAGAAAAATTAATTTAGTGACAAGCGGTTTGGACAAAAAATTGGTTTTTATGTTATTGCACTGTTATTGTTAAAATTAGGAATATTTCTTTGAGAAAAATAATGCCTACATGAAAAGTGTTCATTTAACCAAAACGAAATCAAAAAATTAATAAACAAGAAAACATAATTCCCTATTTTTTATATAAATCTTAAATGAATTGCTTTTTGGTCTGAAAATTAGCACCCAAGGTTTCTTTCTATAACCCCTACAAAAATTTCATAGATATATGGCATGTACTTTCTGAGATAAAAACAAATTAGTTTTTAATAAAATTGTCCCTAAAAATGGGTAACTTTTATTACCTATTGTCTGATAAAAACAAAAGTAGCTATAGCATTTAGAAATATAATATTTTACTAAAGTTAAGCTTTATTAAAGTCAGAGGACTCGAGAAAAAAATGGATATTAGATAATCAGGAATATAACTCAATATTATAGTTTGAAAGACGTCCTTATAAAAAGTTAATGTTGTTAGCAAGAGAATATTTCCTTGTAAGCATGGATTAAATTTCATTGCAGGTGTGCAAGTCTATAAAGTGACGTAATTTTGTGTATGCTATAACGCACACGTAAAAAACAAAAGCTAATTATTGTGTAAAATGACACTTAATTCGAATTCTAGTTAGCGAATAGATTCTGATATTGGGCTATTGCCAGAAATTCCATTTTTTTCAAATTATGCACGATGGTACATTTTATATACTAGAATGATTGCTTGAAGCTGGAAAAAGAACTTAAAATTGTCTGCTAATAGACCCAACCTGTGTATTCTTGTATATAACTTTTTTCGGTCAGTTGTGTTTACAAATTTTTAATCGTGTTCCTTTTAACACTCGTTTTTCGGGGATTTTCCAAGGAGTAGAGGTTCTCTTTTGCAATTATGAATTTGATAACGGTTACAGCTGTACATATAAGTAAATGTAAAAAACAATTCATTTATGCAGCATTCATTCGGAGCATTTAAGAATTAAAGTAAACATTTTAGGTTCTCAGAATTGTATGATGAACAATTTGACGTCGCGTCATCAAACATCGTATCAAATATCATGTTACTGAAGATTTTAGTTGCCCATTGCAAAATCTTAATTATTTATGCTGCCAGATTTTAAATTTTTCTTTATATTCTTGAATCTGAAATTTTTTGAAAATATTTTAAATGTTTACACTTGAAACCACCAAAACAAATTTTGGTTAAAAAGTCTTGAATAATTATTGTTTTAAATGCGTTAATAGGATTGAATTAAGATTATTATTTTTTGTTTAAAAGACTGACATGGAATTATAAATTATAGGACCTTCGTCCAGCTTCAAGCAATCATTGTAGTATAAAATGTACCATCGTGAATAATTTTTTCTATCAAAGAAGAAGGAAAGTGGCAAACACTCTCTTATACTGCATGCACGCAGGCCCCAGTTTTTTTCTGCCTGTCATTTTCTACGAGTTTCTCAAAATATTTTTTATGTCACTATGTGTAGTTTATAGCAATTTAAATTTGTCCAACAAGCGTTGATCTTCGTACACTGGTATAACACCGTAAGCGTTTCAAAATGGAAAACAGCATTCCAATTATACTGTCTCAACAAGGATTTTCGAAGCTCCACTGTCTTTGAGGTATAGCCCAATGCATGAGAGTACTACTTTTAGGAGATGAATCCCTCCAAGACCAAGCAATAGGTTGGGATTTTTGTTAGACACACTGAATTTATTTGAGCATGTGATGTACTTCTTCATTGCATCACAATGAACCCTTTAGTTCAGTTACATTTGATTTTCTAAGAAATAGAGAAACCATACAAGATCCTTGGGAAGGTTTTTACTTCATTTTCTTCGTTAACGTCACTATTTCCTTTTGTTTTGATAGTACAGTAGCTTTTGAGCAGTACGGTAGTTTTTTCTTTTCCTTTGTGTCATAATTTTTTGCAGTTTTCAATTTTCCAACACCATAGTGTGTTATTGTCGAATAATTTATATGAAGAAAAGAAGTTGTCAAGGAAAATATTATGATTAGGGTTATTCTCTACAATAGATAGTAGATAAAAAACAAAGTCACCTCCCAACCCAAGTCTGGATTTTTTATTATTTGGAGGATAACTTGTATAAGTACCCTTCATCTGAACAGATATACCATAATTTGAAACCGAATCTTACCGGTTTCACTTTTAGAAGCATTTTGTTGCGAGTGCCGTTCAAAATATGGAACTATCTGTTCATCTAGTAATATAAGTTGCACGAGAATACTCCATACTGCATGAGTTTTTTATTCATGATGTAAAAATTACCTACTAAGATTTACCAAAAAGAATGAAGTGAATATAATCACGGGTGACTTCAACGGAAAGATAGGTAAAGGAAGAGTGCAATATATTGTTGAAGACCATGGTATTTGCAAACGAAACGATAGGGGGGATATCTGGTACAGTTCTGTAATGAAGAAAACTTAATGGTAGCAAACACCTGGTTCCAACTTCCAGAAAGGCGATTGTACACTTAGAAGTGTACTTAGGACCAGGAGACAATGAAGGAAATATCATAAAAAATCAAATAGATTATATACTGATTGATAAACGATATAGAAACGGAATTAAAGTTGTAAGAACTTATCCTGGATCAGACATATGATCTGATCAGAACCCCGTAGCTGAAAAACGTGAGATTAAATTGAAGAAAATCCGGAAGAGAAATAAAACAAGACCTAACTTTGAGAAACTGGGGGAACCACAAATAAAAGAGGAAATAACACGAGTTTTGAATAGTAAGTTTAGGGAAACGGTATAATTGGAAACAGAAACAATGGAAAACTTTTGGCAGTCTGTTAAAAATGTAAACATGAAGTACAAGAAAATGAATTGGAAAACCAAGAGCAGAGAGCAAAACAGAGATGGATGACGGAAGAAATCCTTTTATTGATGAACGAAAGAAGGAAGTACAAACATAAAGACTATAATAAATATAAAGAAATCCATAAAAAGATTACAAGGCTTATAAGAGAGGCAAAGGAGACCTGGATGGAGAAACGTTGTCAAGTACTCGAAGAGCTGCCAAGAAAGCATGATTTCTTTAACACACAAAAAAGAAGATAAAAGAAATAACTGGAAATAAAACCCATCAACACGATATCTTAGTCACAGATAGTAACAAAAAAACAATAGACCCAAACGAGATAGAAGAGATTTTGACAAGCTATATACAAGAGCTTTTTGATGATATCAGAATGTAACCAGAACCAAGAGAAATAGATCAAGAAGATTAGCCATTGAGAATTATTATAGCAGAAGTGAAACGCGCAATAAAACTATCAAACCACGTAGAGTCTCAGGTGAAGATAACATCTATACTGAGATGCTTAAAGTATTAGACGATGAAAGCCTCAACATCTTAACATCTTTCTTAAATAGAATATACTATACAGGAATCGTACCACACGACTGGACCCAACTTACTTTTATTCCGATACCTAAAAAGAGCGGAGTAAAACAGTGTTCACAGTACCGATTGATTAGCCTGATGAGCCATGTACAGTAGATAATGCTAAGAACATGCATCAACGAGTACACACAAAATGCGGACAATATGTAGGAGAAGAACAATTTGGTTTTCGCTTAGGCATTGGAACTAGAGAAGCAGTTCAAGGTCCTAGGACTAGCAGAAATACATAAAACAAAATTAAATAGCTTATCGGTATCTCCAGTGTAAGTGACTCCTGCGTACAATGTTGCTTCCTCACGGCTTGCTCCAAAATTATAAGTCTGGATTTATTCAGCTAGTTTGCAAGCATAATTTTCAGAGAAGTCTATATGTAGTAACCCTTCATTCTTACTAAGACTGTTTTTCAGTGTGTTCTTAGCAGCATTTTCATTTTTAATGTTAAATTTATATTTATTTTTAAAGTTTTCATTTCTTCTTGAACCTCTCCCTCCAACTCTCGGACAGGTTTAGTAACATTGATTTTAGCTGCAATCTTAACATTAAATTGAACCTTTTCTTCATTTTATTTTGACATTTCAGAGGCCTGCCATACATATGCAATGCGGAAGCCTTACTACATGTTACAGGAGTTCATATGAATTTTCATTATCTACAAGTTTTAGTGGCTTTAGTTTTTGTGGTTTGAAGCTTATGTTTGCACGTTGTTTGTACAAGCAGGTAGCTCTGTTTATTTCATTAGGTTTGCATACATAATATAGACGGTAATAACATAGGGATGGCATCGAGATAATGTACTGTAGGATATTTTTGTTTTGTGTGCAAGGCCAATTGTTTTATTTGCTAAACTATAAAGACGGTAGTGTCCTATATCAATGTACATCAACAAAGCATTTAAAAATATTTTCCGTTGGTTTTTTTGACCTCCAGCAACTCTCCAAGGTTTCACCAGCGAGTCATGCAAAACTAGAGTACGGATTGCTTATTCCTCATTGCTTTTTCCTTTTCCAGGTCCAAGTCCAACAAAACGTTTCCCTGCAGTTTTTTTTTATTCAGAGATGGGCATTAGTTTTTCTTCAGGTGTTTTCATAACTGTATTGTTTTCAGTTTTTTTCTACTTAAATGCTTTCTTCTTCTTTTCACATTCTCAAGTTTGCTCAAAACAAATAGCCAGAAACCCAAGTGCAGAGAGGTTTCTTTTTGTATCTGAACTTGCCCGACGAAGAGAACACAAAAAAATTGAACAGCTAAAAAATCATTTGGCAGGTCAATCACCGCTGGATATTTTTCTAAAACTTTTTGATGATGAAGTTCAAGATATAGTATTGCGATTTTTTGTAAAGTAGGCTCATGATAAAATAATACACACGATTTTATATTTACAAGGGAAAAACTTTTCAGTTTTATTGGCATCCTGTTTTTATTAGGCTATCATACGTTGCCCCAAGCTAATTTGTGTTGGTATGTTGAAGAAGGCAAAGGAGTCGATATTGCATAAAACTGCATGACGAGAAACAAATTCAGAAATATTCAGTAAGCTCGATAAAACTGTTACATTTTCTAACTTTGCGGCCTTTTTTACATCTTCTTTTTCTTAAGGTGCTGTCTTCTTATAGAAGGTTAACAACAACTTCGGCAAATCGTTCACTATCTTTTGCTATTCTTAGTAATAACTGTGAGTTTAGGCCAGTGCAGTCTCTCACATTTCTCAACCATGAGCCTTGTCTCCTGCCAGTTCTCTTCTACCCTCAATCTTGCCCTCCATTATCAGTCTTAGGTATGGCTCAGCAGAAGTTCAAGAGTTGCAGGGAGAGGTTCAAGAAGAAATGAAAACTTTAAAAATAAATATAAATTTAACATTAGAAATAAAAATGCTGCTTACAACACACTGAAAAAGAGTCTTAGTAAGAGTGAAGGGTTACTCCATATAGTCTTCTCTGAAAATTATCCTTGCAAACTAGCTGAAGAAATCCAGACTCATCATTTTGGAGCAAGCCGTGAAGAAGCAGTCATTTACGTTGGACATACCGATAAGCTATTTAATTTTGTTCTATGTATTTCTGCAAGTCAAGATCATGTCCTGCAGCTATTTGGGCACACTTAATCCTGTCTTTACCTTTCTGTCGCAACAATTGCCAAGAATCCAAACAGTTTATTTGTTTTCAGATAGACTCTCCATTCTTTAATAAGGTAGTTAGTTATCTTTAAACTTTGATGCATTGAGTATTCCTTAACTATCTTTGTAACATAAACGGTTTTTGTATTTAGTCAAAGTAAAACTTCTAACCGAGAAACAAGAACAACGACGAGTGACATGGACTAAATATGTAGTTGTCCTAGACAATGTTCCAGAGAATGACTGGTATAAGGTCATATTCAGCGACTAGTCAAAGTCTGGTGTTTTCGTTGGTTACTCTCGCAAAAGACTGATCGGAGCTAAACATGAAGCATTCCATAAGTACTGCTTAAAACGTACGGTTAGGTTTCCTCAAGGTGCAATAGTTTAGAGCTATATGTCAGCTGGAGGGTTAGAATGATTTCAGTCCATAGACGGCACAGTTAATGTTGAAAAGTATCAGCAAATTCTTAACGCAAACTTGTTACCAATCGTTAAAAATCGATCTTGACCGCGATTTAATCTTTCAACAAGATGGTGCTTCTTACCACACATCAAAAACGACCAAAAAATGGTTTGAAAATCATAATTTCAAAGTTGTTGAATGATCCTCAAGCAGTTCGGATCTTTAGTGTTATTGAATTTGAAATTATCAGCAAGTGGGGCATTATCCAATTTAGATAATTGTAATCCCCAAGTTAGAAGTATGTCAGCCAAAATTTAAGAGGCGAATAAAGCAAAGCGAGATGTTAAATCTTATTGAATTGTATTTATAAACTGCTATCTGAATATTTAGTTGTCAGCGAGTTTTATTGAATTTTTGAAAATTGTTTTCTGCAGATCTTTTTTTACAGAAGTTAATGGTTATTGTTTGAAAATGGTGTAATTTGGAACACTAGTAGGAAAATAAACACAGAATTCATGAAACTGTCCAAATACATATTTAGTTGTTAGGGCTCGTACATGTTTTGTAAATTTCACAGAGGAACATCGATAACTTAATACCAGAATGTATATTTAAAAGGTAAATAAAATAAATAAAGGTTGCTCATGAAACTAAAATTTGCAAGTAATAAAAATTTCTTTCTCAAAATATTATTCCAAACACAAATGAAAATGATCCGAAATAAACAATTATATATAACAAGGTTACAAGAAATGTGTTTAATACCAAAAATACGTGAATAGATTAGCATGATCTTACATTTTAGATATGATATTATTTACTACGTATTATGAATGCACAGCTGTTTTCTTCTGAAACTAATAATGGTTTCAATTTATAAAAAATCAGTAATTGATTAAAATAAAGTAAGCACTAATAACGAAAACAAAAACGTCATTTTAAGAGATTGCTAGTCAATAATATTTTTGTTGCATCTTTATTTAAATATTTTTAAATTACATAAAAATACATCTGCACTGACCGCTGGACCTTGAAATTCCCTTCTAAACTACCTTTATCACTACCCAAACTTTTTTTGTCAAATTTCTCTTTAGGCAATATTTGATAATATTGTTGCATGCGCTCATTTTTAAGGTTTAATTTAAAAAAAGAATCAGCTTTCTAGCTCAAATATGTTTGGAGATATAACGATTTAAACCACTGGAAGAACTTAAAAAACTGAAAGCTCTAATTAACACATTAAATCGCTCGGCTCTATAAAATATAGAACGAGAAAATGTACTACAGAATGTCAATAAGAAATAAAACAACGAATCTGATATTTTTAATTAGGTATTGAAATTAAAATGCGTTCCCAATAAAAATTAACAAGTCAATCAAAAATCAATATATTTCATTATTTCATAAAATCAATTATTAGTCGTTATAAATAACCAATAAGTTTTACCTTGTGCGATCGAATAGTAACTGTTTTGTAAAACAGTGACAGAAAGAAGATAATTTAAGAAGAACTACAAATTCCTTTTTATAGTTTGCTTTAATAGACATGTAAAACGTAGTTTCTAGTACATAAACAAACATAAATACAAAACAATACATCTGCACTGACCGCTGGACCTTGAAATTCCCATCTAAACTATCTTTATCACTACCCAAACTTTTTTTGCCAAATTTCTCTTTAGGCAATATTTGATAATATTGTTGCATGCGCTCATTTTTAAGGTTTAATTTAAAAAATGAATCAGCTTTCTAGCTCAAATATGTTTGGAGATATAACGATTTAAACCACTGGAAGAACTTAAAAAACTGAAAGCTCTAATTAACACATTAAATCGCTTGGCTCTTTAAAATATAGAACTAGGTATTAGTAGCAATAAGTATCATCACAATTTTTTATATGCATTTAACCTATAATAATAAATTAACCTACACAATTTAAATAGTTTTCATCTAGAAAATACATATTAAAATCAACTAAATTCAACTGAATTAAATAAAATTCAGACACAATTGAATGGAAGTGAAAGATTTATTAAGTAGCTTTAATAAAATTATTTTTGTCACTTTAAATGACGCAATCCTTACTGAGAAACACACATAGTATTTTGGCAACGCAGAGAGTTTCGAATATACTCCCAGATGTTAAGTTTTATGCAAATAAATCAAATTTTAATTATTATGGCCGCCATATTTCATCCGCGCTTTAAATTTGCAAACGTTGACATCAAATTTCAAATCAGCGACCTGAAAAACCCCTTTGTAGAAAATTTCATACAAATCCAATAATATTTCGAGTTTTATGATGTTTTTATGCATAAATCTGAAAGCCTTTTAAATAAAATTCATACACATACAGAAACGAAACTAAAAGTATTTATTACATAGCGTTAATAAAATAGAATTATTTTTGCCAGTTGAGATGACGCAATCTTTACTCAGAAATGCAGAGAGTAACTCGACACCGCAGACAGGCAAAGGAATTCAAGCAGGCTGGCCAATACTGAAAAAATAAATGGACGCTGTATAAACCTATAGGTTGCATAAAATAAACAGACGCTGAATAAACCTATAGCTTGCAAAAGACGCTGACTGATACCATCATTTATATACACTTATATACGCCGGACGCTGGGCGCTACGCTTTTGGTCCGGACGCATGGTAGGCCTCTATAGATATATACATATATATATATGTTACATTTTAAGTTTCCGCGGATATTATATGATACTTCACTACTTTTCCGGGTTTCACTCCGCGTATTCACTATTCGGCTCCTAGAGGAACCAGACAATGGTTGACGACGTTTTGGCAAGATCACACTTGCCATCTTTAGGTCACTTCTAACTTCCTTCTGCTTCGCGTGGTTACACGATGTAGACTGACGTCTTGCTGTACCGGTTGGTCTTTATATACAGTTACGGTGTTGCGCATGGTTGCGGTCGGCTGGTTTATATATATATATATATATATATATATATATATATAAGCGTAAGCGTAGCAGAGGTTAATTAAAAACACCGAGCACCTGAAAGGGCTTTCGCAGTGTGTAATGCATTAAACTTTTCATTCTCTCCTTGACATTTATTAACCACTGTAAATAAATAAATAAAATGGTGATTCAGTGATTATAATAAAATAATGTTTGTATATACAACAGTATTGTTACCAAGGTAATGTTGACAACAGCCACCTTATAATATTATATTGTAACAAGAGAGAAAAGGAACGAACCTCTTTTCGAGCGACAGGTGGTGTGTTCTGCCGCCTTCGAGAGAATGACGCATCGTACAAGCATGTAAATCAGACGCGGTTTATTCTAGCATTTTCTAGAATACATAGAAGGTTCCAGCGATTTCTGGTGCGTTTATATGAGGATATAAAAGCGGATTGCGGATAAAAGAGAGGCAGTCAACAGCAAGTCATTAACTGTGTATTACAAAATAAATAGTGAATATAAATGTTGTATTAGAAATTCATAGTCTGTAAATAATAGTTTTTAATGGTTTATAATCATAGCGTTAATTTATAGTGTATTAATTAGTGTATAGAAATAAATATTTGTTTGTGAATAGACGATTTAAACAGCACTTGTATTATTATTTGAAAAAGAACGTTACAGTGGTGTCAGGTGTGGAGTTTTAAAATAAATAAAATCGCGTAATAATTAAATAAAGTGCTGTGAGAATACATTTTTAGCGTTAAAATTAATTTCAACAAACGATTAAAATGGTGATGAAACTATTGAAAGATCTCTTAGTAATAGATTTAAAACGGGAATTGGACGAGAGGGACTTGGATAGTAATGGAAAGAAAGAAGTTTTGATAAATCGGCTAAGAGAATGGCTTTTAGAACAGAAGGAAGATCCTGAAAATTACCGCTTCGAAATACCTGGACCCGCAATTGATACTAGTTTGTTGTTAAGTAAAATGGAAGAAAGTTCTAGAAAAGCCGAAGAAAATTCTAGAAAGTCCGAAGAGAATTCTAGAATTTTAAAAGAAGAATTACTGCAAAAGTCCGAAGAGAATTTTAGAAAGTCTGAAGAGAATTCTAGAATGTTAAAAGAGGAATTACTGGAAAAGTCAGAAGAAAATGTTAGAATGCTAAAAGAAGAACTACTGGAAAAGTCCGAAGAGAATGCTAGAAAGATGGAACAAAAAGTTTTTGAAAATTCTAGAAGGCTTAAAGAAGATTTACTAGAAAACACAAGATTGCTTAAGGAAGAATTACTAGAAAAGTCCGAAGAAAGTTCTAGAAGGCTTAAAGAAGAATTGCTGGACAATGTCAAAGTGTTAGAAGAAAAAGTTTTCGAAGAATTTTTGGAGAATGCCAGCGCGCTAGGGCTATTGGAAGGCAGATTGGCGGAACAAGATAGGGTAATAAAAATGGTAGAAGAGAAAATAGCCCAAATGCAATTACCACCAACAGCTAAGAAAGACGACGAAATGTTGGAAGATAGAATGAATCAACTACGGTTTCCCTCAACGTCTGAGTGGCCGTTTAATGAAGGAAAGAAACAATTTAAAGAAGAGAAGGTTCCTACCGTAGGGATAAAAGTAAAACCACCCACGTTCGATGGAAAGATACCTTGGTCCACCCACTACAAACAATTTGAGGCGGCCGCTGGGGCCAACGGATGGACACGCAAGGAAAAGGCCGTTTCTTTAACTGTGGCTTTGCGTGGAGACGCGTTGAACGTCCTGCAAACAATCCCAGCAGGGCAGGAAAATGATTACCAGTTGTTAGTTTCTAGATTGGAGATGAGATATGGAGACGCGCATCTACAACAGGTTTATCACGCGCAAGTAAAGAATCGTGTCCAGAAGAATGGAGAAAGCCTGCAGGAGTTTGAAGCCGATGTTGGGCGGCTTGTCCGATTGGCGTACCCTACGGCACCCGATTCATTTTTGGGACAGCTCGCTGTGCAGACCTTCATTGATGGGTTAAGAGACGGGGAAACACAACAATCATTGAGGCTAGCACGACCAAGAACAACTGATGATGCGCTTGCTCACGCTTTAGAATTTGAAGCTGCAAAACAAGTGTCCCGAGGTCACGGGCGTGTTCGGACCGTTGTGGAAGAAGATGAAGGTTCTAAAGATCGCCTAGAAGAATTATTAATGAGAGTTCTTCAGAAGGAAGAGAACCGTAAGAAGAATCATCAAGAAGTTCGAGGGCCTCGTTGTTGGAACTGCGGCGAACAAGGACATGTAGAACGCCGTTGTCCCAAAATAAGAAAAGTACAACCGTCGGAAAAGTTAGAAGGGGTTGGTAAGAGGGGGCGAACGTTGACTGCGAGTGAAGATGCCCTGGAGATCACGATCCATGCCGTAACAAAAAGGAATAGTAACGGCAGTTTGTTTGTAGATGGAAAGATTGCTAACCGAACTGTTCCACTACTTATTGATACGGGGGCGACAAAATCCATCGTACGCCCTGATGTTCTACAATCAAGTATGAAGCTGTTATCAACAACTACTCAACTCCGTACAGCAACAGGTGAAGTGATACCAACACGCGGAGTGGTGAAGATGAAGATTGGCATTGGAAGTGAAGAACGTGATCATGAGGTGCTCGTAGCCGATATCACTGATGACTTCATCTTGGGAATGGACCTCCTGAGAAAATTTGGTTTTACGTTGGATTTGAAAGAGGGTGTTTTGAAGGTCGGTAACGAAGAACTTCCGTTGCACCCACGAGAAGATCCGGTTGTAAGGGTTTTGCTGACTGAAGATGTGATATTGCCGGGTCAAAGCGAGATGGTTGTCGAGGCAGGTTTGGATGGAGATCTTCGGGTTGGATGTGTGCGAATGATGGAGCCTGTTTGTGATAAGAAGATCCATAGTGGCATACTGGTGGGAAAAGCGCTGATCAAGGTTGGAAAGACAGTACCGGTGAGGCTTATGAACGTTAATGTGGATCCGGTGACATTGAAGAAGAGTACCCTTGTGGGACAGTGTGTGCCAGTATTTCGAGTAGCCAGGTGTATGGCTGATGATCCAAAACCAGTGCCCAAAGACCATGGTGGAAAATTAGTGGGTATGGTTACTAGTTCGTGCGAAGACCTTAACAGAACGGAAGTGAAAGAGGTACAGGGTTTGGTTCACCGATACCAAGATATCTTCGCTCTTGACGATAGCCAGAAGGGACGAACAAATATAGTAAAACATAAAATCAATACAGGCAACTCTATGCCTGTCCGTCAGCAGCCGAGGCGTCTACCTCTAGCAAGGCGAGCAGAAGCCGAAAAGATTATTACTGATATGGAAGAACAAGGGGTCATCGAGCCATCCAGCAGTCCATGGGCATCACCGGTGGTCCTGGTCAGTAAGAAGGATGGGTCAACGAGATTTTGTGTGGACTATCGGCAGCTCAATAACGTGACCAAGAAAGACAGCTATCCCTTACCACGCATCGACGACACGTTAGATACCCTGTCTGGTTCACGATGGTTTTCGACTTTGGACTTGAAGAGTGGTTATTGGCAAGTTGAAATGGAACCTGAAGACCGGGAGAAGACCGCGTTCACTATTGGTTCCGGACTATGGCAGATTACGGTTATGCCTTTCGGTCTATGTAACGCTCCGGCCACCTTTGAGCGTCTAATGGAGACCATCCTGAGGGGGCTGTCGTGGAAGACTTGCCTGGTATACCTAGATGATGTGATTGTAGTCGGAAAATCATTCAACGAACATTTGAAAAATCTAGAGGAAGTGTTCCGAAGACTACGTGGAGCCAATCTGAAACTGAGTCCGAAAAAGTGCCACATATTCAGAAAGGAAGTGAAATATCTCGGGCACGTCGTATCACAAAATGAAGTGGCAGCCGACCCCGATAAGATTCGTGCAGTTCAGGAGTGGCCAACACCGAAAGATAAACACCAAGTCCGTAGTTTTCTTGGGTTATGTACCTACTACAGGCGTTTCGTTCCTGGGTTTGCCAATATAGCGAAACCTCTGACAAGGTTAACTGAAGATGGGCGCGAGTATGTTTGGAGCGGAGAGTGTGAAACAGCTTTCCAACAGCTGAAGCGTGCCCTGACAACAGCACCAATATTGAGCTATCCACGGACAGAAGGGAAATTTATATTTGACACAGATGCAAGTAATTTGGCCATTGGGGGGGTACTTTCTCAGATACAGGATGGACAAGAAAAGGTCATCGGCTATTTTAGTAAGGTTTTGTCGAAAGCCGAAAGGAATTATTGTGTGACCAGAAAAGAACTATTGGCTGTCGTGAAGTCCGTTGAGCACTTCTACAAATACTTGTACGGACGGAAGTTTTTATTGAGGACGGACCATGCAGCGTTGAAATGGCTGTTACAATTCCGTAATCCTGAAGGCCAGGTCGCAAGGTGGATCGAACGATTACAAGGATACGACTTTGACACCGAACATCGAGCGGGCACTAGTCATCGAAATGCCGATGCTCTTTCAAGAAGACCCTGTCCAACGGATTGCCGTCATTGCTCTCGTTTGGAAGAGAGGGTTTGCCAAGTATTAAGGACTACCATCGTCAACGACAATTGGTTGCCGGAAGAATTGCAACGACAGCAGGAGGCTGATCCCGAACTAAAAATGGTACTGGAATGGAAGCGCGTGGGAGAAAGGCCTGCCTGGGAGGCCGTCAGCCCTTTTAACAGAACGCTCAAAGCATATTGGGCCCAATGGGAGTCCTTGAAGGTGGAAGACGATCTCCTGAAGCGAGTACTGGAGAGTGAAGATGGCACCACCATTAGGTCTCAGTTCGTGGTTCCAAGAAGCCGAGTGGCTACAGTATTGCGACATCTCCATGACGGTACCTCCGGAGGACACTTCGGTGTGAAAAAGACCTTGGAGAAAGTTAAGGAGCGTTTTTATTGGGTCAACTGTAAAGAAGACGTGAAGGAGTGGTGCCGGAAATGTGAACTATGTGCCACTGGCAACGGACCCTTGGGGAAACGAAGAGCACCTATGAGGCAGTACAATGTGGGTAGTCCTCTGGAGAGAATAGCTATAGACATTGCCGGACCATTTCCCGAAACTGACGATGGGAATAAATACATCTTAGTGGCAATGGACTATTTTACCAAATGGCCAGAAGCATATGCCCTACCAAACCAGGAAGCTGCGACTGTTGCTGACGTACTAGTCAAAGAGTTTTTCAGTCGCTTCGGAGTGCCCATGGAGCTGCATTCGGATCAAGGCCGCAATTTCGAGTCTGTACTCTTTGGAGAAGTCTGTCGATTGTTGGGCATTCGCAAGACTCGGACCACACCGTTACATCCGCAGTCCGATGGAATGGTAGAACGCATGAATCGGACAATGGGCAAATATTTGGCCAAGGTCGTCTCCGATCATCAACGAGACTGGGACCAATACCTGCATCTGTTCCTGATGGCTTATCGTGCATCGGTCCACGAAACAACCGGTCAGTCACCAGCGTCTGTGATGTTTGGACGCGAGTTACGGTTACCGTGTGATCTGGAATTTGGGTCTCCACCTATAGAGCAGGAGGTAGCCGGGAATGATTATGTCATCAACTTAAAGAAGAAGTTGGAGGATATTCACGACCGAACACGAAATAATAGTCGAATCGCGAGTGACCGGATGAAGGCTACGTACGATGTGAGAGCCCAAGAAGGAGGGTTTCAACCTGGAGAGCTTGTCTGGTTATACAAGCCGCAAAGGCGTCGTGGCTATTCTCCAAAGTTACAGCGAAATTGGGAGGGTCCATACCAGGTGAAGAAACGAATAAATGACTTGATTTATCGCATCCAGAAATTGCCAAGGGGGAAACCAAAAGTGGTACATTCCAATCGTCTGGCGCACTATGAGGGAAATAATGACGCAGTCCCGGATCGGAAAGATGAGGCTGAGGTGCCTATCAATACCGTAAGGCCTGAAGATGATCAGCCAACCTTTAGAGAATTTATGGCTGCGTTCTCTGGAACTAGAAAAGCGCGATTCGGAGTCACGACTGAGATGCAACAAGATCTCTTCCGGGTCCCCGGTGATTATTCTATTGCCCACTGTGTCTCCGAGGCTCTCCGTATGTCCAGGGGGATCGCAGTGGTGTTTAGAAATAAATCTGGACGGCTGAATGAACTTCGAGAACAAAATCCCTCTGTCGGTAAATCCTTACGCTTGCCTGATCATGACCGATCCATTTACTACTTGGTAACCAAGCAGTTTTATTACCAGAAACCAAGTTACGCCGACTTGTGGAGGGCACTATGGAATTTGAGGATCGAGTTGCTTACCAGGGGAATTAGCAAATTGGCAGTTCCCAAACTCGGCTGTGGGCGGGACCAGCTGGATTGGAGAATCGTTAGAAACATGCTGGAAGTTGTCTTTAGAGGTACGGACGTCAAGATCTTCGTCTGCAGTTTTGACCCACAGCCCGCATTAAGGCCAACGAAGAGTGTAGACTGTTATTTCTACCGTAATGGAACGTGTAGTCGAGGTGAAGACTGTCGATATCGTCATGACCCGTTCTACAGGAACCAGAGCATAAAACCTGTTCTGGGACAGAACAGACTTGAAGAGGGGGGCAGTGTAACAAGAGAGAAAAGGAACGAACCTCTTTTCGAGCGACAGGTGGTGTGTTCTGCCGCCTTCGAGAGAATGACGCATCGTACAAGCATGTAAATCAGACGCGGTTTATTCTAGCATTTTCTAGAATACATAGAAGGTTCCAGCGATTTCTGGTGCGTTTATATGAGGATATAAAAGCGGATTGCGGATAAAAGAGAGGCAGTCAACAGCAAGTCATTAACTGTGTATTACAAAATAAATAGTGAATATAAATGTTGTATTAGAAATTCATAGTCTGTAAATAATAGTTTTTAATGGTTTATAATCATAGCGTTAATTTATAGTGTATTAATTAGTGTATAGAAATAAATATTTGTTTGTGAATAGACGATTTAAACAGCACTTGTATTATTATTTGAAAAAGAACGTTACAATATTTTAAAAAAATTGATAGTGTTACTTTGCCCAGGGACCGAAAGTGTTTCATACCTAGCAACCACCTCGCATGTTTTACTTTCGCTTTCGGTTGTCTCGTCAAGATCGAAAGTTACACTCTCTTAAAGGGGAGAATGAAATAGTATATTACATGTTGAGTTGGTAAAGGACATTTTTACAAGCCAAGCGATAATTGTTTGACCGAGACGGTACGTCGAGATCAAACAATATCGCGAGGCGTGGAAACTTTACCAACGAAACATGTATACTATTTTATTCACAATAATTAGACTTAAGACGTAATCAAAATAAAAAGTAATTTTAAATTTTAAAATAAATTTTTTATAAACTGTCATAATTTCAATCAGAACCATCTATCGACCAAAAGAAATTTTAAGTATTTTAAGTAAAATTTCATTCTTCGTCGCTAGATGGCAGTGTATGCGTTCAGTATTTTAAAATTAGAAATTAATTAATTTCATTGTAATTATTAAATATAAAATTCGGAAAAATAAAAATAAAACTAATATTAAATAAAAAATATGTTTTTAGCGTTAAATAAATTTATAAAAACTTAAATTTAAATCGGATAAAACGTCCTGTTTTAAATTATTCAGAAAAAAAAAGTTGGCCATAACTTTACATGTCAGTTTTACAGACATGTAAAGAAAATTGTTAACCACTTTGGTGTTGCTATAGCAATAGCTTACTTTCCAAGGTTTTTACAACATATGAAATGTACCTATTGCAATATGATTGTGAATAAAAAGTTTTGCATACCGGGCATACGGGTTTTGGGTGCTTATTGTGCATAATCTAAACTATACTTAACGTAAGTTTTATCAAAATTTGTTGGTTATTTAAATTTTAATGTTTTATTTAAATTTAAATGGCAACTTAAACAACACACGCGATTTTGGCAGTTTCTTCGATTTTGCAACTTAATTATTGTAGTTATAATAATCGGACCGGAGTCATTTTGTAGCTATTTTTATTATAAACAAAAGTAGGTATTCCCGCACTTGAGTCCATCCCCACTTCTTTTATGAAAATGACCCGCGATCTAATTAATATTCAAATAAGGCGTGGTCTAATTAAATGCGCGAATTAAATTAATTGATCTAATTAAATTAAATTAAATTAATTCACGGTATCATTTACATATCTCATCTCTCATTTACTTATATTTTTTTTCATATGCATGCGCGAATTAAATTAATTGATCTAATTAAATTAATTCACGGTATCATTAGCATATCTCATCTCTCATTTACATAGCTCATATCTTAGTTGTACATCTCACCTCTCTCCTCTCTCATTTGTCATCTGTCATCTCTCTCATAAATTTATTTTAAAATAAATCTTATGCTTTTCAATTGCTGTCATTCTTAAAGTCTTATTTAAATATAAATCTAAACGTCATAAGACTAACATTTAAATACATCCGAATAACATAATTCACACGTAGAAACTTGAAATGTATGTTAACCCTATCGCTATACATAGTGAACGTTGATAAATAATATTTAGCAGGAATCATTATCATGTAATAGGTGTTAACCCGTAAAAGCAATTATCAAGTTAAAATATTTGTAGGTGCATTAATCATTCTCGTCTTTTAAAACGACATCTTTACAAGAATAATAAATTATTGTTTTAAATAAGTATTGACAATAACTAACCCTTTGTGTTAATCACGAGTTATTCATGAAGAAACTTTGCGGAATTTCAATACAGATGTAAAGGTTAAATGGTTACACGTATATTCTAAATCCCTTTTATTTATTTATTTAAAAATTAAAAGCTTAAAGAACACTCATAACAAAAGGAATAGCTTCTCGAAGATAACACACTATTGAATGACAAATTTTGAAATGTATTGTTGTTAAAAACATAAAACTTAGAAAAAGAATATTGTGTAATACCCTTTTAAATTCAAAAACTTATTTGAAATCTTGTAAAAATATTATAAATGTTTTCAAGTAGAAACTCCCATTAGTACTATCTTACAGGAACAGAATATTATAGTCAATTATTAACATCTTAAAACCACAACTCTACAAAACAATAAATTATTGTTTTAAAAAGTAATGGCAATTACTCATCCTTTGTGTTATTCTGCATGAGCTAATCATAAAGAAACTTCAAGGAATCTCAGTCACTTGTTTACTATTACATATTTCTTAGGAATGTAGACAGATTTGATGTACGCTTCATTAACTTTTTAAAACAATAATTTATTATTATTGTTACTTAAAACAAAGTGTTTTTATAATAACTAACAGATTTCTTTGTGTTATTTTAAAAATAATAATGTTCATGACGTACTAATTACGCAAACGTCGAAAACTAGTATAAAAACTCCGAAATTTCTGTTTCCCATTCATTCCGAAAGTGTTCCTCGAATCATTAAGATAGTTACATCAGGTGTATATTTAGCTAAAATCAGGTATGTTTATTTTCATTTGCTTATATTTAAAAAACTATATGTAAATGTTTACGATTGTTTTTAGATTAACTTCCATTTAGATCATCTACAGTTCCTAAGAAATATAATTTGTTTATTTGAAATCAATCATGTAAGTGCTTTAATTTTTAATTATTTTATGCAAACTAATCATTTTGAACTTAAACTTAAATCGTCTACAATTCCGTATCTTTAAGAAATATTAATTTTCCTTATCTGAAATTCATCGAATAAGTTGCTTTTATTTTTAACGATGTTGTGTAAACTTATTTTGAAATTTGTTATAGACTGACTGTATTTTCTATCTGAGTGAAACCCACATAGTTTATATTCCAACAGGTTACTGTATCAAGGAAGTCGAAGACGCGAAATTATCAACGTTTGATAATTCTGTATCCTGCAAATTTATTTGAAATATATCAAGCAGGTATGTTTTATCTTCATTTGCTTATATTTTAAAACTGCCTGATATGTAAATGTTTTACGATTGTTTACAGTGAGAAATGGAATTTTTAAACGAATTGTACCAAGCAGCCGGAACAGCAAAACCCGTCAAGCAATAGCACGAATACAACGTGAAGGAAATAGCAGAGATATCAGAGGTCAAAATTATCACCTGCAGGGACGGGCGCAGAGCTGTGTTCATTGTCGCTGAAAAACATATAACATATCTACCCAAAAGATTCGCTGACAAACTTACTGAAGATAAAGTGATCGATCTCAACGAAAAGATAGCGAATAAAACTCTGTCTCTAGAATTGGTTTACCTAGGTAAAGTAAAGACAGAAAGATATCAACCGTATGCTGACTGTATGTTTATCGAAACGAATAAGGTATGAAATGTAACAGGTAGTCTATTCAATGAACATTGCCTAATACTTTTTTCTGATTCTGATCTACTTCCTTACTTAAGTCTATTTTGTTTGTATGTTTGTAATATTTAGACATTTACGAAAATTAAATCAAGTTGAACAGCAGATTACTATTTTAAATTTAATAGATCATACGAATTATCTTACCCTGTTCTGAATGACTGCTTTGTATAAATTGTGCATTGTTTGTAAATGCTCTCTGAACTAAAATATTCATATATGAGAGAAATGTTATATAAGTCAATCCAGCCCTATAACTATCATTTATTGAGCTATACAAAGAGATTTATATCTACGCTAAACTAAAGATTAATAAAAGTATTGCATTCCTGATATCATAAGATAACGATAAAACACATGATTATTCTTAGACTAAGGTCTAATTTAGGTAGTCAAATTCTAGGTAATCGAATTGTAGGTACATATCATGATATGATATCATACAATTATATTCTAGTAAGAATTGTAATAAAGTCACTGCTATAAATAACAACATTCTTTATCACGATCATCTATCATTATCATAATCATCTAATGTCATGCAGAGTTAGCAGCTAGCTCCTAAGTTCGTATATGCGAGAATCGGTATTATATAACACACATCAGTCTACATTCATTGTTCTAATATTGATAGGAACTTTCTAGAATCTATAAAGTTGTACTACATATATTCAACTAATTTGAATATACGATAACGGGTACTCATTATACTTCTATGCACACAATCGAGGTATCAGTGCACTCCAACCACGTGATCTAGATTGTAGTATTCAAATCAAGCTTCCTAGCCCCTATACAAGTATTCTAGAACACAGAGTATTCATCACTAAACGTATTCTTCATATATGAAATCATAAAGTTCGAGTCTAACTACTTACGAGGTGAAAGAATAGGTGCAATCGGTTTATGCCCATACCAGGCTCCCTATGATTATTATAAATGTCTTAACAGAATAAAAAGGGTGAAATGAATATAACTTATAGGATTTAATCAAACTAGAAAAATATCGATATATCCTACGTTGAGAAAATAATTATACTATGTAAGCATCGATACGCTACATATGATTGCGAGCCTGAGTATAAGCATAAACCCTATATTACAGATTTTTATCCTTTTTCATTATATCTACTACAGACGAGGTGAAAGAATAGGTACATTTAACATGCGTATGCTACAATTATCTAATTTTCTAGACGTAATGTAATTTTGAACAGATTTTAACCCTTTTCGTTATATCTACTACCCTTGTAAGCGATTTCTACATATACGTTCTTATTGTTTATACACCATATAGATATTCGTAGCATCTAAAGTAAACTCTTATTTAAACGTTATTTTACAATATATCATACATTTCAGCAACTCCGCAATATGAAGATATGTAATAATATACTATATACTTTTGTAGGATATTAACTTGTATAATTAATACTAATTTGTAATTATTTTCGATACCTTCGAAATATAAGTCTATAACATATCTACCCAAAAGATTCGCCGACAAACTTACTGAATATAAAGTGATCGATCTCAACCAAAAGATAGCGAATAAAACTCTGTCTCTAGGATTGGTTTACCTAGGTAAAGTAAAGACAGAAAGATATCAACCGTATGCTGACTGTATGTTTATCGAAACGAATAAGGTATGAAATGTAACAGGTAGTCTATTCAATGAACATTGCCTAATACTTTTTTCTGATTCTTCTTCTAGCCTATGGATCCACAGCTAGAAACACAGGCCTGCTAAATGCCTGCAATTCACCTACCCTATCAATATGTCGTACAATGCAAACATTTAATATTATTATTAAAATTTTATAAATAAAGAACGATAAAAGAAGTTTATAGTTTTCATTTATTTTTATGTTAAACATATACGGTAGCAAGATCTAGATCGTTGTATATAAATTCATATATGAGAGAAATGTTATGTATCTCAATACATACCTAAAACGTATTCTTCGTATATTCAGTAAGAGCTACCCATTTTTTCTAGACATTCGAATTTTGAACAGCCTGATAATATGTTTTCTCATTTATTCATAATTAGGGTCAAGTTGAATAACAGATACATAGAGCAAGGTAAAGGATCTAAAGAACAGCATTTTAGTAACAGTTGACAAAGTAGAAGCTAATAATATGAATTTACTAAAGAAGGTAGAAGAAACGAGTGTCTTAGTAATCGACAATTCTAAAACTTCATAGAGAGTTTTAAGGATTCTACTGTAGACATTAGATTAGAGCTCCGATTTGTAAGCAATATTTAATCAGATTAACTATAATTTGGTCAAAAGTGGAAATTAAAAGGTTAAGCTAGTGACAGATCGAATTCAATAGTCATCATTAATAAAGTAACTTTTTTTAGTCAGTCATGTATTTAGCTACTATACTATGTAACGTTTATAAATAAATAATACATCATTATAGAATAGTCTTTGACTAATGCTCATAAACTGTTAACAATCTAACATTTCCTTTATATGAGCTGTTGATAGTATTAAACCTATGCATAGCCGTTACGAATTTGATTTGATATTCGAGTAATGTTTTAAGAAATTCAGAACCGATTTACAACATACCCTTTTCTTCACGTACCCTCTCGTAATCTTACATCGTAGTTATATCGTGTGTATAAGGTATTCATGAATTTAGAAATTAGATCTTGAGTCGGTCAACCCACTTTCTGATACAACTAAAGCATAATGCTTAATTTTACATGATTCGTTGATAGAATACAATGCGTTTGCTGAAACTGTGACTAGACATATACACATACCATAATGAAAATTATTAAGCAAAAGAAGTCGCTAAATATATTTAACTTAGACGATCATGTTTCTCGATAATATTCCGATGGTGATAAGAAGCATGGTAAGCTAAAACTAATGCCTTGTTACGTCTACTAATTAATGAAAACGAATTAAAACTTGAAAATATCTACCTATATTTCGAAGGTATCGAAAATGGTTACAGATTATTATTAATCATACGAGTTTACTATAGATACGTTGAATAACCTACAAGAGTATATAGTATATTATTACATATCTGCGTATTTCGAAGCTATTGAAAATGTATGATATATTGTAAAATAACGTTTAAATATGGTGACGAACTTATTTCTTTTAAACTGACGACAACTCATCATAAAAATCATACTGTATTTATGTATTCCCTTTCTCTGCTGATATGTTTTCTACAGTGTGTTTTTAAATATTATACCCCGTTCTCTCAAGAATGCATAAAATTTTCGAAATATCTGTTATTATTTTACTTAGCACATATAAAAGTAGCAAAATGAATTTCTAATTTAACCTGTTAACTTTTATGTACTTTATTCAACTTGACCCTAATTATGAATAAATGAGAAAGCGAGAGAGGTAAAGAAATAAGAAACATATATAGAATGTATATCGTTTATTTTATCATATTACATATAAATAGCAATACAATAAGATCATCTTACATAGTACAAATTAAATATTTACTTATTCTATGATTTTTCTCGCTTTAAGCTTTGCGATGACTGAAATTATTTCATTTTCGTTTTCGAGACTGCTGCTAAGATCTTTCTTTACAGCATACAACAGACGAAGTCTGTCCACTAGTTGATCAGGTGTACTCTGACGTATACAATCCGGTTTCATCTTGTTTAACTGTTTGGGAAGACTAACCTCAAAGTCTGTTATTCTGTATAAATTTGGCTTGATTACATTTTCGAATTTCCAATGTTTAACGCTTATTAGTCTACCGTTGCGCCTATAGTCTTTCTTATGAGCATTAGTAAGTGAGATTATTTTCATATAGTTGTCGATATCTTCCTCTGTTGGACTAGGAGAGCTTATTCGTTTAAGCGTTAGTAAATTAAACAGGCCGGATGTTCCATTGAAAAGTTTGTTTTTAATTAAAATATCTTTTCCCTGAAACTGTACTCGCGGACAACCAAATCGCCACTCATCAATGTCGTTATAGAGAGCGTACCTAGTTTTGTCTACGTTTTGTTTTCTCCGTTAACTAATAATGCTCTATAATAGTTAGAGAATTCCTGATAAACCTTTAAGTCAGAATCGCATTCTTCTCCTTCTTCTTCGTTATCTTCTTCTTCTTCTTCATCTTCAACAGATGTAACTGGAGATGCTTGTTCAAGTTTCGGTGAGAGATTAACGGTCCCCGGTCGAGGTTCAGTCTTATCACGGTGAAAGTAGGGCAATTTATTACGTATAGCAATACGAGCGTTTATTATTTCAGCATCATCATCGAGTCTTATTTCTTTATTTGTGTCACAGGGTTCATTGGTATGCATACGTTTCAGACTCGCGTCTTTAAATATTACATTATTGCTAGGCTTTGTCTTATTATCATCTTCTAGGGTACAATGGATTGTTTTCAAGTGCCTTTTATAACTACTATTACGTGAAAAAGATTTGAAACAAATAGAACACTGAACTTTATAACCCTTGTGTATATTTATATGGCTTGCATACCCGGAGCGTCGAATGCTCAGACCGCATACATCACACAAGCGTCGTTTCATACCGACTAATAAACAGGAGCCAAGTTCCTGTTTATATATATAGTCCAGTTACATGTACATTCACGCACAATTTCAAACAGATACACGCGCAATTTGAAGTATATTCTCGCACAATTTGAAGTATATTCACGCACAATTTCAAACAGATACACGCGCAATTTGAAGTATATTCACGCACAATTTCAAACAGATACACGCGCAATTTGAAGTATATTCACGCACAATGCGCAATTTGAAGTATATACACGTACAGACATACATAATAAAGTATATACACGCGTAGTTTCAAACAGATACACGCACAGACGTACATAATAATAAAGCATATACACGCGTAATTTACAATCATCGTGTTATATATATCAATAGCTCCTTTGGACAGAACACTACCTGCGTTGCTACTGCTGCTACCTATGTTACGTATTACAAAACATATGACATATGTTATAGATAACCGCGTCCAGGACTTCTTTGTTACCCTCAAGTATACTTTTCTATTTTGTTGTTGTATATTTGTATGTTAGAATATAAGTTAACTAGTTTCAATAAAAAGTAAAATATTTATCTGTTTTATTTCTCCAGGTTAAGTCTTCAAGGTTCTTATAACTATAGATATTGTAAGGAAATCACGTAGAGTTTCAAAGTTATAAAGACGTATTACAAAACATATGACATATGTTATAGACTTATATTTCGAAGGTGCTGAAAATAATTACAAATTAATATTAATCATACGAGTTTACTATATTCAACGATGAATATCCTACAAGAGTATATAGTATATTATTACATATCTGCGTATTTAAAAACCATTGAAAATGGATGATATATTGCAAAATAACGTTAAAATTTGAGTTTACTATAGATACGACGAATATCTACATGGGGCAAAATTATACACAGTAAGAAGGCATATGTAGAAATCGTTTACAAGGGTAGTAGATATAACGAAAAAGGTTAAAAATCAGTTCAAAATTACATTACGTCTAGAAAAGTAGAAAAAATTGGGGTTAGAATTGTTGAATATTTGCATTTTCACCATATATCATAGGTTTAATTTTTTATCTCTAATTTTATATAAGGCGTTTTGTATAGATCAGGAGTCTCACGATAATTTATTGTCATACACTGCCTTTGAATATTCTAAAACAGATAAAGCTATCCATGTTAGGAATTTCTAAATAAAAACACATTTCATTGTAAAAAGAATAAGAATAATTTCAATTTTATTTATCAGGCGATATAAATTATACTATTTTCATATATTAGTACGTAAAGTTATCGTTTCAATAAAAAGTAAAATATTTATCTGATTTATTTCTCTAGGTTAAGTCTTCAGGGTTCTCATAACTGTAGATATTGCAAGAGCTAACTACCCTGTGTTTCAGAGTTATAAAGACGTATTACAAACATGTTATAGATTAATATTTCGAAGGTATCAAAAATGGTTACAGATTATTATTAATCATACGAGTTTACTATAGATACTATGAATATCCTACAAGAGTATATAGTATATTATTACATATCTGCGTATTTCGAAGCTATTGAAATTGTATGATATATTGTAAAATAACGTTTAAATATGGCGACGAACTTATTTCTTTTAAAACTGACGACAACTCATCATACGAAACATACTGTATTTATGTATTCCCTTTCTCTGCTGATATGTTTTCTACATTGTGTTTTTGAATATTATACCCCAGTTCTCTCAAGAATGCATAAAATTTTCGAAATATCTGTTTATTATTTTACTTAGCACATATAAAAGTAGCAAAATGAATTTCTATTTTAACCTGTTAACTTTTATGTACTTTATTCAACTTGACCCTAATTATGAATAAATGAGAAAACATGTTATCAAGCTGCTCAAAATTCGAATATCTAGAAAAAATGGGTAGCTCTTACTGAATATACGAAGAATACGTTTTAGGTATGTATTGAGATACATAACATTTCTATCATATATGAATTTGTATACAACGATCTAGATCTTGCTACCGTATATGTTTAACATAAAAATAAATGAAAACTATAAACTTCTTTTATCGTTTTTTATTTATAAAATTTTAATAATAATAATATTAAATGTTTGCATTGTACGACATATTGATAGGGTAGGTGAATTGCAGGCATTTAGCAGGTCCGTGTTTCTAGCTGTGGATCCATAGGCTAGAAGAAGAATCAGAAAAAAGTATTAGGCAATGTTCATTGAATAGACTACCTGTTACATTTCATACCTTATTCGTTTCGATAAACATACAGTCAGCATACGGTTGATATCTTTCTGTCTTTACTTTACCTAGGTAAACCAATCCTAGAGACAGAGTTTTATTCGCTATCTTTTGGTTGAGATCGATCACTTTATCTTCAGTAAGTTTGTCGGCGAATCTTTTGGGTAGATATGTTATAGACATATTTCGAAGGTATCGAAAATAATTACAAATTAGTATTAATTATATAAGTTAATATCCTACAAAAGTATATAGTATATTATTACATATCTTCATATTGCGGAGTTGCTGAAATGTATGATATATTGTAAAATAACGTTTAAATAAGAGTTTACTTTAGATGCTACGAATATCTATATGGTGTATAAACAATAAGAACGTATATGTAGAAATCGCTTACAAGGGTAGTAGATATAACGAAAAGGGTTAAAATATGTTCAAAATTACATTACGTCTAGAAAATTAGATAATTGTAGCATACGCATGTTAAATGTACTTATTCTTTCACCTCGTCTGTAGTAGATATAATGAAAAAGGATAAAAATCTGTAATATAGGGTTTATGCTTATACTCAGGCTCGCAAACATATGTAGCGTATCGATGCTTACATAGTATAATTATTTTCTCAACGTAGGATATATCGATATTTTTCTAGTTTAATTAAATCCTATAAGTTATATTCATTTCACCCTTTTTATTCTGTTAAGACATTTATAATAATCATGGGAGCCTGGTATGGGCATAAACCGATTGCACCTATTCTTTCACCTCGTAAGTAGTTAGACTCGAACTTTATGATTTCATATATGAAGAATACGTTTAGTGATGAATACTCTGTGTTCTAGAATACTTGTATAGAAGCTAGTAAACTTGATTTGAATACTACATCTTGATCACGTGGTTGGAGTGTACTGATACCTCGATTGTGTGCATAGAAGTATAATGAGTACCCGTTATCGTATATTCAAATTAGTTGAATATATGTAGTACAACTTTATACATTCTAGAAAGTTCCTATCAATATTAGAACAATGAATGTAGACTGATGTGTGTTATATAATACCGATTCTCGCATATACGAACTTAGGAGCTAGCTGCTGACTCTGCATGACATTAGATGATTATGATAATGATAGATGATCGTGATAAAGAATGTTGTTATTTATAGCAGCGACTTTATTACAATTCTTACTAGAATATAATTGTATGATATCATATCATGATATGTACCTACAATTCGATTACCTACAATTTGACTACCTAAATTAGACCTTAGTCTAAGAATAATCATGTGTTTTATCGTTATCTTATGATATCAGGAATGCAATACTTCTATTAATCTTTAGTTTAGCGTAGATATAAATCTCTTTGTATAGCTCAATAAATGATAGTTATAGGACTGTATTGACTTATATAACATTTCTCTCATATATGAATATTTTAGTTCAGAGGGCATTTACAAACAATGCACAATTTATACAAAGCAGTCATTCAGAACAGGGTAAGATAATTCGTATGATCTATTAAATTTAAAATAGTAATCTGCTGTTCAACTTGATTTAATTTTCGTAAATGTCTAAATATTACAAACATACAAACAAAATAGACTTAAGTAAGAAAGTAGATCAGAATCAGAAAAAAGGATTAGGCAATGTTCATTGAATAGACTACCTGTTACATTTCATACCTTATTCGTTTCGATAAACATACAGTCAGCATACGGTTGATATCTTTCTGTCTTTACTTTACCTAGGTAAACCAATCCTAGAGACAGAGTTTTATTCGCTATCTTTTCGTTGAGATCGATCACTTTATCTTCAGTAAGTTTGTCAGCGAATCTTTTGGGTAGATATGTTATATGTTTTTCAGCGACAATGAACACAGCTCTGCGCCCGTCCCTGCAGGTGATAATTTTGACCTCTGATATCTCTGCTACTTCCTTCACGTTGTATTCGTGCTATTGCTTGACGGGTTTTGCTGTTCCGGCTGATTGGTTCAATTCGTCTAAAAATTCCATTTCTTACTGTAAGCAATCGTAAAACATTTACATATTAGGCAGTTTTAAAATATAAGCAAATGAAGATAAAACATACCTGCTTGATATATTTCAAATAAATTTGCAGGATACAGAATTATCAAACGTTGATAATTTCGCGTCTTCGACTTCCTTGATACAGTAACATGTTGGAATAAAAACTATGTGAGTTTCACGCAGATAGAAACTACAGTCAGTCTATAGCAAATTTCAAAATAAGTTTACACAACATCGTTAAAAATAAAAGCAACTTACTCGATGAATTTCAGATAAGGAAAATTAATATTCTTTAAAGATACGGAATTGTAGACGATCTAAAAAGTTCAAAATGATTAGTTTGCATAAAATAATTAAAAATTAAAGCACTTACATGATTGATTTCAAATAAACAAATTATATTTCTTAGGAACTGTAGATGATCTAAATGGAAGTTAATCTAAAAACAATCGTAAACATTTACATATAGTTTTTTAAATATAAGCAAATGAAAATAAACATACCTGATTTTAGCTAAATATACACCTGATGTAACTATCTTAATGATTCGAGGAACACTTTCGTAATGAATGGGAAACAGAAATTTCGGAGTTTTTATACTAGTTTTCGACGTTTGCGTAATTAGTACGTCATGAACATTATTATTTTTAAAATAACACAAAGAAATCTGTTAGTTATTATAAAAACATTTTGTCTTAAGTAACAATAATAATAAATTATTGTTTTAAAAAGTTAATGAAGCGTACATCAAATCTGTCTACATTCCTAAGAAATATGTAATAGTAAACAAGTGACTGAGAATCCTTGAAGTTTCTTTATGATTAGCTCATGCAGAATAACACAAAGGATGAGTAATTGCCATTACTTTTTAAAACAATAATTTATTGTTTTGTAGAGTTGTGGTTTTAAGATGTTAATGATTAACTATAATATTCTGTTCCTGTAAGATAGTACTAATGGGAGTTTCTACTTAAAAACATTTATAATATTTCTACAAGATTTCAAATAAGTTTTTGAATTTAAAAGGGTATTACACAATATTCCTTTTCTAAGTTTTATGTTTTTAACAACAATACATTTCAAAATTTGTCATTCAATAGTGTGTTATCTTCGAGAAGCTATTCCTTTTGTTATGAGTGTTCTTTAAGCTTTTAATTTTTAAATAAATAAATAAAAGGGATTTAGAATATACGTGTAACCATTTAACCTTTACATCTGTATTGAAATTCCGCAAAGTTTCTTCATGAATAACTCGTGATTAACACAAAGGGTTAGTTATTGTCAATACTTATTTAAAACAATAATTTATTATTCTTGTAAAGATGTCGTTTTAAAAGACGAAAATGATTAATGCACCACAAGTATTTCAACTTGATAATTGCTTTTACGGGTTAACACCTATTACATGATGATAATTCCTGTTAAATATTATTTATCAACGTTTACTATGTATAGCGATAGGGTTAACATACATTTCAAGTTTCTACGTGTTAATTATGTTACTCGGATGTATTTAAATGTTAGCCTTATGAAGTTTAGATTTATATTTAAATAAAACTTTAAGAATGACAGCAATTGAAAAGCATAAGATTTATTTTAAAATAAATTTATGAGAGAGAGATGACAGATGACAAATGAGAGAGGAGAGAGGTGAGATGTGCAAATGAGATATGAGCTATGTAAATGAGAGATGAGATATGCTAATGATACCGTGAATTAATTTAATTCGAGCATCCATATGAGAAATGATAAATGTAAATGAGAGATGAGATATACTAATGATACCGTGAATTAATTTAATTCGAGCATCCATATGAGAAATGATAAATGTAAATGAGAGATGAGATATGCTAATGATACCGTGAATTAATTTAATTCGAGCATCCATATAAGAAATGATAAATGTAAATGAGAGATGAGATATGCTAATGAGACCGCGAATTAATTTATTTCGAGCATCCATATGAGAAATGAGCTAGGTAAATGAGAGATGAGATATGCTAATGATACTGCTAATGATGCATATGAGAAATGATAAATGTAAATGACAGATGAGATATGCTAATGATACCGTGAATTAATTTAATTCGCGTATGCATATAAAAAATGAGCTAGGTAAATGAGAGATGAGATATGCTAATGATACCGTGAATTAATTTAATTCGAGCATCCATATGAGAAATGATAAATGTAAATGAGAGATGAGATATGCTAATGATACCGTGAATTAATTTAATTAGATCAATTAATTTAATTCGCGCATGCATATGAGAAATGATATATGTAAATGAGAGATGAGATATGTAAATAATACCGTGAATTAATTTAATTTAATTTAATTAGATCAATTAATTTAATTCGCGCATTTAATTAGACCACGCCTTATTTGAATATTAATTAGATCGCGGGTCATTTGCATAAAAGGAGTGGGGATGGACTCAAGTGCGGGAATACCTACTAACAAATCATATATTGAACATTTTTTCGTAGGAAGTCATCCTGATGAGCTACGGATGAAAAACGCGTCGAAAACGGTTGTACGCGTCTTAAATTGTTAATAACTTTTCTGCTGTCACTACGATTTAGTACGCAACTACATACAGTGAGGATTTTATTTCGCTGAACATCAGCACTATAAGTATTAACCCTATGTTCAGTTTTTAAAAAACCATGTCAATGCATTACAAGCAATTACAACATAGCCAAGCAACCTCTGATAAAACAATTGCCATTAATGTCCTTAAAAAGTGTCAAAACTGATTTTTTTTTAAGTTTTTGCACTTGCGGTTTACACGAGGGTTTACGGCATGTATTTAAAAGATGAAAAACTGCTATTGTACGCTGGTACAATTGCAATAATGATAGTATGCAACAAGTTTGCGATTTGTTTGACACTTTTTAATGGCATTAATGGCAATTGTTTTATTAGAGGTTGCTTGGATATATTGTACTCGTAATTGCTTTTAATGTATTGACATGTTTTTTTTTAAACTGAACATAGGGTTAATAGTGCTGATGTTCAGCGAAATAAAATCCTCACTGTATATTATTCTACACACTACGTATTCTGAATAGGTTTGTGCAATAAAATAGCTGTTTACACGAAAGATCCAAAAACAGGTACTTTTGGTTCCCTGCCTACTGGACTATTTAGTCGTTTTAATATAATCAATTTATTACCACAGTGATTAACAATTTAATTATATTATTGAAAAGTTAAAATATTTATAAAAAAAATATTTTTTTCATGTTACAATTATTCCCGGCCATACATAATGAACTGCATACGCAAAAAACTGTTTAGTAGTAGGTATTAGTGAGTAACGTTCGATACTACATTCAAACTTAAATTTGGTCGGACTGAAGAAACTGCTAGGCTGTGACCTGGAAAACCAAGAAATTTGAAAAGTAATACGCTTTACCTTTAATTTGTCGTGAAATTTATGCTTTAACTAATGAGTCGTTAGTGCAGTCCGAAAGAGGGTTAAAGTCACCCTGATACGCCAATCGCACCAAGATAGGGATTGGCAGACCAAGCTTTTTTGCATCTATTGGTAGTAAACTTTTACTACAAAACTGAAATTTTCTTTAACTCGATGAGTACATAGTTTTTGCTGCCACCGCCCGGACTAGTAATTCCGGTGTGACTAGCATAACAATCGTAGGTAGGTGGATTTTAACCACAAACCGTTTAAAAAAACAAAAGCAAAAATTATATAAAATAAGTTTTTGTTTACTAATTTTTGCGTAATGATTAGTTTTACATATTGTAATTTGTAACATTCTTTTTAAATAAAACTAAGGCTGCTGTCTTAACTATTTAATAACAAGAGAAATATTAACAATAATTAAGATTTAAACTTAACTAATTAGACATACAAATTATGAACTATCAGCAAACTTTTGAATACACGAATATTTATTTACTCATTTATTTGACCCAAAACGAGCAGCCCAGCCGACCAAGCCATAAGGATTATTAGAAGGATTATTAGTAAGAACTCTTGACCGTATTTACTGATCTCTTTTCAGCGCCGACCTGATCCTGTTTCCACCCCGCTTTACCGTACCTTACCCGAGACCTCGCTGTGAGTATGCCTGGGGGTCTCATCCTAAATCCGCCCTCTTGCCCGAGACCTCGCGTGTGAATGTCAGGGGGTCTCATCCTAAATCCGCCCTCTTATCCATGCCTTACCCGAGACCTCGCTGTGTGTATGCCTGGGGGTCTCATCCTAATCTGCCCTCTTATCCATACCTTACCCGAGACCTCGCTGTGTGTATGCCTGGGGGTCTCATCCTAATCCACTCTCTTGTCCGTACCTTACTCGAGACCTAAATCCGGCCTCTTACCCGAGACCTAAGTGTGCGTATGCCTGGGGATCTCATCCGAGCTTCCACCCCCCCCCCCCCTGTTCACCGACCTTACCATACCCAAAAGTTGATTTTGTTGCTTACGCTTTGCACCCGCTTGCCGTGCCTTACCGTAGAGTACCGTAGGTTTTGCTGTTTTGCACCCGCTTGCTGTGGCCACAATAGAGAGGCGTAGAGTAATAGTTAGAAATTGAGTTTAATGTTTGGTTTGCTAGAATTTATTATTAATAAAACCATTTGGTTAATATTGTGTGTTTTATTTGATAGTAATACCACCCTCTTAGAGAGAGCTTTAGGAACAAGTAAAGTAATCCAGACAGGGCCGAGATCAACGACACCAGCAATTCCCTGGATTACTTTTTCTCCACTAGCAGTTACCCGGTTCCGTGGAGTATACCACGTTAAAACAACTGGCGCCGGAGAGTTTCCGCCGATCACTGAAAACCACACTGCGCCACTTCGTAAACAAGCCCCCGTATAGATTTGGCGTCCGAACAGAGGCGCATACCGAGGCAAACCCCAGGGCACCCCCTAACGCTGACAGTAGCTCCAATAATAACAGATACCAACAGTGCGCCGATAACTGCTATCATAAACGCGCCATATGCTCCACTTGACTATCAGTCCATCTCGCTGACTAGAGCTGTATAGATAACTCACTTTCTTGCCTTAGAAGGAAAAACAACTTTCTTTTCTGAAATGAGGGAATTTTAATAGTAAAAAGTATTTTTTCTTTTTTTTTTTGCTTTCTGATAAATTTTATGTAATTAAGATGATGCTACAAGTAATGAAACACAAGCTAGTAAATCAAACGAGATTACTAAAGTTAAACCATTATCACCACACAATATTTTTAAAAAACGTGTCCTGCCATTTGTCCAATATATGTAAAACGTATAAAAAAGCGTGCTGTATAATTGGTTGCCTATATGTGCATAGTGCTTTAATTCGATTATTTTTAAACGCAACAAAGGGAAATTGCACTTATTGCAATTTAATTTAATAGCGCTGTATGTTCTGAGTTTATAATTGTTTATGATTTAGATCTATGACATTTTTTAAACGAAATCTGAATAATAAAAGAACTATATGATTAATAAAAAGTTTAATACTTATTATTAAAGATATGTTTATATAAATTTTAAGATCGTTGCATATTTTATTGTAATATTAACTAGAGGTCTTTAAATGAAAACTTTAACTGTGTTATTTTAGAGTTAGGACACGGATGTCAAAATATATCTCTTTCTAGGCCAAAACTAAGCTGTCTGAAACAGAGATATGTTTTTCTCTCTTTTTACTTTAGTCAGCAGCTGTCAGTTATAAATTTTAGGTTATGCTGTCATGTTTATTTTTATGCATGTAAAAATTTATTTACTGTTTGTAGAGGATTTTTTAAACTACCTTGAAAACTAACTACTATACATTTACTCAATTTTACGATAGCTTTTAATAAAGTATTAATTGCACCGAATTTCAGATTTATATAATCGTCATACTGACAGTTTAATTTATTAAACCAATTTTCATGATTACCAACCTTCTAATAAATAGTTTCAAAATAAGAAATGTTACTAGGAGAATTTGACATGCGTGACTTAACTCTAAATAACACAGAGCTCAGTTCATATTTAGGAACTCTAATATTAACCAGTTCTTTAAAAAAAACTTTAGGTAATAAATAAGGTATAATTTACTTTAAATTGCTATGTATTGTTGATTATTAATAATATAATGACAACGCTTCAATTATTTTAGAAATCTGATGAGACATTCCCATCTGATTTTTTTGGCGCCATTTCGTTACAAAAAAAAGTAGTACTAGCGGCAACAGTGCATAGGATTTGACACTGTCTCAATATTTGACATTTGAAAAGTTTAGTATCCAATAGGACCAACATAATCGAAAGTAACTAGCGCCTTCCGCTATTAGTTTTATTCGAATAATAGTTAAAATAATAATACTGTAAGAGTCTTTTTTAATAATAATAACAAATTAAACAAAGTTTTAATGATATAGTTTGTAAAGCTTTGTATTATCTAGTTCTAAAGTTTATGTACGTAATTTATTTTCCAAGAGTAACTTTAAGTTAGTGAAGTTGGTATATGAGAATTTCCCCAAAGAGGACGAGTGCAGCGGTCTCTCCAAGCAAAAATAAGTTTATACTGTGTAGGCTCGGCGAGTTTCCATTAAAATCCGAGCCATCCCTTAGTTTTAAGTGTTTAGAAGTGCTTAAAAGTGTAAAATACCAAACCCTCAAATGGCCGAAGCGGATAAGTTGAATATTGACAGTATTATTGCCCGTCTTTTGGAAGGTAAATATGACCCGAAATTGAAGGTCAACCTCTGTGTTGTCATTTCAATGGCGTCATCTGGATACGCCTTTAAATTATTATCAAACATTGCCCTTTGGCTCTATTTAGATATATCAATTTTGCCTATTATGTACCTACTTAAGAAAAGTTTTTTTATTTTCTTTTTCTGTTATGTTTACACCCCTCTATAATGAATCTGACATTTGAGTTTTTATTTAAAAAAAAATCTTAATAACCTAATTACATAAATTGCTAGGAATTATAAAAATGTGTAGTCTCTTTTACTGTATTACTAATAATTTATTAAATGAAAATTGTTATTATTAGTTCGCGGAGCACGACCCGGCAAGAATGTACAACTTACTGAAAATGAAATCCGAGGATTGTGTTTGAAATCGAGAGAAATATTCCTTTCCCAACCAATTCTGCTTGAATTGGAAGCACCACTTAAAATTTGTGGTAAGTATTTGAGTTTTTAGAATTGAGATATATTTAAATTTTTAATTGTTGTATAATTCAAGTATGGAATGTTTACCGCAAGTATATTTTTATAATAAATCTAATTAATTAAGATAGGAATATAGATATTTATTTAAAAAATGAGTGCTCTCTAAATAGGACAAGAAATCCAAAAGAAGTCGTTTAATAAATTAAATCTTTAATAAAATGGAGTGGTTCAGCATTTTATAATATATTATATATCTCTTTTGCATATTGTTTATATTCTTCTGCTTATACTAACTGTTTGTGATAAAACAATATTTATGAATGTGTAAACATTAATTATGAAAATGTTTAAAACTGCTTGCATCGATTAATCATGTTTTTAACTGTTTTACGTTCAAGTGTTAAAGGTGTGTATTTGTATGTCATTATTTGCATAACATTCACAGAAAATAAATTTAAAATGGCTGAAACAGCTACAATCGATCTTTATATCATTTTTTTTTAATATAATTGTTTGAAACATTATCAATAATATTATGTTGTACTGTGCACTCTTTTATTTCTTAATGTCATTATATGTTCAGAAATTTCAATAAGCAATAAACCTACGTAATGTTTTAGTGCTTTCTTATCTTTTATCCATTGTATTGAATTTAAAAATATTCTGATTCATTCATTGTTATCAAATTAGTCAGAAATGACACATAATCACAGAGACTGGAGGGAATCTAATCTATCTACTACCTTATAAACAAAAACAAATAACAGTTATGAAGGGTCAATTTAGATTCCTTTGAAAAGACCCTCACTTTTAAAAATTTTCTTGTTTATAAACAAACAAATTCAAAGGATGCCCCTAAAGATTTGCTTATTTTTACTTTTCAGTAAATGCACCCTAACTAAATAAACTGGTACCTTTTCAGTGATAATAGTAGAGTACAATGATTAAACTGAATATATTAAATTATGTATTTTTTCTTTCATAAAGTCTTGATTTATTCTCTTTTGATTTGTTAAAAAGTAGTTTTTTGAAGAGGTCTAGCAGGCAGGGTGCAGCCCTATTATGCCTGTGTGACATTGTATTTTTTCTTACTAGAAAATAGCATTTAAGTTTAAAAACTATTGATTGTCTCACGTTGAGACTACAGTGTGTGTTCTTATGGACAACGAGGTTGCCAAACATCTTGTAAGCAACTTTTAAAAACACTTTCTAAATATTGTAGTTGTAACTGCATAAACCTTTATAATCCCTATTGTTCGAGATTTCAAAATTTACTGCTGTTCATGTGTGCATATAAAGTCTGGAACTATCGAAATAAATTTTTTATTAAATATTTTTGAGAAAAATCCTCGAACACGTCGATTTTTATCTTAAAGGAGACATATTTTAGTGTAATCGTTATTTGTAGATCGTCTTTTGTTTCCGAGTTATGACGTTAACGAAATTTTTTTTAAATGTAAACTCTTATTTTTTTATGATGGATTTGGAAAGATAATGTAATGCTAAGATCAAATATGCTAAAAAAGTATGATACTGTATTAAGAAATTTCAGAGATAATTGCTTTTAAAGTTTTAAAACAAAAATTAAAAAACAATCGAGAGTTCCAAGTTTTAATAAAAAAAGAATTCTCTGAAGAACTGTCATAAGTTTAATACTATAAGTCACTTGTTACATGGATACTTGATTTTTTTATTAAGAAAATTAAACTCTTGATTGTTATTCAATCAAAGTTCAAATTTTTTAATAAAAGTAGCCATGTAACAATTGACTTAGCGTTAAATTTATGGCAGTTCTTAAAAGAATTTTTAATTTTTTTTAATTAAAACTTGGAACTCTTGATTGTTTTTTAATTTTTGTTTCAAAACTTTAAAAGCAGTTATCTTGGAAATTGCTTTCGAAATCCATCATAAAAAATTAGGGTTTCCATTTAAAAATATTTTCGCTATCGCCATAACTCGAAAACGAAAGATGATCTGCAAATAACAATTACACTAAAATATGTCTCATTTAAGATAAAAATCAACGTGTTCGAGGATTTTTCTCAAAAATATTTAATAAAAGATTTATTTTGTTAGCTCCATACTTTATGAGTTAATAAAGAAACATTAAAACTAATAAATTATTGTATACTATCAAACTACACTTTTTTAATTGTACAGCTTTTATATAAATCAGTGATAAATTGAAAACAAATAATATGAGTATAAAAAGTACAACAGCAAAAAGTTCAGCATTAGCACAAATCACTTGAAATCACTTTAATCTTCTACGTCACTTTCACTACCACTTTCCAAATTTATAAGTATTGGCCCAAAATCGTCCCATCAATCCATCAATTTGCCACATGTTATCTTCTGTTTTAATTACATGGTTAACATAATTGTTCCATTTTTCCGCTGTCACTTGAACGTACGCTTCACTAATTAAATTTCGGACATCTCCTTCTTTAAATGTGGTATTTTTTTACTAAAATCCTTTGCATTTGCTGCTAATCCTTCCATTCCGTTTTTGCAAGTTTCTTTTTAAACAAGTTGACCAAATGAATGATTTTATCATGTTGAAATCATTTTACCGTTAAAATTACGTTTGGGACTTCCTGTACTTACCAGTGAATTAAAAGATTGAAAAGATCATACAGAAGCTAACCAGCCGTTATTTTTATGTTGAAAGAACTTGAAGACGAAAGAATTAAACAAAAAAGTATAAGTAATAAAATATCGGATATTTAGATACATGTACGATGTAAAAGTCCCAAGTAATGTTTAATAAAATAACAAATACATGTTAATAAGACTTTCTTTTAAATGCTTCATTTGTATGGTTACGATTACACTTTTTCGGTTACTGTTTTCAAAGGTTTAGAACTTCTGGAATCTTAATCTTAATTCACTGTATAGATTCATACAGTGAAATAGGTGGCAACAACGAAGCACAAACTCCCATTAAGAAATACATTGGCTATCTTTTCTTCACTGTAGTCCCAACGTGAGACAGACAATAGATTTTTTTCGTTCTCGTCAAAGTTTAGATTTTTAAACAACCCGCCAAATTTCATTAATAAGCTAATTTAAAATAATCAAGCCACAAAATTGTTTTTGAGATTATGCATCCAAACCTGTTGAAGTAGAGTATAGCGTGAATAGCAATCAAAAATTTATTATTCTAATTTTTATTGCTTAGGAATCTAAAGTTAGCAAATATACATCAGAAGAAATAAAGCTGGCAGTTGGCTCACCTGCGATTTGCTATTACTGTGCATCGCAAGCAAAAGATTTGAATGAAAAAATATGCCCGTTTCCATTTTTGGGCTAGCTTGTAGCATTAAATGTAGGAGATATTTTTTTATTTTCATTATCCAAATTTCTCACTAGAATTTAAGTTTTTAAACTTGAATGCTACTTTCTAGCCAAAAAAATACAATGTCATGCAACTTTAAACATAATTTTAAAAATATGCTGGAATTATGTGCTTATTTAGAGTGGTAATACATGATTATACAGTGCATTGTGTGTTGCACGTGATGTTTACCTCATTGGAATGAAAACAGTGTACAGTGGTCTCCCATTACGGACACTTGTGGTAAGCAGACAGATTTCGTGGAGCCATTGTTTTCCTATTACCAAGGCATGCTAAATAGCCTCATTTAAACGGATTCTGTAATACACAGACACTACATAATGCTAATTTTTAGTAAAGAGGCATCTCTTAATTGTACACTTAATTTATGCGAGTTGTTTTGTCGTCATTCTCATGTGAAATTTTACACTGGCAGATCTTGTTTAAATATTTTTGCTTTATCAGGGTTTTCTCGGAACTAATTTCGAATTTCAGCCTTTGCAAGTCATTGAAGAATTATTTTGAACTAATAACCGTGAGCTAATTACATATTGTATGAAGCCAAAGAAAAGTTTGTTAGCACCAAGACAAAAAAATCAAAATAATGAATGGTTCTCTCTAGGGCTCGATATGTCAAAATTTTGTCGATGTTTATATACACTTATGCCCATGTTTAAAATTAGTTGAAGTAAAACAAAAGTAATTAAAAAAAACAAATGAAATAAGACATAAAGTTGCTTTTTGCTGTTATCACCTTAAAGATTACAAGGGAAATATGTGGCGTGCAAATGCGAGACGGAATGATTGATTTGGTTGAACTTAATGCACTGCCAGCAAAGACTGATTTCTTTTACTTCAAGATAGTGATAAATACAACAAATTCTCACTTTAGTTGATAGCACAAGAGCTTTCGGCAGGCTGCAAATAAATAATTTGCAGGTTACATGTGTTCTGCAGAATAATTGTGATTTCTATTATAACATAAATATTTTGCTCAATATTTTTTTGTACAGGATCATTGAAATTCAAAAAACTGTTTATTTGTATTTGAGTCTGTACACTGTAATGTAGCACTATTACAGACTCATCTGTCACTTTTATTTGCATTGTTTCACATGTATTCGACATTCCACATTGACTTAGTTGCCTACCTTACCATTATTAAAAACACATTTTGTATTTTAAATTCTTAATTTCAGGATTTCAGAAAAGACGTGTACACCTCAACACTAAAGTTGATTTTTATCACGAATATGGAAATGATTTTTCAAGACGTTAGCACAGGAAAATTACCATGATGAGTGACTGTTGTAGAATACCAACGGGGGAATACGAGAAATCGTTTTCCGCTAAAAGAAGTGTCTGTGATTTTTTTATTGCTTGTTAACAAATTAGAACGTCAGAAAACATTTATGCCCATATAGGGATTATTGAAAAATCGATATTTTGTAGTTGAAATACCAAACCTATAGTCTCGCCAACAAATGAAGGATTTAAGATTACCGATATCACGAGGGCAGAATTGTAAAAAGCATCTCAAATCTACTATAACTACTATAATAGTTAAGTAATTCTTTTACAACAGTAACAAATTGTTTATACATTAATTGTTTTATTGAAATTGGTAAATTATTATACAGTACGATTCCTAATATATAAAAAGGATTGCCATCATTTAGTATCAGTTTTATGCAATTAAAAATGTAAGTTAACACCAGTTATGATTTGTGTAGTTACGATTATTGATTTGAAACGAGAAACATTCTTTTTCACAAATTGTAAATCTTCAAAATTGGTTATTATTCGAAAATGTTGAAAAGAAGTAAATGTTTCATAAATTGATCTGATCTTCCCTATTTTTTACTTTTAACGGTTTATAGTTAAAATTTTTGCAATTACTTTTCTTTAAATGTATTCATTACCCTATGCCATTTAAAACGTAATGAGATTTTTAATTATAAATCGTTATTAAGGTTGAATAGATACTTCAACGATGATAAATTTACATAATGTTAAAAAGTACTATCCGAACTTACGTAGACGTTTTTAAAACGTCTCTAGTAACACAATACTCTGCTTACATTCTTAGCTTATCGTAATGTTCTCACAGCTGATGTGCACGCGTTCATTTAAATCCTTCATTTGTTGGCGAGACTATAGATGACGTTGCAAATAAACATTGACAGTCAAATTTATTTTACTATACAGGGTGTCTTACAAACAATAACCCAATAGTATTTTTATAACTATACAAGGTGTTTTTAAAATAAAAGAATAGACAAAAAAGCTGTCTGTTACAAACTGTTAATAAAACAGAAATCTATCAACTTATGTGAAGATTACACATAACTTAGTATTTTGAATTTAAAATCTGATTTAAAAGACCTTTCAAAATGAGTTATAATATACAGGGTGATCCATTAGAGAAAATAAAAGTATGGTATCAGAAAACAAAAAATGGCAGAAAAGGAAATAATAAAGGATTTAAAATCATAAAACAATACAGAAATTTTGGTAATACCAATAGTAAGGCGATAGGACACGCCTATCCCACATTAAATGATTATTACAAGACATGTACTTCTACTAACGTCCATATACGAAACATTAGAAGGAAATAGACTGAATTATTTGTATTTTTATAAAATGTTTATTAGAAAAAAGCTAAATCAATTGGATAGTTAAAAAGTTATATAAAAACATGTTAAATTGAATAAATTTGTAATATTTGTGTAAATGAATTGCATTAAAAACAAAACTTCGTTACTATATGTATTAAAACATTTAATTTCTATACTAACTACATTTAATTGAACTGCATCAAGTATTTCCCTCTAATCTATAAACATATAGGTAACTACCCATAATTCTATTTTATGCAAATCTTGTTTAATTAAATAGCAATAAAGAGATTAAAGTAAAAAGCTGCATTGTCCATCTCAGTTATTAAGCTAATGCACTATCTTTGTCGTATAGTGTCGAATTCTAAATGTACATTTGACGTGTGCTAAAGAATTAAAATCGCCCATATAAGATACACATAGTAACGTCGCTCATTTCTCGTAATAAAATAGTTGGACAACTGATTTATGTTTTTCGTATATATTTCGTGGCCCACGTGGGGACTTGGATGAGTTCGGACGCTATCGACTGCTGGTTGCAGTCGAGTGCCCTTCTCTGTTTGATTAGGTAACGCACGATAGGATAAACAAAGAGAAATTGATTCTTTATTACAGAAGTTTTTTGAGAAATAGAATAAGAATTACGTTTAGATCAATTCGTTTGAAGTGTGGTCGCGTCCTATGCTCTTAATGATAGTGAACACCGCTGGTTTTTTGAACCTTTAAAAATTAACAATAAACAAAACTTTAAAAATTAGGTTTACTTAATTGATATAATGGTAATTAATGTGGGTACGAACCTTGAAATTGTTTTCATAGCAAAAGAAAGCTGGTTTTATGTCCCAAGTTCTTCTTTTCACTTAAACTCCGAACAAGCTCATTATATTGTATATGGATTAATAGGAAATAAACGGTGAAATTGCCAATGTCCTAACTAGGACATGGCATTCCAAGATGAAGAAGGAAATAAATCATCCTTTTCATTATTTTGAAAGTAAATTATGATAACAAATACAGACCTATGCTGTATAAGCTTTTCTAAATTTTATTCGCTAATAACAAGTTCATAGTTATTTAATGTTTTTTTAAGCAAGAGCTGATAAATTTGATTACTATTCAATAAAAAGACGCTCTACTTATTTATTACTAATACAGTGGAAACGCTCTTGAGCTGACGGCTTCAGTTTCGGATATTTTGTCCGTGCTAGAGGCAGACTTGAATTAATCTCCTGGGTTCCCTGAAGCTCTTTTACAGCTGCCGCCTTTTGATGTATCATTAGATGAATAAAAGTAGCTATCAAAGTCAACTATTTTGTTTATATTTATAGTCCAGTCAATTTAGAACAAATTTTCATGAATAGCAAAAAGTTGAGGAAAGTCCATGGATTTTTGCATAGGCCTTCCTGGAGGGTTGTTAAATAACCACCTAAAAGTCACCGTCTGTAGATGGTGAGCTCGAGGATATAATGAGGGTAAACCACGCCCCCTAACATTTTTGTCGTTTTTCTCGGAAACTATTAGGTTTATCGAGATGAAGGAGGTTAGATAAATTAAAGTTTATTTAAATGCCTACCAGAAATGTCCGAATGTTTTTTCGTACCTCGCCTTATTTTTGTGTTATTGAAGAAAAAAGATATGTCATACATAAATGAGCAATTTGCTCTAGTAAATCTGCTCAAGGAACTTTCGGGCGTAACGTTTTGTGGTCTCATATTCGTCATGAAATAGATAAGAAACATTCGTTGAGAGCCGGACGCAATCGTGGTCCAGTCGTATTTTACCTTAGCATCTCTTCGGTAAAATCCATCAGGCGATATTATTGTTATCCTTGATGCCAGTCAGATGAAAGTTTCGTATTGGCAAATTAATTCTTAGGAGAGTACACTGTGCTAGTCAATTTTTGTATCCAACCCAATACCCACAAGGTGTCTCGATTTTTTAGAAATGCTTCTAATTTCCTTTATTTCTAAGATCTTGGTACTGTCCACATTTACAATTTAATATTGATATTGACAGTACGTTGCATGCATGCTAAATGTGGAGCAAAATCTTTATAATTATCTGTTAACAGATGTTTTAAGATACAAAACATTCTGCGTTAGTATCTTGGTTGCTAGTTTACAACAAAATTGCACCTACATAAATATTTCTAAGGATTTCTAAAAAAGCGAAACACCCTGTACGTATTGGATTGGATACAAAAATTGACTAGCACAGTGTACTCTCCTAAGAATTAATTTGCCAATACGAAACTTTCATCCGACTGGCACCAAGGATAACGATAATATCGCCTGATGGATTTTGCCGAAGAGATGCTAAGGTAAAATACGACTGGACCACGATCGCGTCCGGCTCTCAACGAATGTTTCTTATCTATTTCATGACGAATATGAGACTATAAAACGTTAGCTCCGAAAGTTCCTTGAACAGATTTACTGGAGCAAATTCTTCTTTCTTCGATAACAAAAAGAAGGCGAGGTACGAAAAAACATTCGGACATTTCTGGTAGGCATTTAAATAAACTTTAGTTTACCTAACAGAAAAACGACAAAAACAGTTAGAGGGCGTGGTTTACCCTCATTATCTCCTCGAGCTCATCACCTACAGATGGTGACTTTTAGGGGGTTATTTAACAGCCCTCCACGAAGGCCTATGCAAAAATCCTTCAACTTCCCTCAACTTTCTGCTAGTTTTTCTAATTTGACTGGACTATTAGGTATGTTTGTTATAAGTTTGACAATATTAACAAAAGTAAAATGCACTATTACCATAAGTTTACATCCAAATTATAGTCGGGCCTGCAGGAATTGGTTTTTATAGCTCTGAGATTCAAGTACCGGCAGTAATACCTTTTGTTAAAATATCTTTAGACTCAAGTACCGACAGTAACAACTATTGTTAAATTATCTTAGAAAGAGTATTCAACAACAGTGGTATGGGCTTGCATTCAGGGCCGTCTTCTTTTCATTTTTGTTTTTCTTTTTTGAGGTAATATAATTTAAGTATGACGGAATAGAAACAATTGAAGATAGATAGAAACGATTTGTATTTCGACGATTAAGTATTTATAACGATTTTTATATTTATAACTTTCTTTTTTATGTCTTAATAAATGGAGTTTTTAAAAATTTAAAGTTATACCTTAAAATGTTCTAAATACTTACTTACCTGATAATATTTGACATTTAAGTTCAAAGTATCCTTTTATTTAAGGCGATAGGACACGCTTATCCCACATTAAGTGATCATTACAAGGCGCGTACATCGTCGCGACTACTTCTACTAACGTGCATATACGAAACATCAGAAGGAAATAGACTGAATCATTTGTATTTTTATAAATTTGTAAATGTAGCAAAAAGAAAATGTTTATTAGAAAAAAACAAAATCAATTGGATAGTTAAAGAGTTATAGAATAGAGGAAACACGTTAAACTAAACAAATTTGTAATATTTGTGTAAATAAATGGCATTAAAAACAAAACTTTGTTACTATATGTATTAAAAAATCTAATTTCTAAACTAACTACATTTAATTAAACCGCATCAAGTACTTCCTTCTAATCTATAAACATATAGGTAACTGCACAAATTTCTATTTTATGAAAATTTTGTTTAATTAAGTAACAATAATGAAATTAAAGTAAAAAGCTGCATTTCCCATCTCAGTTCTCCTCAGTTATTAGGCTAATGCACTATCTTTGTCTTATAGTGTCGGATTCTAAACGTACATTTGACGTGTCCTAAAGAATTAAAATCGCCCATGTAAGATACACATACTAACGTCGCTCATTTCTCGTATCAAAATAGCTGGGCAACTGATTTATGCTTTTCAATGTATTTCGTGGCCCGCATGCGAGCTTCGGATGAGTTCGGACGCTATCGGGTGCCGGTAGAAGTCGAGTGCCCTTCTCTGTTCGATTAGGTAACGCCCGGTAGGATAAACAAAGAGAAATTGATTCTTTATGACAGAAGTTTTTTGAGAAATAGAATAAGAATTACGTTAAGATAAATTCGTTTGAAGCGTGGTCGCGTCCTGTGCTCTTAAGGCTTTAAGCAGTAAGCTAAGTAATCCTATAACAGTTTTTGTGGGAATAATCACTATTGTGAAATACCGGTCATAAAAATCAATTTCTGCAAGCCAAACTATAATTTATGCATCATTTTTTCACATGATTTTAATTTCACAAATGTATATATAATTTTGAAAACCTACAAAATCAGTTATTTCTGATTCAATGCATAAAATAGATAGGACATTTAATTTCTCTTGACCAAGAGAGGCTCTAAAATAATTTTTTGCCCTTTTGAGGGCTGAAAACAAACGCTATCCAGAGCAGTTTGTTGTAGCCATTACGAGTACTTCCGGCGGTTCACTCCCAGAGGTTTTCTAAGAATTTGCAAACCATGTCTGGCGCAGGCGACCCAAAAAACATGGCCCCTGAAGCCCGAGCTTCGTAGGCTTCAGTGTTAATCCAGGCCTGGCAAGAGGGTGTCCGGTCAAGAGAGTGTCATATTATCGGTGTGGGAAAAAGTATCTGCACAACAGAGATATCCATTATGAGAGATTTCGCTGTATATGATTAACTTCCTTGTTTCAATTATAAAAAATACTGTGTTTAATATTTAAACTTGTAATTGGTGATGAGGATAATCAAAAACGATCGCTATTGTTTAGAAAAGAACTGTTACATACTTTTTCTAAAACAATAATTATTGTTAAAATTGCTAAATCAATTATTTCTAATAAGGTTTTCTTATTCGTTTTCTAGGAGACATCCACGGGCAGTACTATGACTTACTACGTCTGTTCGAGTATGGTGGTTTTCCGCCAGAATCCAATTACTTATTCCTGGGTGATTATGTAGATCGTGGAAAGCAGTCTTTAGAAACTATTTGCTTATTATTAGCCTATAAGATCAAATACCCCGAAAATTTCTTTTTATTACGTGGTAATCATGAGTGTGCATCAATCAATCGTATTTATGGATTCTATGATGAATGCAAAAGAAGGTTTGATAAAACGTTTTTTACTCTAATAATAACCATTCTGTTTGACAGAAATGATTCATTTTTAGGTATAACATTAAACTCTGGAAGACTTTCACAGATTGTTTTAATTGTCTACCTGTGGCTGCAATAGTCGATGAAAAAATCTTTTGTTGTCATGGAGGTAATTATAATTTTTGTTTACTGTTGCTTCTTTAGCAATTTTTATTTTTTATATATTTAAGGCTTAAGTCCTGACTTACAATCAATGGAACAAATTCGGCGGATAATGAGGCCTACAGATGTTCCAGATCAAGGACTTCTCTGTGATTTACTGTGGTCAGATCCAGATAAAGACACGATGGGTTGGGGTGAAAATGATAGAGGTGTTAGTTTTACTTTTGGGGCTGAAGTAAGAACTTCAATTTTATGTCCGTATTTAAAATACTAATATAATTATTTATAGGTTGTTGGTAAATTTTTACATAAACACGATTTTGATCTTATTTGTCGGGCACATCAAGTAGTTGAAGATGGTTACGAATTTTTCGCTAAACGTCAGCTCGTGACATTATTTAGTGCCCCTAATTATTGTGGTATGTATTAAGGAAAGAGTTTTTAAATATGCTTAGAATATAACTTGTTTTATATTAAATCTAGGTGAATTTGACAATGCTGGAGCAATGATGTCAGTGGATGAAACCTTAATGTGCAGTTTTCAAATATTGAAACCTGCTGACAAACGGAAGTTCCAGTATGGGGGCTTGAATGCAGGTCGGCCAGTTACACCACCTCGAGGTGCCACAAATAAAAACAAAAAGAAGTGAATAAGTTATTGTAGGTTAGGCTAGGATATGTACGTACAACATTTTTTAACTGTTCTCTGAAGATCTTTCGTTTCATGAGCATCTGGCATGGAAAGTTTCTATCAACATTGCTTCAGTATTCGTTGTTAAACAGGAAAAAACGTTGTGAAAAGCCACTGCTTTAGAAATGTTCGGTTTTCTGACATCAGTGGACATAAAAACTCGTAACTGTAGCCCATTTTTAATTTGTAAGTTAATTTTGTATATAATGAATTTTAAAACGTTAATTTTTAAAATACCAGTTTTTATTTTGCCTTAATATATTACATATATTTTTTTTAAGTTATAAGTATCACATGTAAAAACAATGGAAAAAAAAAACAAATTGGTGTTAAAAACTTAACAGTGTTTCTTTTCAATATTCATGTAAATTATTAGTACAAGTTTGTTTTCTAAAGAATTGTTAATTTTTAAAATTTACATAGATTCAAGTTTTCAAGCGAAGCTTGTGTACTTCTTAAAATTTTTCCCCCGCTGATTCCTTAAATAAAAACTATTCTATATATCTTGTGTTTTTCATATTTTGTTAAGACAAATTGGTTTTAGAAGACCTGTGTGGTAATTCTAACGTGGGGTTACCGTCAATTGAATTAAGACTGTAGAAACTAAATCACTGATTAGTAAATGTTACATTCGAATATCTAACCTTACTTTTTAAGTTATCAGTTTCGTATTCTACACCTCAGAGTTTGGAAAAGAGAATTTTGCTAAAATGGACACACTTTATATTCTAGATCTAGAGAGAATTGAGTTAGAAGTATGTCGAAACAAATGATTCTGACTGGGAAAATTGCTGGTTTGTTGATTTACTCTTTCCAAATTTTCTTCAGCTGTAATGAGAGTGCGAATGGAAAACTACACGTGATAAGCGTATGTGGGTTAGTGATGCGATGGAAGAGCTACAGCTGTTTAGTGGTGCTGACTCCATCTTCAAACGAGCACTGCTCCAGCACCGGCAAATTAACACCGCACTTAACTCGAACAGGGTGTCAGAGTGGTTTGCTTCATCTATATGAACATACAAAGTTGATACAAATCACTTTCTGATGTGGCCAGAGCGGAGCAATGCAGTGTTGAGTGGACTGATGCAGATACTATTAGGTTAGAGATTTTTCACTCAATGTTCAGGTAAAATGTCTTTCTACTAAAAGTTTTTATGATATAAATTAGATTTTTTTATTGATAATAATTCTTTGTTAAGAATTATCGTATTAATCTTCCTATTATTATTATTACTAGGGAAACCCCATCAAAACTTCACGGTCAAAAGAATAATTTATTGAAGGATTTCCTTGTATACAATGTTCGTTGTGTGATTACAATCCTTCAAGAGTGATTATTTAATATTAATATTTATTAAATAAATGCAATCGAACATAAACAGTTGAAAATACTAAGCTTACCATTTTCAGACAAACTTTTAAATGCGTTATTTAACAAACACCCCCGACTTACCCCCTCATCTTCAACCCTCAAGATTTCTAGACTTCGTCGGTCATTTTCTGCATTCCTAGTTCTTAGACGTTCTTATTCTACTTTTTCATTCAATATCCTAATCTGCAGTCAAGATTTAGAAATTTTGAAAATAACGGACACTCAGAGGCACGGAGATATCAAATTTCGTCAATATGCTCCACATACCATGAAACTCGAATGAGAGTTATTGGTAGCACAGTAAGCTGGTATAAGCTTATAGGGAGGATGTTTAGTTCCAAAATGTGACGAAGCAAGCGCTGTAAGTGGACAGTTGGCCTTGGACATATTAAAATGCATCAATTACAAATAATGGTTTTTAATTAAAAATATAAATAATTAAAAAATCACAGCACTAAAACTCTGCACAGACTACAAAAAAGAGTGGTTTTAAAAATATACAAATTAAATAAAAAAAAGTAGTTTTACTAATCTACACAGTCAAAGCAAAGAGTAGTATAAGAGGCGAAACTTCGCGCGGCGTCTTTGATCTCTCGTCATCATTTTCAATGACCTTGGAATGCTTTGCCCTTTAACTTGGATCACAGGAATGCGTGCCAAATTTAAATATTTACCACGCCTGAACTCGACCAGCTAACATCCAGGGTTGTTAATTTCGTATGTATACTAGTTAGGCAGTAGATATGGGATGATTTTAATAAAACTATACACCAATTGTTGTCTTTATTCAATTTAATTCAAATCTTTATTGTATATAAGGTTTTACAAACATAAAAAGCTTATTACAAGTGATTGGTAGATACATATATGGTATTCTCTCTCAACAATATAAAATATTTAATAATCAACTAATGATAACATTTCGCATGAATTGCAGTTCATTATAGAATGATATTTAGTATGTATTTAGTATACAAACTATAAATTACTTATTGAATGGTTTTTCACCAGTGTGAGTTAACATGTCTTTTAAACAGTAAACATTAGTAAAAATTTATAATCAAATAGATTACACTCAAATGGATCTCACCAAAACATGTGTGTTTTAAGACTAACACTTTGAGTAACTTTTGAAAACATTTGTAGTCGCACAAATTACACTCAAATGGTTTCTCGCCATATGAGTTAACAGGCGTGTTTTAAGATTAAATTAAATCTATTTTTGAGGTTAAAGAATTAAAAAAAATAATCTTAAACTAATACAGTACTTGAATAACACAATACTTCGTCTTTTGGAAATCGAAAGAAGTGAATGAATTTGTTATCCAAATAAAATGTATTCCTACAGTTCTTTTGAACACCCGCGGTGTTTACGTTTTTCTCCACTTATGTTTTTGTTCAATTGTTTGTTTATTTAACTTGCACAATCACCAAAAAACACACTGCACATTAACTGTTTGTCGCAATATGGGTACACTTTCACGGAAAACATACAGAATAACGAATTGACTTGACAGGTATAAAAGAATGAAAATAAGCATCCATCTTTGGCATTTCTGTGCTCCCGTCTAATGGCAACAAATTAAGAGCGAGCCGAAAGTAACCGAGAATCGGCGATGGGCCCTTTAAAGTGGATTTGCTATTCTATCTCTCTCGGAATTGAGGTTTCTCTACCAACTTTCGCCTCTTATAATATCTACTCTTTGGTCAAAGGTTTAAGTCTGGCATTTACTTAAAATAAATCTCGAGTTGCTGTACGACAAGTTGCATAACTACTGCGAATACGAATAAATACAAATGTCACAATAATAAATTTATTCTCAACCGTAACCTCCGAGATAGTCAAGAGGCCGCGACCAAGCAATCGTGACGTCACGAAAACCGGCTAACAATTGCGAATCGTAAAATACCCAACATAAAGACACTTCTATATTTCTGAGTAAAACTGAATATTATTTCAAAAAAAGCACTTACATTATGATAAACAATGAATAGGGTTTTCCACGTCACCGTTGAGGTACCCATGATAGACGCGTTGGCTCTAATGGAGGCCTCGTCAATAGCCCTATCTCCATGCGTTAATGTGTTTTATAACTTCTTAACCATTAAATTTAATCAGTTTTCTCTTTGATAGATCCATGTTTTGGGTGTTAATTTTGTCGTTGATTATTTTTGAATAGTTATTGAGAAATATATTGGCAAGAATATGACAATTTTTTAACAATATCGACTTCAACGTTTTGCTACATAAAATACATTTCTCATTGATTTCGTGTACATATTTTTCCAATTTTAACATTGTCAATTCCCGTAAAATAATCCTTTGTTTACCTGTCTTTAGAAATTCAGTTTCATATTTATCTGAAATAAGCTCACTGAATATCTGATACGCCTGAATAGACACTTCAAAGAATAATTCAGATGGTTGTTTTAGAGCACCTCTTGTTAAATTTTTTAAATATTTGCTAATATCTGCAGAGTCATTTTCACCACAGTTGGTAAAATTTATAACAAAATCTGAATTGGTAGTAATGGATGTTAAACAATTTAATTTAATGATGCTATTACATTCGATAGAATGTATTTTTTCCAGGTCAGACAAATTTGCAAATAGAATTAAATTATAATTATCGAAATGGCAAAAAACAAGTGATCGTTCTTTATTTTTTTGATTTAACCAATTATTTCGAATAGATTTTAATAAATGAACAGTATCAAAAAGTAAATAAATTTGTTGTTGCGGATCAGAAACATTTTGGATAAAGCAAGGTAACTCTTCCTTAATGCTTGTACTACTTAAAAGTCGATAACAAGTTCGATTCATTCTGTAATTATCGCAAATTAAAGAAATTACCCGAAAACCAATTTTGGTTAGAATCTTAATTACTTCTAAAATCATTTCTTTTAAATCAACGGCAGAAGTTTTTTTTACAGGAAATAGAGCCACAATATCTTCATTCTTCGCAACATTTATCAGGCATTTTTAATGAAATAAACAAGACTCACCCAAGTATCTCGTCAAACTGTTGGCTTTTTTGATTAACTAATCAAAATATTTATGAAATTGTATTTTATATAGGTAAACGACACAATCATATTATGAACGACACCAACCGAAAGTTATTTTAGCGGCCATTTCTGCCAACGCCCACACTCGGTATGGCTATTGAGAAACAGTCTCTTTTCACTGATTTTATAAATTGTCTTCACATAAATCAGGTAAATCTGAAATTCTACACCTTTAATTTAACACTTTAACTTATTTGAACTTATTTATGAGAGTTTTTGAAAGAAAAACTTCCGAAAAATAGTCTAGTTGACACGACTACGATCACGGCAAATCTAAACTGCAATAGCCGGCATTCATGACGTCAGATCACGTGACACAAGCCTTGTTCGTGGCCTCTCTTTTCTCGGAGGTTACGTCTCAACTTATTTTTCAATATTTATCTGGGTCAATGTAGGAGCGTAGGTACCTCCTATAGCACCGTCCACACAGGAAATACAATTTTTGATATTTCTAGTAAACCATTAACTCCATCTACTTCATTTTTAAAATGTTGTTTTTCCAATAAAAACTGTTTGTTATTTAGAGAAAAATTTAGAAAACCTTAAATAATATTTTTTTTATTTAATTTTTAACTTTTTAATACAAATCCATTTATTATGTAGAACAAAAAAAAAGGTTGTGTATTTATTTTAAACCAGACACCTGACAACACTGTAACATTCTTTTTAAATAATATGAAAACTACTGTTTTTTTACTACTGTTTACCACGAAATTTCTTGAAGTGTAGTCATTAATTTTAACAGTTAGTTTTCTCTGATTTAGATAGCTGCTTACAAAGTACAGCGTTTCTATAAAAGACTGTCGTCAAAGTGTGCATTGGAAATATTCGTTTTGCCGCTCTCTACATAAAAAAATTAGTCAAATTATTTGTCTGTCAACTGTGACATTATCATTATCATTAGTTGTGTTGTGTTTAGAGAATAATGGTGAACATTTTGAACAGTTTTTGTAGTTATTGTTTCTATTTAATTTTTTTTCTCGTTACATTATCCAGTTTATGAAGTACCTTAATCTTTTATTAAAACTGTTTAATTGGTTGCATAAGCATTAATTTATTTCTATCCACTATAGAGAGCAGGAGGCACAATTCATAAACCACTAGACCGGACAATCTTTTATAGAAACCCTGTACAATAGGTTGTCAATTACCACCAGTTGTTTCATCTTGAATAGTAGCCCTTTATGTCAAACACTCAAAAGCTTTGCTTATGTCCAGACATAATGCTACCGAGCTTAATCCATTAAATTTTACTGTTTAGACATGAGAGGATAAATGGTGGATAAATTTTCTCTAGAATCTTACCCGAGCTTGGTAGTAGGGTAATAGGATGATAATTGTGATGATAAGGATGATAACGATCTTAGTGTGGTCTAATTTGTCTGCTTTCCATGGTTTTCAACTATGTGGGTTTGTTGCAGCAAACAAGAACGATAACAGCAGTGCTTACGAAAAACTTTTTTCATGCGAGAAATATGTATCTTTTGTTTAAAAAAGTATATATTTGAATTTTTTAAATTCTAATTACGGGCACCAACATCAAGGTCATATGAACCCGTGAGTTCGATACGGAGCCATATTTTCCCTGACCCAGGGTCGATCTTACGTTGGTCCAGCTTGCTTCACTCAGTGCACATCATTGTACTTACTCCAGCCAGACCGATATATTCTAATTTTTGAATTAAAATGTACCTGTACCTGTTTAATAAAAAAAAATGAATAAATCTGTTTTGCAAACTTTCATCAAAAACCATAGACTTTTGAATTGTATAAGAATGTCCAATTAACTACACATAGTAGTTACATAACAATACAAATTTTGGCCTTCAACTATTATAGTAGCAAAACTTAATTTTGAAAATAATGCATTTTAAGAGAGACAGTTGGTTCTTGGTTCTCCCAAAGGTTTTCGCTCTTTGACAAATGCTGTTTTTGACATTAACTCTTCAATTGCAATTTATATTTATTAAAAACTTAAAGCGAAATACATAAAGATTCTTCGATTTACTAAACATTAGTTTATTTGTCAAAGTAGATTGCATAATTTTGTCAAACTTCGTGTTTTTAAATAGGCATTAGTGCAAATGGATTCAACCAATCAGCGTCAGTCCCTTGTTGGCTAAACTCTTATAAGTAATATAGAGTGACTAATTGGATTCAGTGTAAAAAATCCTTAAAAAATGTCCTGATATACACGGCAAAAGCTTCAATATAAAAAAGAATCACGGAAATTGGCTCAGTAGAACTTTTAAACGATCTGGAACAAAAATGAGTCTTGTGTTTTAAATATATATGTAGATTACTGTAGTAAAACCAAAAAATGAAGTAACTAAACCGGAGTGAACCTAGCAGTCAGAGTTGATTGTCAACGAGCCTTGCTTCCAAATTGTCTAATTTAGACAATTTAAAATAAAAAAAAATAGTCATTGCAATCTGTCAAAGTTTATTATTAATTATTTATTGCTGATTATTAAACTACTATTAATAAATAACCTTTGATAGCAAAAGTGTGCACGACATTAGTTGCTGCTTAAAAGATTTTTCACAACTCCAATTAATATTTATTAATAGTAGTTAATAATTTTATTAATAATTGGAGTGATGAAAAACTTTTTAAATTTGATAATTTAGGAGCAAGGCTCGTTCACAATCAACTCTGACTGCTAGATTCACTTCGGATTATTTTCTTCATTTTTTGGTTGTATTATAGTATCATTTTATTATTATTATTTATAAGAGAAGGGCAGGCAGCATAACTGATTTAGCCCCGTTACAAAACTTAAATAAAACAAAAACTTAAAGTAAATCTTCAATACAATAAAAATTAAATAATATTATCATTAACATTCTAATAATGGAAATTAGGAATAGAACATGTGAAAAATAATAAGCTTAACAGGAAAACTGATAAATATTAATAAAAACTGAGAAATAGGTAAATAAAGTTAATAAATCATAAATAAACAGTTACAATAATTACAAATTAAAATAGAAAAATTTTAATTTTGTGAACCTTGTTTCAATTCTTTGTCAAGGGAATTTTTAAAACTATTTAATGAAACAGCAGACACTGTAACTTCGGATAAGTTATGCCAGTCATTACATACTCTAATGCTTAAGTAGTGTTGTCTTGGTAGTTTATTAACAGAAGATTTATATAATTTTTGAGAATGGCCACGAGTTACACTGTTAGAATGTTGTGTAAAAATCTGTTTAAGGTCTGGTCATAAATAGTGATTGTGCAATATTTTGTAAGTTTCAAGTAGGTCACCTCGAGATCTTCTTTCGGAGAGATAAGTTAGTTTTAATTTTGATAGCCGCTCATTATAGGGTAAATATCTAAGTTGTGGGGAAAGTTTGGTTACTTAATCTTACGCAAGGTCATTTCCAGTAAAGCCTTATCTTTTTCATGATATGGGGACCATATTACAATACCATATTTGAGTTTCGGGCGTAAATATAAGTTATAAATTTTTAATATTAATTCTGGGGTACGTTTCATAAACGCTTTATTAATTATAAAGATCAGGCTGTTCACTCTCTTTATAATTCGAATAATATGAGCTTCCCATTTTAGATTATGTGCCATAGTTATACCAAGATCAACCTGTGAGTTTACATTCTGGAGAGGTCCATTAATATAGTAGGGTAGCTGAGGATTATTAGAACCAATATGAAGTATGGTACATTTGGATGTATTTAGTTGTATTAACCAGGTTTCGGACCATTTCTGGATCATATCAAGATCTTCTTGAAGAACTTTTTGAGCTAATAAAGGGTTATTATACATTTTTGTATCATCTGCATAACAACTTGAAGGAAATGATATGCTTGATAGAAGATCACTGATATAAATGATGAATAAAACCGAACCCTGGGGTACACCACTAAGCACAGCTCTGCAAGAGGATAACTTATCACTGATCCGCCTGTAAAGAGTCGGATCACACAGAAATGCACTAATCCATTGCAGAAGTTGACCTCTAATGCCATGATACTCATGTTTGTATATTAGTCGTCTTAAAGGGATGCTATCAAAAGCTTTGGCAAAGTCAAGATAAATTACATCAATTGGATTCGAATTGTCCAAGTTTTTGGTCCAGTCATTTAGACACAGAAGGAAGTTTGTTATTACCGAGCGCCCTGGAACAAACCCGTGTTGATTATCATTGATTATATTGTTGTCAACTAGGAATGGCAGCAGCTGGTCTACTATGATGCGTTCCATTATTTTGCACACTATTGATGTTAGGCTTATGGGCCTGTAATTGGAAGCCATTAGCTTATCGCCTTTTTTAAATATAGGTAGAACGGTAGCACACTTCCAGTCTGTTGGTAGTAGGCCAGAGTGGAATGATTGGGCAATTATGGAACAGAGTGGTCTAGCTAGATTTGGGCAGTTTGTTTTAGAAAGTGAGGATTGAGTCCATTATGATTTGGAGATGAGTGCTATTAAGTTGCCGCAGATGTTTCTCTACTAATTCAGACGTAAATACAATATCACTTATAGTGTTCAAGTTGCAGTTGCCATCTGGAAGATGTGGTAGAATACGAGAAGGTTCTCTGACAAAAACTTCATGAAAATATTGTGTAAATTGCTCGGACACATTTTGAGGTTCGGTAATAATAGTGCCATTTTGATCTTTTAATATAGGAGTCGAAATTTTGGAGCACAGTTTGGCATTTATGTATGAGTAGAATTGATTAATTCCATGCCCAATCAAAAACATAATCAGTTAATCACTGATAATTATTTGTTGAACAATAAATCTTAATTGCAGGAAACATATGGTGGTCCAACATTTATGTGCGTCAGGGCTCGTATATCTAAAGACAGGATACATCTTGATGATAATAAATTTAAAGCTATAATGTTATTCTATGTCATATCAAACAGTGGACAATTAATTTTCAACCTTTGTATTTTATGAAATAAATAAAGATTAGTAAAAGTTTCACAGTTTTTTAAAACTGTGAAACTTTTATTAATACAATAAACTTTTACTAACCTGGTACTGATTTTTGAAAATCCAACACGTCAATTTTTCTGCAATCTTGATTCACATTAATGCAAATATCTCGGCACATATTTGAGCTAAATATCTCATATTGGGCTCATGTTAAAGCCCTTTTTAATGACTCTTCTAAGGTATACAACTTGACTACATTGAAAGAAAAATATTTTCTCTTTTCCCAAAATTTTTGTTTTTGAAAATGTCAAAAACACCATTTTTAAAAATTCTCGGAAATTTATATATTAAAAAAAGACCTATTTGCTGGATTCGTTATTTCAACTTTTATTACTCTGAAAGCTCTATTGCTATAGTTACAATTATTTACAACAATGGATACCATAGAAACTGAGCTTTTGGAGTAAACAGATGTGAAATACCGAACCAGGTTTTTTGTAAGCACCTCTGTAAAGTTTCAGGTTGAAACAATCATGGGATCATAGTCAAAACAATTTTTGGCTTCACAACTACATGAGATATTTTATTAGTACGTTGAGTAGTTAAGTCTATCTATTTGACCTAAATTATTTTTATTGGTATTCAGAAATACATATAAGGTAAGAATATTTTAATGATTCTTATCCTTTAAGCCTAATATAATACAAAAGACTTAATTAATGCCTTATTTACAGTTAAGTGTCATATTGGAAAAATTTCATTCAGGCTATTTGGAGTGTTGATTTCTTCTAGATGGCACATAAGTTCTATGTGCCGTCCATGGTATTCGTCTTCTGTCCGTCATTTTATAGTCCATGTTTCACAATCATACGTCATTATTGGGAAAATCATCGCTTCTGCTATTGCCTTTTTTGTGTTTATTGTGATTTGTCTGTCCCTCCACACATTCTGTAATTTAGTCATAGTGTTACATGCAATCTGTATTCTCCTTCTAATTTTTAATTCACATCCTTTGTTACTTATGGTTGAGCCTAGGAACACAAAGTTATTCACCACTTTTTAGTCAATCAGGTTCGGACTGTTTCTATTCTTCCGGTCTACGATCATTATATTTGTTTTGTTGTGATTTATTTCTAGTCCATATTGACGGCTTACATCTTCTAGCTTTTCAACTTTCTATTAGTTCAGTCTCTTACTCGTTAAGAACGTTGTGTCATCTGCATAATGTAAATTTCTAATTTTTGTACTGCCAATTGTGAAACCTTCCCAGTTGTCCATGGTTATTCTCATAACATATTCACTGTAGATGTTAAACAGTAGGGGGGACAGTATGCATCCCTATCCGAATCCTTTTCTTTGATGTCGCAAGGTTTTGACAGGTGGTTATCAATTTTTACTACTGCCTTACTATTTTGATCAAGATAATGTGTTTTGCTATCGAAAGCTTTCTTGTAATCTATAAAGCAGAGATATAGGGGCATGTTGTATTCTCTAGCTTTTTCTATTAGTTGCCTTATCTTTAATATTTGTTCACGAGTCCCTTTTCTTTTCACAAATCCGGTTTGTTCTTCTGGGATCTTATGAACATTATAGAAAACTAAAAAATTATTTGTTTGGATACACAAAAATTGTCACTTCATATCAGAAAACAAATTAATCGTGCAACATCGTTCATGTATCCACTGTCTTGTATCATAGCCGCGTTCGGTATTTCCTTAGAATATAAAACTGTAGGAAGGAGCGTAACTACCCGGAGCAATGAGCTTTAAACGCGACGGATATGACGTCACATTGGCCGCCATTAGACACCATCTAAATTTGCTTTTCTCTCAAACTACGACAAATACGAAGAAGGGAATTACATTTCATAAGCAAGTATTCGTTTGTTTAAAATATTAAATATCAAATTTATATTCTGAGATGAACTTCAAAATACTGTTTTAAAATTGAGGTTATGTAGTTTATGTGCGAATTTCGAGACAGTGAGAACCACCAATTGAAATATCTCATTACAAAACCGGAAACACCTACTCCGCCATATTGAGACCCCATCCCGGCCATATGTGGTAGATGATTATGTTCCTTCCTACAGTTTTATATTCTATATATTAACTATGGCAAAAGAGCTTTCAGAACAAAAAGAGTTGAAATACAGAACTTAGCGTATCCGGTTACAACTGGAATACAGTTTTATAATCAACACATCTAAATAACTTAAGAGGTAAACTGCAGATTTTTCAATGTCAATATAAAATTCAAGTTGTTTAAATATAAAACTTTCAAGCTGTTCTTGTGGTTTCAGTACAATTTTGTTAATCATTTTCTCGGTTACATACGTGGTGAAATGCCTTTTTTCAGATATCAATCGAAAGAGCAACATTGAATTTACCAAATCATACTTATAGTATATTCCATAACTTAACCACAGTAACCGTAAGCTCGGTTTCGTGTTTCAAAATATACCAATTCCTGAAAAAAGTTAATTTATGGAACACGGTTCCTGAAAAAATGGTTTCTTTTCGCGAACCACAAGTAACCACTGCAACCGCAGTGAAATCGCGGTTGTTTGCGGTGACTTGCGGTTAGTTTACCACCACTCTAAAAGAATACTACGGTTTTCTGATTTCTTTAACATTTTGCATAAATCCTTTTAGGACAAATTTCTCAACTTACCATATGCAAAAAAATATCGTGTACAACACGTTAGAGAGTCTCTTTTTCACTCATTTGCTTGATTAACCCGGGCTTCGCCCTCCTTAATCAAAACTGTAAATTCATGAAAAAAGTATTACTTTCATAACTCGTACAATATACTATTCCATAAGCATTTATTAATTTATATACATAAAAGAGATCCATCTTCCAGGGAATTTAAAGTTGGTATTTTCTACCGGCTATCGGCAAGTAAATTTTAAAATTGGGGCCTTTATTTTGTGTTCGACCTTCAGGGTCTCTAGTATGATTATGGTATCATTAACCTCACAAAAGTTTGTTTTTGGTGGTGTTTGTTGCAAACAATTCATTTGCCGTTATTTTAACTAACTGTAAAAAAGGTTGCATACTTACGCCTTCTTTGACCATCTTCATCACTATACTACTGCTATCATCAGATAGTATGTTTTCTATAAAAAACAATATATTATTCATTTTATTAACTTTAGAGCCCTTAAATGTTATTTTCTAGTGTCAAGGTGCAGCGTTCAAATTTGACACCACACTACAAGGTTAAGCTGTTTCAAAACTATGTAAGTTTTTCAGCAACCATTTGTTACCAAAGACTAACCAGAACCAAAAATGCGGTTACTTTTGGTTAAGTTTTGGAATATACTATTAAATTATGTAATTCTTGAGTTGTAAGATTTGGGTGACTTTCTACCTTAAAAACCAGAAATCTCAGACAAGAAGTTATAGACCCTGGTTGATTTGGCATGGAATGGCCCTGTAACAGAAATACCTAGTGCTAAAAACAAATGTATAGAAAATTCCTCTAGTCTCATCTATTATTAGGAACCTGTTAAAGAAAAATACTCAACTCAGGTGAGAAGATGAGCACAAGGAGGGCTTGATTAAATCAAAACTAAATTTTAGTTTTAAAATATAAATCAGCAAGTGCCTGATTCTATAGATAGCTAAAGTACAGAGGCAGCAGCTGTACTGCTACAATAGTTATTTATGGTACAAGTGAGTTAAGTAAGATATCCATGAACAAAAAATTGACACACGAGGCTGTGTCGTTAGGCCCAAATGAATTAATTTTTCTTAATGGATAATATCTTTAACACATGTGTGCCCTACTTCAACTTTAATTGCTTAAAAACTAATAAAACAAGATAGCACCCTTTTTATTTAAAGGTGTTAAATAAAATTATTTACCTGTGGCAGACTCTTCAAGGGCATTATCTAGACCCAACTAGAGTACAGCCAAATAGAGCTAATGAAATGCTCGCAATTTGTCTTCAAAAAACCACTCGACTCCAAATAATGAAATTACTATTCGGTCGTGCTTAGCAAGAAAGCAGTATCTACAAAACAGCAACTTAATATACCATATTTTTATTAGCATTTTTTAAGATTCCACATAGTATATTTCTAGATAGCAGTTTTTGCAGATACTGCGTTCTTGCTAAGCACAGTAGTATTAGACTGGGCACCTAAAGGCTTTCCTCAAAAAACCAGTTGGCATCAGTAAAAACAAAACCAGATATTAAAAATCATTAAAAGATGTAAATATTTGTTTTATTGTAATATACAATATAAAAATTTGCTAAAGGAAATCATAATATTTTATTGAAATACATTAAATAATCCACGTAGAAAACAAATATTAAAATTAAGTTAAGTATTACTCTAAATTAGTACAATTTTAAATGTCCTGTAATTGTATCTAAAACACTTTTAGGTGCAGGTCCAATTGCAATCACAGTTCTAGTTCCAGGGGTTACTTGAGTTTGTCCAGCATCCCTTACAATACTTGCAAATACACCAATTTCTTTTGCTTTCTTCTCCAAATCAAACAATTCTTGTTCCGATTCTATTTTTACTGTTATTTTTGCTTCACCTTTAAAATCATTCATATATAATATTTAAATTATAACCTTACTAAAATACAACAGATTTGTAAAACTATTAATTTACCATACTGTCTCCACCGTGATAGAACCTTTGGGCTATTTCTTAAAGCTTTAGCATAGGCAGCTACTGCTGCATGTCCACATTGAGCAGCAACTTTACCCTTTTGCATTTTCAAATCATTTCTTACAGCTATAATTAGACGATATTCTTCCTTTCTATCAGCAAACTTAAAAATTACAATTATTAAAACGTTTTAAAAACAGTAATGTAATATTATCCAACATACTGCTTCAAATGGAACGGCAGTTGATAGATCTGGTTTTCTTCTCATACGAAGAAAATAATAAACCGATGTTGCTCCAAAGACTGTTCCTAAGGAGAGTATTGCTACAGGATTTGTAATAATTGCATTACTTGTTATAATCCCCATCATTACCTCTTTGTATTTTGTTGTAGTTTCGCTTTGAAATAATCCTAACCATATTCTAACCTACTAAAAGTAAAGAAAATGCGTTCGTTTTTATGGTTCTAATTACTGTTACTCCTATAAATCATACAGCTCCGTCTGCGTTCGTTTATTGCAACCCGAACTTTAGGAACTCACGCTCTCGCGTTTCAGAACTTCAATAATCTCTTGCTCTTTTAACAAGTGTTGTGTGGTAAACTCCGTTTCCCTAGAGAATGGAACAGCTCGTCATCGTGTTCTCATAATTAAGAATAACATAGAAATTGATGACGTACAGTTGCGATCATTCGCTAAAGAACGATGGAAAATATCGATATCAGGTTTTTCAGTTTTTTTGTACAATGTACGCGTAATTCGACCTGATTTATGAACTGGACATTTATGATATTCAAAAATGAAACTTGAAAATCGTTCCTTAGCGAATGATCGCAACTGTACCTGTCACCTTCTCCAAGGTAAAACAGACTTTTACTATCCGTCCAACGAAAGATGAGATTTGCGTCATCTTTAAACGAAGTTATCACAGAAAGCTTTTTGTTATGCTTTACTCTCGTTATTTACGAGTATGACGAGGATAGCATTATAAATAGCACTTCCTGAGTGGTTGGAAGTTGATTTGACTAGTTCTGTAGAATACGGTGTGGCCAACCTTATACAAATAAATTCCTTGATCAAATTAAGATATTGCCAGATTGCCACAAAACAGTAAAAATAACTACATGTATTGGCAAAATTATTGTGGAAGAATTTAATGTCGTCACTACAGATAAAGTAGATCAATTTTAGGGATTCTGCAGAGTATTTCACAGATTTCTCGAAGAAAATGCCAAAATTATAGAACATCTGAATCTGACTTTATTGTAAAACATGTCACAGGTATCCTGATACCTGTAGATTTGATTGACGCAGGTGACATTTGCTAAAGTCATTTCTTATTTAAATGCTTTTGGAGAGTGATTTAGTATTTCAATAATAATAAGCAACAGTTCTTCTTAGAACTTGTAAAAAACCGCGATTTTCTCTACATAATATTAATATTATGTCAGTAGAAGGAAAGACATTGCATTCGCAGTCTCAGCAGTTATTGCTGAATGTATTAAACTACTTCGAGAGGGAAAAAGAACACGCTGGACATTTACTTCCTTTATCTTGCGCACAAGAAGTAAGACACGTTAATTATTTATGATCTTATTGTACAGTTGTTTGTTTATTGCAGCTGGCAGCTGATGCTTTAGGAATTAGTGTTTGAACTGTTGGAAGGGTCCAAGGCCCGTAGTAATAACCAACCAGTTTTGTCTAATCCTGGTAAAAAAACTACGGAAGAAGTTGAAAACTGCAGACCTATCAGATTATTCTAAACTGGTTATCAGAGAAACTATATATAAGATGTACCTATAGTGAAAGTAAGGCGTAGTATGATATTTTTTGATTTTATAAAGTCTGTGTTTTGTATTGTTTCAGAAAAACATGTTACTCTCAATTTTTTAAATAAAGAACTTCAAGAGTATCATATTTTAATAGCCAGAAGTAGTATAAACACTGTTCTATATGACATTGGGTTTAAATTTATCAAAGACAACAATCGCAGAGCATTAAAAGTCAAATATTGCCAGTATGCGTATTCAGTTTTTAAAACGTTATATGGCAAACCTAAACTTATCCTCACCAATGCAAGTAGTTTATACGGATGAAACTTGGATCTATTTCAAAGGTAATCCAGCTAAATCATGGCAAGACCCAAACATACGAAGTGTTAAGAAACCTGAAGGTTATGGAGGAAATATACTAAATATATTATAATAAATAAACAAGAGACGAGATAGATAAGCACCATTAACATTAATTCTATTTTAATTAAGTATTTGGTAGCATTTAAGTTGACTAAAATACTAAATAGTTTTATTATTTTGAATGTAAAAATGTATTTGAAAAGTAAGAATATACATAATACTTCTCTATATTGAAGGTACTACTATTACAACGGTTAGAAATGAGTTAATTTCGGAATTATAAGTAAAAGTGATTTCTTGTTTTACAGTATTTGGTAATAATTCTATAGAACTAGAAAACGTACAGAATTAGGAGTAGATATGCTATAACAGTTCGAGCGCAAAATCCCATGTATTTTCTTATGAAGGTTCGTTTTGCATTTCAAGGCCATCCGCGAAATTCCAGGTTCATTTGCATATCATTCGCGGGGTCATTAGTGGATCATTTGCATATCATTCGCGGTGTTATGTATGTATCATTAACGGTATTATTTGCATATTACGATCTAATTAATTTAATTCGCGGGGTCATTAGCGGACCATTTTTTATATCTCGCGGGGTCATCTGCTTATCTCATCTCTCATTTCCCTCTCTCTCTCTCTCCTCATTTCCAACTTGTCATCATTTCCCGCTGAAAGATTTGAATTCCTAGCGCTGCTAATGCCATCTATCGGTGACAGCATCTGCATATCTCATCTCTCATCTCCCCCCTCTCTCTCTCTCCTCGTGACGTCATATGATCGGTATAGTAGATTTCTATACGCCTGTAGATAGGCAACCCGCTATATTTTTTTATAAAACCAATGGAGTCAACAGGGTTTGAACGCTCGACCGTCTGGTTATAAGCCTAGGACTTAACCATTACACCACGAAGGTAATCTATTAAAGCACTGTAAACGGGCTATAAAAAAAATTGTTGAGTAGCGACCACGTACTCATAACATAATACATGTTAGTAATTTCATATTATCAGATATGATATTCATTATTATTATTAATTTTAGGTATAAATCTAAACGTGATACATTATTATTATTAAATTTATTTATTAAAATAAAAATAACTCAGAACTAAATTATTAATATCAAGAAATTTATTTCAGCTTAACCCCGAGACCACGGAGCTTGTCTTTTAAATTACTACATACGAGTTATTTATAGAAATGCTTTCACGTATATTTGATTAAATCCAATTTATTTAAAAATAATTCCCGGAAAGTATTGTATATAATTGTACATTAATTACGCTATCAACCACATTAATTACGCTATCAGCCATATCCGATCGTGTAACAATATCATGATGAGTATAGGCAGTCCTAATAATTATTATCAATGCTATGAAGCCGTATTTCCAATCAGTGATGAAATGGGTAAGAAACAAAGAAAACGGTTTGTTTATGTATACATTCGAATAATTGATTTCATTTTAGATCATCATCTTAAAAGCGGCATAAATTATTGTTTTAAAAAGTTTAGGTAGTTTAAACGATAAATTACATTATTAAATTTTCAAATCAACGTAGCGTAATTAATGTGCAATTATATACAATACAAAACTTAAGTGTACCCAACTGCTTGTATCAATCACAGGTTCTTACCTAAGTGTATCTGAATGCTTGTAAATTTAGCCCAGTCACTAGTGCCTGTCTGATGTATATCTTCTATGGACAATACTAGAGTTAATTAATAGATTGAAAAGATCACTGTATTTTGTATTCTCATAAAAAATGTTTAATTCATCTAGTGAAAGCTTAACCTCAGTACCATCCGGCCGTATTAGAGTTAATATTGTTTTCTTTGTTTCGTTCTAGATATTAACAACTAGTGAAGATTTTACTAGTATTTTTATTGTTATTGCATTTAATACAACGATTCTCTATTTTACCTAATATTAAACTGTTAATAAAAATTATTCTGTGTGAGAATGTTTTATTTTTAGACAAAAACATCTTTTACGTGATGAAGATCCATGTTAAGTACTATAGTACAATAAAAATACGATTAAAACTAAATTTATTCTACATAGGTGTAAAGTTAAAAATAAAATACTATATAGAGACAGGTATTGTTAAACGATTACAGCTTATACCTAAAATAAGATACAATATATTTATAGTTAGGTGTGAAGTTCTAGATATTAACAAATTACTTCAATGAAATAAGTTTATATCATTATTTAATAGATTGAAAAGATCACTGTATTTTGTATTCTGATAAAAAATGTTTAATTCATCTAGTGAAAGCTTGACCTCAGTACGGTTATTACCATTACATTAGAAGAAAAACCAAAATCCTTACTATAAACCTTCACTTAAAAAAATTAGTATAAATATTAACAAGAATACTATAATTAAGCTGGGTTAATACGGAATGAAATAAACTGTTTCATTCAACAACATGATAATATTGCTACTAGAGCATGCATGCATACTACATCTAGACAGATATTTATAAAATAATACATATCGTATTAATAATAATAATACTAATCTAAGCCTTATGTACTAAATAAATAAAATAGAATTTCTCACAGATAAACTAAAAGTTATGCGAGGAAACGATTGATACAATAGCCATCTGCGTCCAATGGTTGTAGATTTAAACAGATCACGGATTACCCTGCTACAATCCTATCCCTTAAAGAGGTCATTTCGATATCAAATCCTTTAATCAGTTTAGCAGATAGGGGCAGATATGTAATCAGTAATTAACTTACCCTAATCAGGCCGTAGATTACTTCACCCTTCTAGTCATATCAATTACTCTAATCAATTCAGCAGTAGATGATGAATGATAGACAGAGAAGTTTAATTTTCCGTGCAACAAATGACCTATATATTTTATGTACAATGCTGACATTAACATATTTAGCGCATACCTGTTGAACATAGCTTTACAAAGTAATATTTAATATACTTGCGGGTAAGGAAGAAGTCCTGGACGCGGCTATCTATAACATATGTCATATGTTTTGTAATACGTCTTTATAACTTTGAAACTCTACATGATTTCCTCTTACAATATCTATAGTTATGAAAACCTTGAAGACTTAACCTGGAGAAATGAAACAGATAAATATTTTACTTTTTATTGAAACTAGTTAACTTATATTCTAACATACATATTTGAAACTAGACAACTTATATTCTAACATACAAATATACAACAACAAAATAGAAAAGTATACTTGAGGGTAACATTTTGTATAACCATTATCTTTTATTCTATAATACCTTCTTCTTTAAGCTCAGAAATAATTGAAATAATCTCATCCTAGTTTTCTAAACTACTGCTACCCCTCTGTTTTAAGGTGTACAGTAGACGAAGCCTATCGACAACTTGATTCCAATACGGCGTTTTGTTTTTGGAATTTGAAATTGGTAGCTTGAGGTTAGAGCCTACGAATACATTTTTAGGACAGAACTTAGGGAGCAGAGTAAGTACAAAACAACATACTTTCATACAAGAACGTTTATTGATACGAGTAGTTTCGACGCTACTTAAAACATAATACATAACTTAAATATATAATATCTATTAAAATAGTACATTTTGTATACCCGACTATAAAGTAAACATGGTAAGTATTGTACGAATCTTTACGTTGAGTTTAATCATAGTGTTTTTTATGGCAACACGGTGATGATATGTTATGACCAACGAAAGATAACGGTAAAAGACCACGAATTTCAAAGGATTATGCATCTAGCACCGCTTATTAACCAACATGCTCGTGTATTACGTCACCTTAATTTCTCCTACTTCTACTACGCAAGTGTAGAGAACACTGCTGAAGGAGTGAGACGTCAGAAGAACGTGTCAAACGAATCGATTTTATTCTCTGCCGAATTGTCGCGCGGTAACTACTCGACGTTAAATTTAAAAGATCGCGGTGGATTGAACTCGCTCATTTTATTAGAGATAATAGAACTTTATCCATCAAAATTTATCAATGTCGTACACAGTCAGCTGCAACCCAATCAGCAAGCACAGGCAGCGTCATGGCCAGCAATTCACGAGACATTAACAGATTTACCATAAGAAGTTGAGGATGACTGAATATAGAAATAGGTTAGAAAATTATATAAACGCTTTGTATGTATTACGAAATGAAATAAAATTCTATTGTGTAATGAATAAGTTATATAAGAAATTTTCACGATTGTCTATTACAAATGTATTTAATAAAGAATAAACGTATAAAAAATTATAGTAAATATAACTATATCTAATTATTTTGTACTGATATAAAAAGCCACGGATCGACTGATGTTACGGGCCTCATGTAGTAATAATATCTGTATATAGTTTTCAAATTGTTATATCTTTTACACGTTTCACTGTGTTATCAATTATTTTGTAATGTTATAACATGTATTATATTATTCGTAAATAATAGATGTAATATGATTTATTTCTAGTCTTTTTATTTCTGTAATTTAAGGTAAAAATAAAAATGTAAAAAAACGTTTGTAACGTTATAACATTATTGAAGTTGTCTAATAGAGAGAATATGATTTATTTCTTGTGTTTTTGTTTCGGTAGTTTAGGTAAAATAAAAAAAAACATATTTTATATAAGAACTTTTATTGAAAGAAGAAAATACAGTTCATATTGATATATAATACTAAATTATATCTATAATAATACATAAGTATACTAATAATAATGATACTATAAAGGAGCTAGTGAGTGAGTAGATCTTCCTTCTTTATCCAGGACTTTTCATTTAAGCCGAGCCATTTCACGTAAATGTCACCATTGCTACGGCGTTTAAGTATTTTTTCAACTAGGTATACATCAGGTTGATTGGTTTTCTGCAGCTCAAACTCGTAGAAAGCACCTCGAACGGGTACTCCGTGTAGATCTTCCAACAAGTATGTGATAGGTTTTGTAAATTGAACTTTAACTACTTTGAATAATTCTGTTGACCAGTTAGGTGTATATCCCTTGGAAAAGACTCCTTTGAATTTGCTTATACGTACGATATCATTCAAATCCAACCTACGTTTACTGATAGTCTTTACATTAGTGTTATACACCGACAGCTGTGTCGTAGGTTTAACTGATGCAGGAGGCATACCTATTGTTCTATGTTTTGTAGTATTATAGCTATCAACTACTCGTTGTAATATATCGACCCATTTAAATTTCCCTCTGTAGCTAAACTCCTTATACAGATTTTGCTTAATTGTACGAATAACTCGTTCGACTATTGAAGCCTTAATCACGGAATACGTAGAGTAATGATTTATGTTATATTCATTCATTAACTTTTTAAAATGTTTATTATAAAACTCTTTCCCGAGATCAGACTGTAAATTTTTAGGTATGACTGAATCCTTAAAGATACTACGGACCTGCTTTGTCACCTCTTCTCCGGTCTTAGTTTTCAACGGACGTACATACAAGTATTTCGAATAACAGTTTATCATCATCAGTATGTAACGATAACCCTTATTTACTTTAGCGTAGGGAATAAACTCCGCTAAATCTATTTGAAACAAATCATCATAACCCTTTATTATAGTACTACGTCTTTGAAAATTTTTTCTAGCAGATCTATGTATTTCATCGACAACGGTTTGTTTTGCGTTCATCTCTGTTAATAACTGCAGATACTCAAATTATAAGTTATGTAAGACTGAACTATTAAATAGAATGTAAAGTAATATATGCTACGACTATTCCGGGGTTCTTTGAGTAATTAACAAATTTTGTAGGTCTACGAGCGATGATCTATCAACATTTTTAGACCTGGAATCTGCTTTAGCAAGAAGCCATAAAGTTGCCTTAGACAGTTCTATACAAAGCGAGGTCAGAGTTTTAATACTATCGTGTAGCGTGTTGTGACTGATGTTAGATATCTCGCTATCCATATACCATTTTGTAACTGCATCCTCTGCATCTACGGGGTCCGCTAAATTGATTAATCTTCGTTTCTTACAATCAATAGTTTTATTTTCTAGTATTAAAGCATGTTTCTTTGTTACCAGATCTGAATCATTAATAGCGTGGCCTGCGTTTGTAATTCTTTTGTTTTCTAAATCAAAATTCTGATCTCCTGTTAGCTTAAATCCTACCCCAGGAGGACCTGGAACTGTTACAGCACCTCCAACTATTGAACGTCCGAACAAATCTATAGTAGAATTCATACTGCTAATTATTTCGTTTTCATTCAGAGGACTACTGTTACCGGCTTCTTTTACAGCAAATAACAAACGAAGTCGGTCGACAAGTTCGTTAGCTTTATTCCAGTAGACGTATTAGACTTTGCAATCACTTAATTTTTTAAAATTTGACAATGATGATGATGATAGTCTAATACCTAAACCTTTGATTCTGGATAAGTTCGGTTTAATTATATAATCATACTTCCAAAGTTTAACAGCTGTTAGTTTACCCTGTGGTCTATAGGATTTCTTATGCGCATTAGTAAGGGCTATTATCTGCATATAATTATTGATATCAGCTTGTGATGGTGTAGACTCTAATTCTCTAAACGTGAGTAAGTCAAACAGACCGGGTGTTGCTTCGAAAGTGTTGTTTTTAATTATGATGTTTGTATCACGTATAGTCACAGGGGAAGATGCAAATGTCCACGCGTCTCGATCAATTTTATATCTAATACCTAATCTAGTTCTATCTATGTTGCTACCACCCCTAGCTATTAGCATACCGTAATGAGTAGGGAGATCATGAGTTTTATTAGATTCTTCTTCTTCATCTGCTTCCGATGATGATGATGCTGATGCAACAGGTTGTTTTTTAACTTTCAACAGGGGAATGTAACTAGCAGTAGTAGTAGTAGGAGGAGCAGATGGTTGTGTTTTAATTTTCAATAGGGGAACGTTAACTGATTCGGCAATAGTTTCCAAAGGAGATATAACCTGTTTATGAGTATCACGATAAATACGTTCAGCTTCAGATTTATCACGACGAAAGTAAGCAAATTTTCTACGTATAGCCTTGCGTGCGTTTATTATTTTACGTTTTAAACTCATATCGTATGAGCTCGACATGCTGATAACTCTAAAAGACGACTAAGCGAATTGAATCTAATTATAAACTTATATATGTATCAAAACCTTTCCGATATCTACCGCTGTTTAGGGAACAATCTTTATTAATAACTAGGAAATCATACGGATCCTTCCAACACATACGACAAATGTTTTTGAAGTCCTCATACTTAACATCTCCTACAACATGATCCCTATACACGTGCTTTAAATTTAATTCGTCCTGTTTAAAAAGAATAATCAAGTTTGCGTTATCCCTTATCAAATGTTTCGGTATCTTTACATATGTCTGACCTAAATAAAACGAGTCAACACCTTTATGTCTACCCATACTAAAATATTCTCTAATTTCTTCCTGTTTATCACAAATAATATCGTCGAAAATGAATACTGAATTAGGTTTGATATTGCTAGGACTGATTACGTCATCGTTTTCACTAAACTCTTGATAACCAATGTTTTTAATAGGTTTCATAACTTCCCTTAAGAATTCGTATTTCGGTTGAAATAAGGATTTGGCAAACAGGTAGATGTTTTCAAATTTTAATCCGTTTTCACTAATCAGTAGACCTAACATAACATTAGTTTTACCGCAGGAAGAAGGACCGCTCAGAATTGTTCGACAAGACGTAGGTAATAAGTCACCATGTTTTTTATCATCGTTAGATTGTAGAGATACATCGTTGTCTAAATTAAATATGTTTAGCGTTTTCTTTTGTTTAACAGTTTTCATTAAGGTATGCGTACGTGTTTAGTCACGGTTTCAGTGAACGGGTTATATTCTATCAAGGAATCGTGTAGGATCAAACAATATGCTTTAGTTGTATTGGTAAATGCAGCGGAAGATTAAAGTTCTAATCTAATATCGACAGTGGAATCCTTAAAACTCTCTACCTGTCTTGAACAATCAATTACAAAAACCGGGTATGTTTCAAATTTTGAATAATCGATTAAACAGCTATCGGTCGATCCTCTACCTATATCATAGTAACTCTCGCGAAAGCGTGTATAATTTAAATATGCTGGAACGTAATCCTTACTACTGAAATCGAGATTTAAACGTTGCTGCGGAAACACTTGCGAATTTAAATACAGTTTAATATCGACTAGGTTCGAATGAGTAAATGTAGTAGGGTTACCGGTTCTTATACCCAACTGACGCTCGTCTTGTAAAACTACAAGGACCCAACGCGGTTTTTCCAATTCATTTGAATTCTCTATACGCCAAACCTGATTTTTAGTAGTTCCAAGTAGGGTAGTTCGTGTAGTTCCCAACGTCTAAATGGAATGATAATAGAAGAATTATCTCTCAAACTTTCAACTAAGTTCAACTTGCTTTCATCAGATAATAGTATATGAGGAACCTCCCAAGACAGTCTATCAATCTTGATTTCTACATCAGTACCTGCATCTCCAGCGGCGCTTTTATAGCAATTAAAATCATTCTTAGAACGTATCAAAACTAACTGACAACTCATATGAGGAATAACTTTCTTGTAACCCGAAGATATCCTTTAAAGGAATTCTACACGTGAAATTGAACACGTTGTTCCCCGCATTATGTAGCAGGCCATTTCCGTTTTCGAGTTCGATTCCCCATGCACTACTGGATAAAACCCGATCCTCGGCACCGTGTGAAACGAGACCTTTTATAGTACTTGTAATACCCGGGTGTTTACACACATCGATGATTTGATTCGTACCTAATATTAGTTGAATTTCGTCAAACAGAAAGTAGGCAAAATTGTTTACCGGTAGGAATTCTACGTTGACTTTTCGAGTCATAGTACCTTTAACAAAAATGTAGCTATCATACAAAGCTAAAACATTATCCGAATTTTGTATGGTGATTCTAATGATGTCTGAATGATTGACGTTTAACGTAAACGGCAAATAGGTATAGAAGTCCTCTTTTATTATATCTGTATCGACGCGAGGTTTTTGAAATATATTTAATTTATCATTAGCAAAGATGCTTTCTGTGTTAATATGCAATTTACTTCTTTTCGACATGTTGATGTTGTACTTTAAAACCTAGAGATTCAAGAAACAGCCGATTCTCTTTAGATAACTTTATACGTAAGAGGTCCGCACTAGTCGGTGTACGAAGACGAATGACCCTCGAATGATGCGAGGTATGGTTTTTATAGTTAAAGTTTATCCCCATTTTTCACGTTTAAGTTCTAGTCTTATACTTGTGAAGGTATCTTCAGAAAAATTTACCAGTCGTCCACTCGAGTCTACTAATCGAATGGTAATAATATCAATTTCACTGACAGTGACAGGAAAGTAAATCACGTGTGTTGGTTCCTTCTCAATCAGGTATCCAGGTGGTACGCAGAGACCAAATTCAAAGATTGTATGACACGGTTGATTATTTCTATACGCGACCCCTGTAATATTCGTGTCTACAAAGATGTTCGGGGTAGAGAGTATATCGACAATTCGATCTGATACGTGTCTGATACCGGGTAGTAATATACGATTGTTAAATCCTAATAGAGAGCCTATACTGTTCGGTTTGCTAAAATCTATAACGGCTGAGGCAGATTCAATCTCACACTTTCCTGTATTAGTGTTAGCCTTGATTTGTAGTAGTAAATCTCCTTCTTCAGGATCGCTCGTATTAATTTGATTCTTTATATAGTTAGCGATTTCTGACAATTCGTAACTACCGGTTGTGATAGTTATCTCTTGATCTCCGTAATAAAATTTATTTTTCCCTGGAAATATATTCCGTATCGTATGACTTGTATATAGACCAACTAATCCTATGGAATATCTGTATTGCTCACGATCTAGTTGTATATTCGGATAAATACTACCGGTAGAGAGGATATTTCCATTACCGTACACAGTGATGGTTCTAGCCATACTTGTTCGAATTATACATAAACTTCTCTTTTATACAAAAATCTCAAGCACAAGTGTCTACAGTTGTATGTATTGAACTTTTGTTCTCGAGCAACATTATAGTATACATTGCAACGAGGACCGAAATATTTCACAAGTTCAGCCGGTGGTCTTAGGTCTCCGAAGGGGTCAAAATACAAAACAACATTTCGATCCTTTCTATAAGCTACCCAATGCGTACCTGGTCCTCCAGCATCGTCGAGATTAACAATAGCTCTTTCAAATCGTAAAGGTTTATTTGGTAGACTTGTTCTCATATAGACACCTCTGAAAAAGGATATGTCTTTAGCATGTTTTATTAAATCTAGGTTTGTAAGTGGTCTCCGAGGCAGGTTATTCAGTTTTTTGACCTGTACAGTTTCAGATACAATGCTGTACCGCCTGCTTTATAGGGTTTTAGGTAAAGAGCGTTTCCGCTCTTTCTATCTATTGCGATAGCCTCCATACTTTTATTATGTCGTTTGGTTTCTTCTAGCTGTCTCTTATTACTATCAGCAGTGTTAACAGCTTTTGCTACGCCCGAAGCGCCTCCTATAATTGCACCGAGAGCCGAGAGGCCAGCAAAAATTGGTATGAGAGGTAAAATACCCCCTATAGCTGTAGGTACCGGAATAATTCGGGGTACTTTAACGTTTCTCCTGCCTCCTACGTTTTTAATGATTCTTCTAGCGGCGTTCAACGCATGGTGTATTAAATCCTTCCCCGTGAGCGTCTTACTTGCTCGATTTACCGTACTTACAAGCTTCTTCAAAATACCTTTAAAAGTGACAATTTTCTTTGTATTTGCAATCTTCTTTGTCTTTCTCCTACTAGTCTTCCTATTCACGCCCATTCCTAACTTTCGTTTAACCTTCATTATACCGGTTACAAGCAGAGCTGAAGCCTTTTCCCCTAACCTGGAGTCTTTAGCATTAACACGTCTCCAGGCAGCTTCTAAAACACGATCTGCCTTATGTCTACTATCCAAGTCTGAACTTTGAGCGTACGAAATATCGTGCTGCATACACGCCTGATCCAAGGGGTTTATGCCTTTATCTCCTCTTTCTAATCTTTTAGATAATTTAGTCCCGGGTCCGCAATATTGGTAAGAAGGCAGGTGTAGTTCGATCGGGAGCCTGTCGATGAGCTTGTTAACAACACTGTTATCCTGGTGAGTCAACATCACGTACTGAGATAAGAGATCAGATGCATCTCTATTTATACTCGGCGAAAACTTACTGTCTCAAACTATTGCTAGTGGTAGTAAAACACAAATAATTTTTTATACGTTTATTCTTTATTAAATACATTTGTAATAGACAATCGTGAAAATTTCTTATATACCTAACTTATTCATTACACAATACGATTTTATTTCATTTCGTAATACATACAAAGCGTTTATATAATTTTCTAACCTATTTCTATATTCAGTCATCCTCAACTTCTTATGGTACATCTGTTGATGTCTCGTGAATTGCTGGCCATGACGCTGCCTGTGCTTGCTGATTGGGTTGCAGCTGACTGTGTACGACATTGATAAATTTTGATGGATAAAGTTTTATTATCTCTAATAAAATGAGCGAGTTCAATCCACCGCGAGCTTTTAAATTTAAAGTCGAGTAGTTACCGCACGACAATTCGGCAGAGAATAAAATCGATTCGTTTGACACGTTCTTCTGACGTCTCACTCCTTCAGCAGTGTTCTCTACACTTGCGTAGTAGAAGTAGGAGAAATTAAGGTGACGTAATACACGAGCATGTTGGTTAATAAGCGGTGCTAGATGCATAATCCTTTGAAATTCGTGGTCTTTTACCGTTATCTTTCGTTGGTCATAACATATCATCACCGTGTTGCCATAAAAAACACTATGATTAAACTCAACGTAAAGATTCGTACAATACTTACCATGTTTACTTTATAGTCGGGTATACAAAATGTACTATTTTAATAGATATTATATATTTAAGTTATGTATTATGTTTTAAGTAGCGTCGAAACTACTCGTATCAATAAACGTTCTTGTATGAAAGTATGTTGTTTTGTACTTACTCTGCTCCCTACGTTCTGTCCTAAAAATGTATTCGTAGGCTCTAACCTCAAGCTACCAATTTCAAATTCCAAAAACAAAACGCCGTATTGGAATCAAGTTGTCGATAGGCTTCGTCTACTGTACACCTTAAAACAGAGGGGTAGCAGTAGTTTAGAAAACTAGGATGAGATTATTTCAATTATTTCTGAGCTTAAAGAAGAAGGTATTATAGAATAAAAGATAATGGTTATACAAAATGTTACCCTCAAGTATACTTTTCTATTTTGTTGTTGTATATTTGTATGTTAGAATATAAGTTGTCTAGTTTCAAATATGTATGTTAGAATATAAGTTAACTAGTTTCAATAAAAAGTAAAATATTTATCTGTTTCATTTCTCCAGGTTAAGTCTTCAAGGTTTTCATAACTATAGATATTGTAAGAGGAAATCATGTAGAGTTTCAAAGTTATAAAGACGTATTACAAAACATATGACATATGTTATAGATAGCCGCGTCCAGGACTTCTTCCTTACCCGCAAGTATATTAAATATTACTTTGTAAAGCTATGTTCAACAGGTATGCGCTAAATATGTTAATGTCAGCATTGTACATAAAATATATAGGTCATTTGTTGCACGGAAAATTAAACTTCTCTGTCTATCATTCATCATCTACTGCTGAATTGATTAGAGTAATTGATATGACTAGAAGGGTGAAGTAACCTACGGCCTGATTAGGGTAAGTTAATTACTGATTACATATCTGCCCCTATCTGCTAAACTGATTAAAGGATTTGATATCGAAATGACCTCTTTAAGGGATAGGATTGTAGCAGGGTAATCCGTGATCTGTTTAAATCTACAACCATTGGACGCAGATGGCTATTGTATCAATCGTTTCCTCGCATAACTTTTAGTTTATCTGTGAGAAATTATATTTTATTTATTTAGTACATAAGGCTTAGATTAGTATTATTATTATTAATACGATATGTATTATTTTATAAATATCTGTCTAGATGTAGTATGCATGCATGCTCTAGTAGCAATATTATCATGTTGTTGAATGAAACAGTTTATTTCATTCCGTATTAACCCAGCTTAATTATAGTATTCTTGTTAATATTTATACTAATTTTTTTAAGTGAAGGTTTATAGTAAGGATTTTGGTTTTTCTTCTAATGTAATGGTAATAACCGTACTGAGGTCAAGCTTTCACTAGATGAATTAAACATTTTTTATCAGAATACAAAATACAGTGATCTTTTCAATCTATTAAATAATGATATAAACTTATTTCATTGAAGTAATTTGTTAATATCTAGAACTTCACACCTAACTATAAATATATTGTATCTTATTTTAGGTATAAGCTGTAATCGTTTAACAATACCTGTCTCTATATAGTATTTTATTTTTAACTTTACACCTATGTAGAATAAATTTAGTTTTAATCGTATTTTTATTGTACTATAGTACTTAACATGGATCTTCATCACGTAAAAGATGTTTTTGTCTAAAAATAAAACATTCTCACACAGAATAATTTTTATTAACAGTTTAATATTAGGTAAAATAGAGAATCGTTGTATTAAATGCAATAACAATAAAAATACTAGTAAAATCTTCACTAGTTGTTAATATCTAGAACGAAACAAAGAAAACAATATTAACTCTAATACGGCCGGATGGTACTGAGGTTAAGCTTTCACTAGATGAATTAAACATTTTTTATGAGAATACAAAATACAGTGATCTTTTCAATCTATTAATTAACTCTAGTATTGTCCATAGAAGATATACATCAGACAGGCACTAGTGACTGGGCTAAATTTACAAGCATTCAGATACACTTAGGTAAGAACCTGTGATTGATACAAGCAGTTGGGTACACTTAAGTTTTGTATTGTATATAATTGCACATTAATTACGCTACGTTGATTTGAAAATTTAATAATGTAATTTATCGTTTAAACTACCTAAACTTTTTAAAACAATAATTTATGCCGCTTTTAAGATGATGATCTAAAATGAAATCAATTATTCGAATGTATACATAAACAAACCGTTTTCTTTGTTTCTTACCCATTTCATCACTGATTGGAAATACGGCTTCATAGCATTGATAATAATTATTAGGACTGCCTATACTCATCATGATATTGTTACACGATCGGATATGGCTGATAGCGTAATTAATGTGGTTGATAGCGTAATTAATGTACAATTATATACAATACTTTCCGGGAATTATTTTTAAATAAATTGGATTTAATCAAATATACGTGAAAGCATTTCTATAAATAACTCGTATGTAGTAATTTAAAAGACAAGCTCCGTGGTCTCGGGGTTAAGCTGAAATAAATTTCTTGATATTAATAATTTAGTTCTGAGTTATTTTTATTTTAATAAATAAATTTAATAATAATAATGTATCACGTTTAGATTTATACCTAAAATTAATAATAATAATGAATATCATATCTGATAATATGAAATTACTAACATGTATTATGTTATGAGTACGTGGTCGCTACTCAACAATTTTTTTTATAGCCCGTTTACAGTGCTTTAATAGATTACCTTCGTGGTGTAATGGTTAAGTCCTAGGCTTATAACCAGACGGTCGAGCGTTCAAACCCTGTTGACTGCATTGGTTTTATAAAAAAATATAGCGGGTTGCCTATCTACAGGCGTATAGAAATCTACTATACCGATCATATGACGTCACCGATAGATGGCATTAGCAGCGCTAGGAATTCAAATCTTTCAGCGGGAAATGATGACAAGTTGGAAATGAGGAGAGAGAGAGAGGGAGATGAGAGATGAGAGATGAGATATGCAGATGACCCCGCGAATTAAATTAATTAGATCGTAATATGCAAATAATACCGTTAATGATACATACATAACACCGCGAATGATATGCAAATGATCCACTAATGACCCCGCGAATGATATGCAAATAAACCTGGAATTTCGCGGATGGCCTTGAAATGCAAAACGAACCTTCATAAGAAAATACATGGGATTTTGCGCTCGAACTGTTATAGCATATCTACTATTAGGCATTCGCAAAAATCTAATTCTTAGTTTCCTACTGAAAATGTTTTAAAAATTCCAAAAATAACAAGTATTAATGTTAAAATCTAAAAGAAGGCTTCAAACGTTCAACATTACTTATCCCTAACCTCAAAAAATCACTTGCTATGACATTTTCGTAAACATTAATAATTGTCAAACTATGGATGCTGATTTGACTAGGAATTTTTTAATCTTATACCACACAGAGAGCATCGATGACCAGAGCTCATCTTTAGCTGGACGGATAGTATCTGGTTATATTTGTGTTATAACGGTTATAGTCTAGTTCACGAACAGATAGAGTAAATAAGCATTTAAAAAGCTGTTGTGTAATTGGTAGGACAGTTGTACACTAGAAAATATAACACTGCCTATAAATAAACCAATAAAAAGGAGTTCATACAGAATTGCCAGTTTGTACTAAAAGTTACCGCACAGTGGTGGAAACAATGAACTATTTTCTTGTTAGATGACAAATTAAAGCAATTAATATCAGTTTTTGTTTAGACAGCAAATAATCTGTAATATATTATATTATAGCAATGCTTAGACTATAAAGCTGTAGGAAGGAACGTAATCATCTACTACATACGACTGGGATGGGGTCTTAATATGGCGGAGTAGGTGTTTCCGGTTTTGTAATGAGATATTTCCATTGGCGGTTCTCACTCTCTCGAAATGCGCACATAAACTACATAACCTCAATTTTAAAACACAGTATTTTGAAATTAATCTTAGAATTAAATTTTATATTTAACATCCCAGTAAGCAGACTGAGGTCATTTCAATGTTGATTATTAGTCAGTCATTACGTCATTTTCACCTTTGAAGTGGCATTATAATGATGTTAACAATACGGGTAAATGTCACAGCCCAAAGACGTCATTTAACGACGTAAAAAAGACGTTGGTTTATGATGTAAAGAAAACCGCATATAATTATTTAAATGACGTTTTATTGATGTCTTAAGGACCTATTTATTTCTACTTCTGCAAATAAAACATCTTAATTTGAAAAGATTTATTATTTAAAATTTGAAACGTAAAATAATCACATTATTAAACTTATATGGCGGCCCTAAAACGTCTCTTGTTTTCGAGTCGTCAGCCAACACGTGCATACTTCCTCCGTTATTTTCGGTGAATTGTATGAAATGCCATCCTAATTTATTTTACCAACACCGACACAAAACTGCAAGAAATACCCAGAAATAAAATACCACAAACATAGATTTTTAATGAAAGATGTACACATCAAAGCAGCTGAAAGAAAATCAACATCAACCAACTTTTTGCACAGTTTCGGGTGCTCCTTCGTTGCGTTGCTTTTCACGATCTTTACCGATACCGGTCACGTAATGCTAGAACACTCAGAGCAGAGATAATACTCAGAGTTTGAATTTTTGAAACGTATGTACTATCTGTTTATTTTGTTTACAAAAATGAATAATGAATGAACCTGCAACAATAATAAAGCTAAATATCAAGTAATATTTTAGCGCTAAGTTACCACATCAATGCCGCAGTTTCACAGGTGCATAATCTTACATTGGAATGGGTTCAAGCACACTAGGGTAGAAACATTTTCTTAATCTGTGGAATCTATCTGTTTGCTAGCTGCACACTTTAACTGTTCTATTACGTTATGATAATCCTATTGAAGCAATAAATTCTAAATATGAGCAATAAAGTGGGAGTGGGAAAGATATCTTCATTTATCTAGAATCTAGATGATACATGGATATATCAAAATGGTTCTGCTATTAAAATGTAGGTAAATGAAGATATACTATAAGAGAAAAAATTTCTAATTTTGCATGGACATTCTATTTTTGAATGGGTGTGACCTATACTCGACTCAAAAAATAATGAGACTATATAAAATTATTGATCGTGACCTTTCCAAAGATTGGGTGCTAAATCAATTATTTACTCACACCGTATTTACTCGAAAATAAGACCTCCCCCCCCCCCCCCTATATTTTGGAGTGAATTTAAACAAAAAAGCTGTTGTATGCGAATTTTGGAACCATAAAGTAATAAAAGGTATTGAACATTTTTCAGTTTTATTTTGTTAGAAAATTCCGTTAGCTATGTTCATGGAAAGAATTCTACCCTTTATCTTTTCGTGGAAACAATGCCTTTATGGTAGCACGTTTACCTGAATTCCAAGAAAACTTCAAAAATTGTGGGCAATGCATTACAATTCTTCAGTCGGTACTATTAAATGCTTAAATGAATTTCTTAGAAATGTTTTTACCATCCCTGATGGGGTTTTCACTAATATCGACTCTTTCAGTTGTCAAGCTTAATTTGTAAAACCATTTTTAAAAATTATTATAAAGGATAATGACGATCTTACTGAGGATATGATACTAGCAAATAAGCCAAAAAAATTGTATATTATTTCATAATTATTGTAATTGTTGCAATCAATAAACTTTGTTTATTGGTCTCACAATGCTTGCATAGGTTTATGTGCATCAATATCAAGCTATATATACTTGTAACCATTACTCAATCAACTCATTGTTTTCATTTTTTTTCAATATATCTTATTGTACTCGATTATAAGACCCCACTCAAATATAAGACCCTCCCAGATTTTAGAGCCAAAATCTAGCAAAGGGTCTTATTTTCAAGTAAATATGGTACTTCCTGCATTGGCAAGTTTCAATTAAAAAAATTTATAATGGTTACAGCTAATGAACCCTACCACTCGATTGTTCACTAACTAAAGTTCATTTCCTTGGGAATTGGTACACCTCGTCATACACACAATTGAATTTGTGGATGTGTACTTTCATTGCCTAGCAACAACATATTTCTAAACAGCTGAAATAAATTCAGGAGCATTGGTTTGTTTGTTGGAGTCATATATTTATTATTTACTCACACCGTATTTACTCGAAAATAAGACCTCCCCCCCCCCCTATATTTTGGAGTGAATTTAAACAAAAAAGCTGTTGTATGCGAATTTTGGAACCATAAAGTAATAAAAGGTATTGAACATTTTTCAGTTTTATTTTGTTAGAAAATTCCGTTAGCTATGTTCATGGAAAGAATTCTACCCTTTATCTTTTCGTGGAAACAATGCCTTTATGGTAGCACGTTTACCTGAATTCCAAGAAAACTTCAAAAATTGTGGGCAATGCATTACAATTCTTCAGTCGGTACTATTAAATGCTTAAATGAATTTCTTAGAAATGTTTTTACCATCCCTGATGGGGTTTTCACTAATATCGACTCTTTCAGTTGTCAAGCTTAATTTGTAAAACCATTTTTAAAAATTATTATAAAGGATAATGACGATCTTACTGAGGATATGATACTAGCAAATAAGCCAAAAAAATTGTATATTATTTCATAATTATTGTAATTGTTGCAATCAATAAACTTTGTTTATTGGTCTCACAATGCTTGCATAGGTTTATGTGCATCAATATCAAGCTATATATACTTGTAACCATTACTCAATCAACTCATTGTTTTCATTTTTTTTCAATATATCTTATTGTACTCGATTATAAGACCCCACTCAAATATAAGACCCTCCCAGATTTTAGAGCCAAAATCTAGCAAAGGGTCTTATTTTCAAGTAAATATGGTACTTCCTGCATTGGCAAGTTTCAATTAAAAAAATTTATAATGGTTACAGCTAATGAACCCTACCACTCGATTGTTCACTAACTAAAGTTCATTTCCTTGGGAATTGGTACACCTCGTCATACACACAATTGAATTTGTGGATGTGTACTTTCATTGCCTAGCAACAACATATTTCTAAACAGCTGAAATAAATTCAGGAGCATTGGTTTGTTTGTTGGAGTCATATATTTATACCTGCGTTCCATATGATTTACGGTTTATTATCAGTATGTGTTAAATTCTTATTCTTTGCACCTCTTTGTAGTTAATAAGTAGTTTTAGTGTATTTAGTCATTTATTATTCAGACAAAAGCATTTTAAGCTGATATGCCACTGGCAACAGCTGAACTCTGTCCACCATGTTCACACAGAATTGATGAAGTCTTTGTCACTTTCTCTAAGGTAACAAACTCTACTGTGTATGTCTTAGCTAAAATGCCATTCCTTTTATCTAGATAAATAGATAACGTGAGGTTATTTAGCTAAACTTATACAGATATAAGATAAATTTATACAAATTATGCACAACACTGCAAAACATGGCATATTATTATCAGCGGTTACTCTTATTTCATGTAGTAAAAACAACTAAAACTATTTTAATAATTGTAAACTATTTTGGCACAATATTAAACTCTGTTAATGACTTAAAAGTCGATCATTATAAAAAAAAAGTACAAAATTTATAAGGTTTGTTTTATTGTAACGTGCAATATACATAAAAATCTAATAAAGAGCAATTTCAGAATATATATTTACACTGCAGATTAGGTAATCTACGAGAAATAAATATTAAAATTAAGTTAAGAATTAATTTAAATTAGTATAATTTTAAATGTCCCGTTACTATATCTAAAATACTCTTAGGTGCTGGCCCAATTGCAATCACAGTTCTACTTCCAGGTACTACTTGTGTATGGCCAGCATCCCGTATAATACATGAAAGTACACCAATCTCTTTTGCTTTCTTGTCCAAACCAAGCAATTCTTGTTCGGAGTCTACTTTTACTGTAATCTTCGTACCACCTTTAAAATAATCTACATTTAATTAAGGCTTATTTATAAAGCATAACAAAAGTATTCCTTTACCATACTGCATCCACTGGGATAAAGCTTGTGAATTATGTTTTAAAGTTTTAGCGTAAGCAGCCACTGATGCATGAGCACATTGAGCAGCAACTTTTCCTTTTTGCATCTTCAGATCATTTCTTATAGCCAAAACTAGACGAACTTCATCTTTTAGCTCAGGAAACTTAAAAGATTGTAGTAATTAATAAGACATTTCAGGAAAAAATATAAATATTATAAAGTCAAACCTCAAACCGTTCTTCAATTGGTACAGCAGTTGGAGGATCTATTGGAACTGGTTTTTTCCTCAAGCGAAGAAAGTAATAAGTTGATGTCCCTCCAAGCACTGTTCCCAAGGAGAATAATGTTATGGGATTTGAAATTGCAGTACTTGTGATTATTTCCATTATTTTTTATTTTGTTGTTTTTAATAAATGTTTTAAAATGATTCTAACCTAGAAATCTAAAGAGATAAAAATTCACATGAAGAAGTGTCAACTGCCAAGCATTAGTGATACCACCAAAGTGAAATAAAATTTACTAATAAACTATTATGACGCGCTAGTTCAAATTAAATTGTTAACCTTACTTTCACTTCGTACCACTTTTAATCGGTAGTAAGTGATAATAAAATATATTTGAAACCACCTCCAAAGTATAGAAATGGAAAGGTATATCTGTAATTAATAAAGCATTTAAATATCTCAATAAGTTAATGTTTTAGTGAACCTCAAATAATACCCTCGTTAGCATTTGATCTCTTATCAGAGGCTGAAATGCTTTATTATAATCAAGAAAATAAATGTATGAAAAACACTTATTTTGTTTTCATATCTATCAACCTTTGTTTTTTTAGTTTCATCAGAAATGCTGCAATCGTTGCATGGAATCTTTGGAACTATCTTAATACTCGCAACTGAATTGTTAGAAAATGGAAGTTTTATTCAGTACAAAACTCAAAATGGCACAAGGCTGTTGCTAAAAATAGCCAGTCGTAATGAACAGTACACTTTATTTACAAATATAAACTTTTGTCATTGTGAGGCATTTAAGTATCAGGTCTTGCATGAAAGGAACGCTATAACATGTAAACATATTTTAGCAGGAAGATTGGCACATATATGTGGAAAAATTAAGACTGAGATTGTAACAGATAATCAATTAGCAGATTTATTAAACTACCAATGTGAACAACACATCAATCTATGGACGTAAAAGTTTTTATATTATATTTATTTTTCATAATTCTTAGAAATTAAGACAATTTAATACAAGTTTACATTAATATTTTTATAAATAAACGTTTTTTTTCATGGTAATAAATATGAGGCTGTGTGAAATGCATTTCATATAACAAAAAATGCTTTTGATTTCTGAGCTCCGTGTGAAAATGATGGAGACAATGATCAAAAATATTTTCAGTTGCGGACAGCTATCAATGCAAGAACCTATGTCATTTTAAAATTTCATTTGTAGAACTGAAATTTATAATTGTATGCAATGTATACTGTACAGTCCGTTTGCTAAGAATATATTTGCCCTGTAATTTATGGTAGGTACTGCCATAAAATTAAAAAGGGATGTTGGGGTGGTAAACTTAAATCCTTTACCTAACCTGTTGTACCAATACCAACTTACTCTATTCGTAGTTTGCATGCAAAAATAAAAATGAGATCGAAGCCGTGTTTTCATATCTGCAAGCAAAAGGGTTTAATTGAAGTATGAAAATGTCTTTAAAATACATATATTAAAAAGACAAACAAAAAGAAGTGGCATAAATGTTTCTCAGCCCAAAAAATGATGATTTACTCAATCATTACAAATTGCATAATTATAACATTGCAAAGGGAGATCAACAAATAAAATTTTTGCACAAAATCACTGATGATGTTGAGAACAGCATATGAAAGACTAGATGAAAAGAAAATCGAAGTGTCAATATTTACAATAAAAGACTTTTGGAAGATAATGTTCTAAACCGTTCTTACAGAAAAACATTGTGTTGAACGGTTGCATTGGGTTTGTAAAAAACAAGATCGTAATTCGAGCACTGTATATTTCACTACAGTCGCTTTATATACATTAACTTAACAATGGTCACAATCTCCATTAGTTGACCACCATTTTATATCAAATTTATCTAAATATTGATTTCATAGCAAATCGATAAAAAAATTTTAAGATAGTTCAAAACCAATCATAACTTTTATAAACAGATAAAAACATATTTTCTTGATGGTACACTAATGAATCAGTTCAAAGAAAATTTGCTGTATTTCAAAATTTATTTATTTAAACTTTTATTTACTTTTATATCAACTAAACTAAATCCACAAATACGTATTACATTATAAACAACTCGGTCCTTATTCAAGGCTGAGCGTGGTGATCTTCCTATCTTTCAGGAGACCTCAAAACATGAAAATCTGTTAATAAAAGAGGCAGGACAAATTTTGCTTGAGAACAATACTTAAAGGCCCTCGTAAATCATAAAACAACTAAATATGATATAGTTAGTCTTTGTGAGGACATTAGTGAAAACCGCACCTTGATACCATGCAAAATAAGGGAAATATGAGCATTTAGAAAATCTTGATGATGTTTCTACCAATACAACCGTTGGTGATGACGTGGCAATGCTGTGTCTAATGCGTTCCCGGCACCAGCCGGGATCATCATGCCACAAGTGCAACAGTTTTTCTTTGTAACCATATGTTTTTTAAACAAACCGTTTTGACAAGTTAATTTATTTTATTCTTGATTATTACAACACTAAATAATCAAAACAGACCTCAATGACTTGAGGGGGCCTTTGAGGTTTCTTTTTATCGGCCTCATGTATAATAGTCCATTCAAAGTAGTTAAATTTTACATTAGAAAAAATACACTTCTCCAAGAAATTAACGCACCACCAAAAAATAACCAAGAAGTTAATTTGTGTCTAGACCATGTGTCCAATTTCAATGATTCTTTTTTTTGTATGATACGTTTTTTATTCGAAAATGTGAATGTACTATTGTTTTGTCAAAGAAATTATTGTTTTATGAATACAGTGTGTAACAATTGCAACGTGTTTTTTTTTATAAAATTTGTAACACCCTGTAACATCTAACAGTTACACCAGCAAGTTAGAATTCATATCGTACTCTAGCCTTATCGTTTCTTAACATTCTCGTTTTTGATTCACTTTATTATCTCTATTAGTACCGGAAAAACACAATTTTATAGCATAACATGATTTACGTAAAGTTAATATCAAAACAACAAATTAAATGAACATAAACAAAATGCCAAAACAAAAGAGTGTCAATAGCGAGTATTTCCGCCTCTAGCACGAATAACGTCTTGGCAACGCCCATTCATACTTAAATAAGCGACCGTATTTCATTTTAGTTTAATTCTTCCCAATTTGAATCAGTCTCCGCGCAACGTCTGCTAAGATGTTTAATTGATTACGTTCCTCTTGTAATTTTCTACCAAGTTTGTCCCAGAGATTCTCAATTGGATCTTGTCTTTACAATAATGATAGACACCTTCGTGTACATAGACGTCCCAATGAACGATATTCTCTGTGCAATTTCTCCAATACAACATTATTTGGGGTCGGATCTGTGATGTTCTGGGCAGGTATTTCTTTGACCGGTCGCACGGAACTTGTCGTCATAGATAATGGAAGCCTTACAGCTGAACGATACATACGACAGGTTTTAGATAACCACGTGGTTCCATATGTGCCATATATATAGGGCAAGGATTTATGTTAATGCAGGATAATGCCACATCTCATGTTGCCCGAGTTGTGCAAGCTTATATGGAAGAAGTCGGAGTTGATACTATGGCATGGTCAGCCAGAAGCCCGGATTTAAATCCAATTGAAAATCTCTGGGATAAACTTGGTAGAAGATTACAAGAGGAACGTAATCAATTAAACATCTTAGCAGACGTTGCGCGGAGACTGATTCAAATTGGGAAGAATTAAACTAAAATGAAATACGGTCGCTTATTTAAGTATGAATGGGCGTTGCCAAGACGTTATTCGTGCTAGAGGCGGAAATACTCGCTATTGACACTCTTTTGTTTTGGCATTTTGTTTATGTTCATTTAATTTGTTGTTTTGATATTAACTTTACGTAAATCATGTTATGCTATAAAATTGTGTTTTTCCGGTACTAATAGAGATAATAAAGTGAATCAAAAACGAGAATGTTAAGAAACAATAAGGCTAGAGTACGATATGAATTCTAACTTGCTGGTGTAACTGTTAAACATTACAGGGTGTTTCAAATTTTATAAAAAAGACACGTTGCAATTGTTACACACTGTATTCATAAAAAAATAATTTCTTTGACAAAACAATAGAACATTCCCATTTTCGAATAAAAAACGTATCATACAAAAAAAGAATCATTGAAATCGGACACATGGTCTAGACACAAATTAACTTCAAACTTTTGGTTATTTTTTGGTGGTGTGTTAATTTCTTGGAGAAGTGTATGATTTAAAAAAAATGTTCATTATTTACTTAATCTGCAAATAATGCTTAGCTAGCACTGACTATAAAATCAATCTTTGAGATAACAGTCTTGGTAGTGTAATGTCTAGAGTGCTGGACTTTCACCCAAGCGGCCCGCGGTCGATTCCCGGTGCCGGCAGATCTGGTTAAGGTTTTCTGCAGTTTCCCTTAGCTGTGACACAAATGTGGGATTTGCTCTGTTCCATCTGTAAGTCGGCTGCAGCCGCTTTTAGGGCCTACGTAATAATAATAATAATAATCGCCCCCTCCCTCCCGCACAAGCTTATAGCTTCTGGGGCCTGGTTTCCAGGCTATGGGTTGTAGCAATTATTATTATTATTATTATTATAAAATAAGCTTTCATTAGGATTAAGATTAGCTTTCAGTTATAATGTGCATGATGATTAATATAGAGCGTAAAACAATAATAAAATTTACTGCTTTTGACATATACTCAGTTTTTTACCTTAATGATTTATTTTAAAAGGCGATATTCATTTCTATAACTGTCACTGATAACGTCAATGTATATAAAGCGACTGTAGGTAATACCCCAAACATTTAAGTCATCTTTATATGACATTGATAGAGAACAATGGGATTAGGCTATTTAGATTGGCTATCACAGAGTCCCAACATCAACCCTATTGAAAATGTTTTGAAGTTTAATGCTAAACTTGAAAAAGAGAATTTGCACTACTAGCTTTTGGCACCATTCTTAAAAAATATGGAAAAGTCGTTCTTTATCGATAAAGCTATTATCGATCATAATTGAGATTTTACAATTATTTCTTAAGCGCTTTTTAAATAATAAATTTTTTATAATAAATTTTAACATTCCATTAAAAGATTTTGTGTTTCATTTCAAACATTTAAATTACAGAGTGGGCATTCTTAGCAAATAGACTGTACTATTTATTGCCATTTTCTTAAATTTTATATCTTTATACAAGAACGTAAAACTCCTGTGTTAATGATTTCAAAAAACCTATTTGTTATTATCACTGTTTTCATGGTCCAGGTCTGTTCACGGTCATCAGTGCCTGAAAAGATTCTTGATCACATGATATAATCCACTAACAAAAAGTTGTGAGTAACTAAGTGGTATGGTTCATTCTTTAAATTGCAGTATTGCATTTTTTCAATATTATGGTTACCTAACTACTCAACATGAATAAGATACAAATTAAATGTCAAAACAAGATTTAGCCCTAGCATATAAAACAGTTAATCCTGTGCACTCTAAAGTTTTGATGGCATCACTCAATGGCAATGCCATTGTAACATGGAATTCCTTTTCAATCTGAAAGAATTTGTTTTTCTGCAGTGTATGTTTAGTTTGGTGTACTTTCTCTGCATTTAATATGGTCAATTATAATTTTGTCATAGTTTTGTACTACACAAGTACTTTTTTAAGTTATTTTCTATAAAAAGGATAATTGCTACAATTCTTTTCCTTAATTATCATCTCAATCTCAATAACTGGCAGACCACCTAACTCCTCTAGTTTCTTACCTGCAAATACAGTTCTTTTGTCAACATACCAACATCAGCGCTGCAATTCTACACATGAGTACACACACTTTACCCATTCTATATGCTATGGTTGAACTATCAAAACATTTCATATCCTAAAATACTTAATAGCCTGGAATAACAAACCATATTTACATTGCTGTAAAATAAAATCACTAAAAGTATGCTTTCATCTAAACAATTCTAAAGTTACAAGCTACTCACAACTTATATGAATAGCGTATATGAACATAATAAAATGAGCAAAAGGCTTTCGTAATGCAGTTGAACATTTTAAAAAGTGACTTCTGTCTTATACATCTTTTATTGGGATGCGCCTAAGATTGACCTGCATTCTAGGGAATGTTATTTTTTAAATCCAATTATACGGTAGGATAATTGTCAAACTGGAAGGTTTGAAGGTTATGTTGTAACTAAAGAATGTGTCTCATTGGTTGCATACATGATCACCTACCGCATATCGACGTCATTTTTTTAATTTTGTTGCTTTACAATGCCATCCATATTTATTGACGCATCCCAATTTCATGTATTTTAAGATTATCCACTTTATTCAAATCCTAAGGTATGGATAAAGTGGATAAAGTTTTAAGGTTAATGTCTCTAATATAGTCTAATATAAAAATAATGAAAATTACTCTTATTTTACCAGCAAATATTCTGATTATAAATACATGCTAATCACAAAAACATTATAAAATACAAAGTATTTATATATGTTATTATGTTTGACAATTACGCAGTAGCTTATGGTAACAAAAACTAATTTTATAAATGGGAACAGTTTAAATCAACCTTAAATTATTAAATAAGATACAATAACAGCATAATGTACATAATCACCTACCGCATATCACAATGATGTAGCTTCATTTACGAAAGGAGAAATTTTAGGGTCTGTAGATCTATTGACAGTTATTAAATCCAGGCAGACTATTGGGACACGCCAAAGATTGATCTGCACTCTCGCAGTGTTTTGTTAAAACAAATTATGCAGTAGCTATGTTGCAATATCACCAGTACTGTAAACATTATTGAGAGAAATCTATGACTGACAATTCCATTTTACTGACTTTTCAAAAATTATAAAATCTAAATATTTTACTTAAAATTATCATAAAAATTAACACGAATATTAAATTTAATCTGTCAAACAACAATCGCCATTAAAATACAACACAGCAAAAACAACCACTAAAAGCTAGGTCATCAACTACCACATATCGAAGATAGTTTGATGTTGTTTAACGCCATCTATATTTATTGGTGAGTCCCAATAGTTTGATATACATTCAAGGTAATTCAGAGGATAATCTGGATATTTGCCAGTATTAGCAGGGGACAGAAATTAGTTACAATTTAACATATAACCTCATTAATTTTAAATGTTGCCTAATAGGGTAATCCAAAACAGGTTAGTTTAAAGGAATGCTGAATGTTTTTTTCGACATACAAACACTTTGAAGCACTGTAGTTTTCAAAATATGAAATGTTTTAAATATCTGTTTCGCATGTTAGTAATTTAAACATCCAATTTTTGCCTTAACATATATTTTATGTAACATAGAGCACAATTTATGATACCATTTGAGGTTACATCTTATATGCCTCGTCCAGGAACTTGATACTTTGTCAGCAATCTGGATTGCCCTATTGTCAAATTATGTTTTTATTCACCTATTCGTGATGCATCTTTTAGCTGTAACCTATCCTCCAAACCTTGCAATATGACAAACATTCACTGCGTAACTAGTTTAATACAACTCAACTACAATCCATACACGTAAATCTCTGGGATGTCTCAACCTTTTACATTTGTTACAGTATTATATGGAAGTTTTACATTCAAATTTTTAACTGAGACAATATTTTGCATCGCTTAAGTTTTTCAAATTTAAATATTGCCAAAATCATATGACTAAAATGTCCACTACAGTATTGCCGCTGTGTCCATGATAATTTGGTGACAAGCTTTCAATCACATTTTTGATACTTCAGCATACTGAACCATATATACTATATGCTTTTAACATATACAATACAAGCCCCATTACTCTAAGTAGAATTAAGGTCTCCGCTCACTAGACCTGACCGTTACAGGACCGACACCAGAGCAGCAAATGTGGAAAAATATTCTTGGCAAGTACGTAACGTTGACAAACCGGTTAGTGCCAGCAGCGCAAGGCGTATGTGCAGAGTTTGTAATTATTTTACTCGTTGTTATTGTGTAGTGCAGGCATTTTTACTTCATTGTTACATTTTTAAATATGAATGAAGAAAAATTAGTTGAGAATGTTAGAAAAAACCAATTTTTGTATGATCTTAGTCATCAAAAGTACAGCGATTCAAGTAGAAAAGAACAAGCTTGGAGGGAAATTAAAAAGTACGTTAGCTTGCTACAAACTTTTGAATAACATAATAAAATGTTTAAAGAACGCGCAATACCGACAAACCTCATTTTGCCATCTACACTACATGTCGCAACCGGGTATTAGCCGGAGAGCGACGGCGGCAATACTGTTACCATATGTTCTCAATTCTATGTACTGATTGTTAACTATAACCGGCTTGTCGTATACATGACTGCTACGGTTCAGTGTTGGTCCTACAACGATCAGGTCAGGTCTAGTGAGCGGAGACTTTTAATCCAAATTTAACATTAGTTAAAATTTAATATAAATTATTAAATAAAAAAGTTCAATTCATATTAATTTCTTCTAGACAGAGTTACCAAACCAACCGTGCAATGGTTATAGTGGTGTGCAAGAGAGCCATACCTATGATACAATTTAATTAATTAAGAATCGTTCACCAACTTTGATTGACCTTAAACAGAGATTAATTTCCATCAATATGTTTGTTAAAACAATTATATCCACAGCAAATAGTTATAATGTCAACATCAAGATTATGAGCTGTAACATTCACCTGCTGAATTTTATTAGTTATTACCATACAATTTATTAACAAAATGATTCATATTTTTGAATTATTAAGAGTAAAAAATAATATTTTCAGATAACTTGATGTAGATATATTTTTGAAACAACTGTTGATGTGAGGGATGTTGGTATATTTCTAAGAGTATTTTGGTAAAGACTCTAGATACGAGGGTGGTTTGATAAGTCAGTGACTTTTTGAATTTCTCGCGCAGTACCTTTAAATGCAACACTGCTCCCGTCAACTGCCATCTATGAATAGATTACTGTAAAATTTTGAAAAGGCTGCGCCATTTAGTTTGTGTTTGACAGCCATTGAAAGCAAACAACCTCGTGAATTTTAACGAAAATGGAAAAAAGTGAATTTCGTGTGCTGATTAAGCATTATTTTTTGCGTAAGAAAAAACATCATCGAAACGAAGGAAAGACTTGATAAATACTATGGGAACTCTGCACCATCAATTTCAATACTTAAGAAGTGGTTTACTGAGTTAGCACGTTCAGTGTATATTGATTGTGTTAGATTGAAGACTGATATATTTTACGCGTTGCCGGCGTAGTGTAATAGTACACTGAACTCTTAGTTTTTTTCCAAGGAGTTTTGTTTTTTATATATCATGTTATATTTATGTTATTTGTATTTTAAAATAAACTTTTTTACGAACAATTTCTCTATTTTGGACCTTTTTTAAAATAAAAGTATAAATTCCCGATAAAGTGGGAAGTTTGGGAATATTCCCAGATATATTTCCAGCAATATTCCCCAAAAAATAAATTCCGGGAATTTACCCATGTAACAAAATTTTCGGAAAAAATTTTCAAAATTTTGAATTTTTGCGATTAAGTCCTTTAGGACGTGCGAAGAATAGCGTATATACCACTGGACTAAAGTGCCTTTTAATCCTTCATGTGTTTATTTTCCTCGCTGACGCTCGGAAAATCAACTCACATTCGGGATTAAAAGTTGCACTTTATTCCCTGGGTATATAATATACTATTATGTCTGATTGCATTATAAAGTACTGTTTATTGTATTGTTTTGCGGCAGTGAACTGGCTTATTATTGTACTCGTAAAATAATGTGGTAGTAGTAAAATAAAGTATATGGTAGTAAAATAAAATATGGCAAATGCATATATGACATGTCAAATTTTCTTCTGTCAAGAATAAATGTCAAATTTATAAACTGATTTTCTTTTGATAATTACCCAAGTTTAGGTATCGAACATAAAGCTTTGTATGCAACACTTACATAATCGGACCTTATACACTCGCCCTTTTTATAGGCCTTGCTCGCTTCACTCGCTCAGCCATAAACTGGGCTTGTCTATAAAGTCCTACATTAAGTACTTGTTACATAAATAGCTATTATTCAAAAAGTCGCTGACTTATCAAACCACCCTCGTATTATATCTTTGAAATAACTACTCATATTAATGCACAGAGTGCTCCAATGTAACTGGTGCATTTGCTTTAAATTATAAAACAGATATTAATATTTTCTTTAAAATATAATAATAAATTTTTTAATGCCAGTCAGGTGGATTAGAGGTTTGCATGTTTGCTTCATAATCCAAAGATCGCAGGTTCGATCCCCGGCCGAGCTGGTAATTTTTCATAGCGGAGAAAAATTAAAAACATGCCTTCTTCTCGGATAGGAAGTAAAACTGTAGGTCCCGTGTCGATGTTTGGCACGATAAAGATCCCTACTGGGGGGTGGAATTCCCCCAGATTCGGCTAAATTCTAGTAGGGTTGGCCAAATGATCATAGCAATTGGTGTCATGAGGTACGAAGGATGCTCCGCCATCCTGATTCCTCGCCCAAAAACAAACAAACAAACAAACAAATTTTTTAATGGTAAATTTTATTTGTTGTACTAATCATACAGTAGTCGCACTTAGAAAAAAATATTTGATTTCAAATCTCTCCCCACTTATCTGTACAAGCTTCTTCATCCTTGGAAGAAATTAATTTTCATGGATGAACATGCATGGAATTTTCTCCCAAATCTTGATCAAATGGTTTTTAAAGTCTTCGATGCTGTGAACCTTCTTAATGACGACTTTGTTTACCTCTAAATGCAAAAGTTGATCAGATTTAGGTCTGGAGATGATTCAGGCCACTCATTTGGCATAATGAGTTCTGCCAGCTCTTTCTTTTACCAGGCTACTGGGCGTTTGCCCTTGTGTGCTGGTGCAGATTACTGCTGATAGCAAAAATAGTTCTTTCCGAATACTTTTTTGACATTCGGCTTTAGATGACCTTCCAGAATCTGGGTGATATAGTTAGTAGCCCTGATTCACTTTAACAACGTTCTAGAAGCATTGAACTCATAGCTTATTCCTAGAAATAGCTTTTGAGAATACAGCATAGGCACGTTTGCTCTGACTATTCAATGCTCTTGTATGTAAAACATTTTATCATCAGAAAAAAAATGTTGATTTTGCATGATGAGCAATAAGCTTCTTGCATTTTTGTACCCTACCCACCTGCTTCTCAATAAGACCATGGACTTTTTGTTTTTTGTAAGCCTGGAACTGTAACCTTTTTGGGTGATTCGATGAAGAGATGATTTGCTGATTCCCAGTTCTCCTGTAAATTTTTCTTTCTGACTGTGGTGGATTTCGCCTCAACTGTTCTCTAATGCACTTAATCATCTCTGGCATCCCTACTGACCTGGATTTTCCTAGTGGAGAAGCTAGTTTGACTTGTTCCTATACCGCTTTACAGTTCTCTGGATAAACTTTCAGTTCACTTCCAGACACAGCAATTTTTTCAAAATAGGTAAACGAATATGCGGAAACTACAGTGTTTAGATTCCTATATTAATGGATAATCTCACAAATGTCATTTGCTTTGTTATTATGGAGATATACTACAAATATTACAAATCAAATGCAACAGTTTCATTGGGGTGCCCTGTACATTAATAACTATTCTCCAAGATGATTACTAGTGGGTTAGAAGACATTGAAATCATTTTTTTAAGTAAAAAGGCCACTAACCTTAAAATGTTATTGTTTGGGTATAACCAGGACATCGTTTAATAAATGAATGAAAACACAAAGAAACTGTGATTCTGCAGTAAGTATTGCAGTAACAATTGGAGGGCTTTTCAACTAATGACCCTAATCGAATTTTTCAAAGTAAACTTTCAACTAATGACCATTATCGAATTTTCCAAAGTAAACTTGCAGTGAAAGCTTGATTTTTTGAGCAAAAAGGGGGAATTTTTTTGTATATTTCTCAATCAGAATATACACAGTGTGACAATAAAGTTCAATGGCTGCCATAACAAAAATATACAAACAGGATCAAGAATATTTACTAATACTATCATCAGTCAATATAGTTCATGCACACTTTTATGCAATGTTCACGTAGTTCATACAACAAACTAAATTAAACTACTACAACTAAACATCAAGTCTTGTCCCTCTATTGTACTTCTTAATTTAAAAAATAGGAGTCAGTCAGTAAGTAAGGTGTGTAGGGTGGATGGGATTGCATGAGGATCCTTCTTTCGCCAAAAACAAGAGCTAACACACAAAGAATCACCAGTGCAGAACAAACCATGACCCATTTTCCTGGAACTCCGGGCTGATGCCATTTCAAATTTTCAACTAAATGTCTCTATTGATTCCTACTATTTTTTCTAACATACAAATAGTCTGAGTTCGATCATCAGTTAATCACTTTTAAATGACTTCTGTCAATTCTTTTGTTATGGAAGTTGAAGCATGGCATTTCATTCATGTTCTCTTCTAATTGCTATTGTCCTTCTTACATACTGTTTATTGTTTCTAGCCTTATTTGGTGAAACTCCATAATCGAAATAAATAAAAGTGATTACTTAAAAGTTTCACAAGTAAAAATATTCAGCTATAAAGTTAACTGAAATAACTTCAAAGTTTATAGTGGTGCATTGGGATTCAAAACTACTGCCAGCTATATTATGGACAAAAAAAATTGATTGCCTGTGATAGCTACTGGTACCAATTTGGAACAATTATTAGGAGCACCCGGAATAGTATCATCTCAGTGTTCTGAAGTATGTTCGGCAGTTCTTGACACTTGACATAGATTGGGACTTGACCGAAAAAGTTCAAGCTTTTTGTTTTGACACCACCGCATCAAACACTGGCGCTTACTATTTAGGCCGGTGGATGGCAAAAACTATTTATTGCCTAAAGATCTATTTGTTCCATGGGCAATTTCAATTAAATAAAAATGAAGTTGTAGGTATTAAAGACATATGTGTGTTTGTAATAAGTTGTTATACAAAACCTTGGTTTTCGGCAGCGAACGTACTAGAAGTGCCACTTTACAATAACTTTTTTTTAACAATTCTATATAAGTTCAAACAAGTAAATGAAGAAATTTCAGCAACTCACACAGAAATTGATGGAGTGTTTTCAAACATTTTGGAAACAGCACTCAACACTTTGGTAATAACTTTTGAAGTCGGCTTACTGGGAATTGTTTTGTAAATATTGGTTTGTGTATCTTCATATCTTCGTTATATGTTATTGTATAAATGGTGGATCGAGTTTTTTCCTTCTTTTATAAAATGCTGGACAGTGAGTTTCTTCTTTTTGCTGGCGTGATTTAAGCAAAAGTACACAACTCTCTTCGCAAACAGTTCATTTTCTTGTCTCATCATTTTGCACAGATGTATTCTAACTCAATTTTGCAGTAACGCTTAAAAGTGTATGAGTCGATGTTTAAGTAGGTAACAGTTATTAATCTTTTTTCTACTCCACGTGTCACAGGTGCCTTGATAATTTTTGTACGTCTATTAACCGGACAACTCTTAGTATATGTATATGAGAAAATGGCTAAAATTAACATGACATATATCTTTCTAAAATGAGGGAAGAGCAGAGAGTTAAAATAAAATCGACAAAGTTCCATTAAAAATAATGTAAATTCTTATTTTTCCTAATTTTGCGATCATCGTGTGTTTTATCTGATGACAAATTCTGACTATTCAGAAAAAATCCAGCAACCTTCATAATTAAGAATGTTTTCTATTACTTCAAATAAAGGTTGTATAGATGGCACAAAACATAAAAAAAAACATGCACATAGCATATACAAAGAGGGTGTATGCACAGTGTACACAATGTTGATGTTTTGATTTTAGTTTTGACGGGCTCTCAACCCTATTGGGATACAGTTTAATTTTTAGTAAAGTAAAATTAAGATAAATAAATTAAAAACTTCTAGGGGGATCTTAGAATCAGAAATGGAAAACTCTACAAAAAAGTAATAGTAAATAGTTGTAGCCGTCATTTTTCTGCAGTGTTTGTAAAGCATTTTTAAAGTATCCAATATGTCAAAATCTTATTAAAAAGACAGATATTAGCTTTTTTGTGAATACCTTGTGTGTGTCTCATGAATTTGGATTTGCTTTTAAAACTGTTTAACTGCTTTGATTTTGTAATTGTATAATTAAACATCTTCATACTATGCACTTTTTTATGTGAAATGTATACTACTCTGAAATGGAACTATGTCATATTTAATTAATAATTGCTACTACCAATTACCTGTTAAAGCAGGCCCCAGAAGCTATGTAGCTTGAGTGGGAGGAAGGGACGAGTATTACTATTTTGCAGGCCCAAAGTGCGACTGCAGCTTTAACAGGTGGATAAGTACAAATCCCACATTTGTGTTACAGCTAAGGAAAACATTAGCATTATAAAACCAAGTAGGGACAACCAGGGTAAGTGTGGAAATGAGGTTAAGCGTGCTGCTAGTTTTAAAATATACAATTGAAACAAAGTTTTAAATATAATTGCATATAGTTGGTTATTATAGTGTTATTATTTAAATTAGGTTTACTGGAAGTGGTAGGAAATACAATTTTACCTGGCACATTCTAAACATGGTTTCAAACACATGTTTGTTTTTTAATATAAAAAAAATTATGTAATTTTCAGTAATTGATCATTATTATTCAAAAATCAGAAATTTGTAATAGATTAGCAGGCGGCGCCACACTTACCTCGTTTCTGCACTTACCCCGGTTGTCCCTACTTTAAATAAAGAATTCTGAGTAGACGTGAAAAAGTAAAAAATTAAATGATCTCTACTAGTTTCAGATCAGGATTATGTTATGTTTTTTTGAACTAACTTTAAATAATTAAATGCATGTTTTAGCGTTGAGAAAGTTTATTAAGCAACAGTAAAATTATGAAAAGAGAGTGAATTAATAATGTTTAAAGAAAGAAGGAAGACATTTTGTTGTGGGTTTAATTCACTACTTTTTGCATATGTTTATTGTTACTCAATAAAATCCTAAAAATATTGTTTATTTAATTCTGGAGATACCATAACCCTAACCTAAAACTAGTAGTCATGATCTTTTATAGCCTACTATGAATAATTTCTCTTTTTCAATATTTTTTCTCAATGGAAAACTGCTACCAAAATTAGTATACTAAGATTCACCATTAAGAATAAATTTCTACTATTCTCCAAAATTGATTCAGGTTTACAAACATTCCTTTACATATCCACCAACACGACTAAATTCTGTAAACTCCTAGGAGTCCTAGGTATAATTCTTCTGAGTTCTCTGCTTCATATGACATCTATGTGTTCACTATGGTAGATTTGATCAAATATCTTCAAACTAGTCCATTGATTTTAGTAACAAAATAATTTTAGTGTCAAGTCAAGTCAAGGGAGCAGATAAAATTTGTTTTTAAATATCGATCAAGTACTGTAAATTTACTAAACTAATATTGTTCTGACTTGAAAGAATGTAGACCAGATTTACTTAATGGGATTCATTATGTAAGAATATTTCACATTCTAAAGATTTAAAACCCCATTAATCACTCGGAATCATAACCTGCAAACAAAAGAAATTGTACATACCAGGTGGGGCAATAGTGTGGGGAAGTCCGATAGCTCCTAAACGGTAACAGCTAGAAAAATCGTTCTAATACGGATGTAAACAGTGGATAGAGGCGCACCTAGAGAAATTATTTTCAAATATACAGGGTGTAGCAGAAGAGTGTGGCAAGCTTAAGGTAATTTTTTTTTAAACAGAATGCCCCAAATATTTTTGCATATTTAACACCTCTCTTAACAGGTTTATTCATATCTAAAATTTTAGCGCTCATTTTCTTTGTTCACAACATTATTAATTCGTTCACTTTTTTCATACTGTACATTGCCGGTCGTCACAAATCTATCCAGCAGGTTTTGAAAGCTGTGAACTTTAGGGAGCCTCCGTTCAGGATACCGTTGGTGGTAAATTCTGCGGGCAAGCAAACAATTTCTTTCCGACTCGCCCAAAACAAAAGTCATGTCTACAAGTTCTTCATTACTAAAATTCATTTTGAAAAACTAAAACACCTACTGGAACTAAACACTGATGGTCGATAACTGCGAGAAATGTACGTTTTGCATACGTGCACAACAATTGCTAGATGCTTTAATGTTTTGTTGAACAAAAACAACCAACACACTTGACAACTAAATAAATAATTGTTTTTATTTGTGTACTTCTTGCAGTTTTTTCTCAATAAATCAAAAGTGGTTACAAATAGCTATAGAGACGTACATACAAAAAATGTTCGTTATTTAATTCTGCATCACAAAGGTACAAAATATACAGGGTGTTCCATTTGAAAAAGTTGTGAATTTTAGCTTTGAAGTTCTCTAAATTTAAAAATTAATTTTGAACACCCTGTACATGGTAGGTCCATTTTCTTTTAAAGAAGAGCACCCTACAAGCACCTGCAACAAAATCCCTACTTAGATTCGTCTTCACAGTTGCGGCCGTGAAAGCGGTAAACTGTTAAGTGGGATAATGTAAAACTCAATTTTTTTGAAAAAAAATTTATAACTTCTAAACCGGTCATTAGATGGCGCTAAAATTTTAGATATGAATAAACCTGCCAAGAGAGGTGTTAAATATGCAAAAATATTTGGGTCATTCTATTTAAAAAAAATTACCTTAAGCATGCCACATTTTTCTGCAACACCCTGTATATTTGAGAATAATTTCTCTAGATGCGCCTCTATCCGCTGTTTACATCCGTATTAGAACGATTTTTCTAGCTGTTACCGTTTAGGAGCTATTGGACTTCCCCACACCCGGTATAACCATAGAGTGTGATTATTTTGTCCCCCAACAAAGCGAACCATGTCAAAACAACTGAAATAGTGTATATTTATTTTTAAAAAGCTTAGGAACTAGGCAATTTATTGAGAGACCATGGATAGGTATGGTTAGAATTTAAAAAACATTAAAACCTTTGCCACATCTGTACAAAACTTAAAATTCAATTAACTCATCAAATTCATAGTAGAAAAATACTGCAAGATTGTCCCTTACGATATTGCTCTACTTTTTCAAATAAGTGAGATATACGATTCAGAAATTGCAGATTTTTCACAATTATATGAAGAGAACAGAAGGCGTCAAGGTAAATCTTTTCACAAATGTATTTATTTTGAATAGTTACTTTGTAAGTGCTAAAGTAGTTTCTACCTGCTTCCTGTACTAGTAACACAGAAAGTCAATTTCTCTTCGAATTCCCACCATACATTCAGACCTATTTCCCAGGACTCTCATTTATATTGTATGATTGTTATGTGGTTTAGGTTCATGTCATTTACTGAACAGAAATACTGCCTTTTATCAGTGTTTCTAATATCTTAATGACTTTTTAGGACTGTTCAAGGTATACATTAGAATTTCACTAGGATATCTTACACATGTAAGAGTGTTGAGTTGATCTGCTAGCCAACATACAGTATTTCCAGTTGAAAATGTCTACATCTCTAGGCAATTTGTTTAGGATACAAAAATTTACTTCTTATCATGTCTTGAATATATACTTGAAATATTGATAGACATGTGATTATATTTAACCCTACACATACGCATTCACAATTATGCACGCTCGATGCACACCAATATTACTCTTAGTGTGTATGTTTTATTAGTGTAATCTGAAAAATATAGTAAGTTACAAAATAAAGATTCCATATTAGGCTAGTTAGTTGAAGTATTGCCCCAGACCTGTACAAACTGGGATCAACTCCTGGTCAGTTCATTGTAGGAACTCTTAAAAATACGGTAAACAATCCACTCAACTTTCAAAATAAAATTTAGTTTAAAAATAATATGTTACTTTAAGGAAAATATCTGTTACTTGATTGCTACTTTCCATTAATATAGTAAAAGCTTAATTTATATGTATGATTCATAAAATTCCAATAACCATTAACCACAGAAGTCTCTTTCTAAATTTTGCAAACAGCTTATTACACACCTTTATTCGTTTCAATGATGTATGTATAGTGATAACAATAGAATCAAAATGATAACAAGTATTCCTTCTATCAATACTAACTTCCGATACAACACGAAGTTTAATCATTTTTTTTATATCTACTACATAAAAATATGCTTTAATTTTTATATTGTCGCTTAGGTCGTTAAAATATTTACGGCGCCTCTGCCTGGACATTTGATGTGTTCATACAAAGCTGTACTGGTTCTCGATAGCTCTATTGGAAGCTTCAGCAATTTGTTCAAGTGTAGTTTCTTGCGTTCGTACGCTGCCATTATGCGTTTGAATCTGAAAAATAATGAAATACCGAAGAATTCTTAGAATTCCTTTATTAGATTCAAAATGAAAACTAGAAAAGCAGAAAGCATGAGTGGGTTAAATAAAACAAATGCTTGATATTATTTGTATTGTGTATTTACATCTTTGTACTTTCTATAATTCCATTTTTTGTTTTATTACGAAAATATATAATGAATAACTGCATTGAAATTATATATTAAATTAAACTGCAATTGCAGCAAACAAAATTATGTGCTAATAAAAAGAAAAATAAATATAAATAAAATATAAAGAGGTATATACAAATGCAACTAGAAAAATGCATTATTCACTAAAATACATCTATACATGCTAATCTTAGAAATAAAAAGAAGTCACTTTGAAATTAACCTTTCCATTAACTTCTTTTTTTATTTTAATCCGTCTCTATTCATAACATTGCCGTTATAAAGTTAACGGTTACACTAAGAAATAGTTACGTTAGTTGTCTTTAGCTTTACGTTATATAATTTACTTTTATAAAATTGCACTATACCCTTAAATCATACAGCAATTGCAGAGAAGAATATTTTGACTTTAGAAATTTACAAATCGATTTGCCCAATGATATGGTTGAGAAAACGTGGAAGCAAATATTTTAATATTATCAATACGGGAAACTCATTTTGGAAAGTGGGCAACACAATTAAAGTAGCACTACTTGCAGTCTGGTGTACAACTAAAGGCATTTCTAAAATATTTAAAAAGCTATTAAAAAATAGTCATTGTAAATGAATGATTCAATATAGTCTGTTTACGTTCTTTATGGTTCAGAGTAGGCTTTGTTTTATTATTTTTTAGCAGTGTACAAAATTTAAGTTACAAAAACTCACGTGTTCAACATGTATTTAAGTTGTGGGCAGCTATGTATTTTAAAATGATTTGTATCCAAGATTGACAATAGTTGTTGAACCAATTGTGTAATGTTTTTAAAACTTAAGGTAGAAAGTCACCCAAATCTAAAGTCAAGCTAGCTGCTGTATATGAATAAAATCAACAAATTGTAATTCACATATGAACATTATAGAAAATTAAAAAATTATTTATTTGTTGTTTAGCACACAAAAATTGTCATTTTAAATCAGAAAACAAATTAATAATGATAACATCGTTGTTCGTTTTACTAACGTAGTATACATTGATGTGTAAGATTTGGCAACGCAATGTACGATCAGTATTTGACGTAAAACCAAAGTGAGGTTAGAGTTTGGTAAAAATTACTGACTGCTGCACGTTAAATAGTTTTATGCGGTGTTATGAATATGATTGTGACCAAAAATTATTTTTTGATGACATCATAAAAGAACAAGTGTGTGGTATAGCTTCAATTTGGTCGATTCGCTGCCCTTCTTGCCAAGTTGTCAAATACGTTCACAGATCAGAAACATACTCCCCCAATGATGATTCTACAAAACGTCATGTTTTGAATATAAAACTTGCAGCAGGTAGAAGATTCTTAATACTATTTCTTATTATCATTATAATTTTTTGTGTATAACATTAATTAATCAAAACTTGATCTTCAACGATGATCGATGCCGGTATTGGGGCAAGTCAAATCAACGAGATTCTCACATCACTTGACATGTCTGCTGTGAGCAAAACAACGTTGAAGCAAGCGGGGATATTATAGAGAAGTCAAGTAGCGAGAAAGCTTTGCTTCAAGAGCGGGAACTAACAATAAAAAGGCTGTTGTAAGTTTATCACTGTTTTTCAATATTGCAGTACAGATCCTTTTGATCTGTACTTCGATCCTTTTTATACACATATAAACGGTTACTAATGAACTTCATATTTACTCACTTATTAATCAAAAATTAGACTGATTTGTCCACTCAAAGTGTCTCTTTAATATAGAGCACGCACTCAGTAGTCCGCGACCACATCGCCGAACCATGTCTGGGATCACGTACAAGTAATGAGAAAAATCAATGTTAATACAATTTTCATTTTATTTCATTCAATTTTATTTATTTATATTTGATTTCATCTATTTAATTTATTTACGTATATCATTATTCTCAAGTAATATAAAAAATACCAACTTAAATTCATCTAACATATCAAATTTGAATTTCCGCACGAAGCAACGTTGCCAGATCATATAATAGGGTTTTGCATGTGCAGGGAATTCAGTCATCAGTTTCCGGTTACAGCTGGAATACAAGTTTATAATCGAAATATCTCAATAACTAAGAGGTAAACTGCAGTTTTTTTAACGTCAATATAAAATACAATTTCTAAACTATTGTTACATAGTTTTTCATATACATGGTGAGTTGTTTAAATATAAACCTTTCAAGTTGTTCTTGGGCACACTGTGTAAACCCATATACATCAATGTATTTGACTGCAACTTTGTTAATCGTTTTCTCGGTATATACGTGGTGAAATGCCGTTTTTCGGGTATCAATCGAAAGAGCAACATTGAATTTACCAAATATACTTAAATTATGTAATTCTTGAGTTGTAAGGTTTGGGTGACTTTCTACCTTAAGCTTGACAATTTTGAATTTAAAGTTAATGTTGAACTGTAACATAAAAAAGCTAACGAAAATTGTCCTTGTTTTACTAATGAATGGCACTCTAATTACAAAGGACTATCTATTTGTTCATATTTCAATCGTTGGCAATTGTACCATACAATCTTCATTATTTTTACGTTATGATTTAACATTATCTTAAATTCAGAACTCTCAGGCTTAAACTTCAAAAACTACTAGCAATATTTTGCTTGTAACCAAATATCTACACTGTTACAAAAATGCTATAAAGCCTGCTCTGAATCATAAAAAAAGGATACAGTGTAGATTAAGTTGATATAGGCTAATGAGCAAATAATAAATTACCGTTTATCAAAATAGTAATATTTTAAAATTTAGTTTCATTTTAGCAGGGCCTGATTTAAGGGTTGGCTGGGTGGTCTGCAACCCAGGGGCTTCCACCAAATGAAAAACATTACTACAATTTTTTCTAAATTTAAGAATTTGTTTTTTATTTTTTAAATTAAAAAAATATTGTCGGGGAAAAGATCGAAAATATATACAATGTAATAAATAAAATTGTAAAACCTTATTGAACATTAAATATGTTATTAATTTAATTTTGATTAATTTGAAACAATTAGTTTTATAAAAAAGATTGAATTTCTTTAATTGAGCAAATGTATTTTATACGTTAAGAAAACCTTAATTTTTAACAAAAGTGATAGAACAATATAACAACAATAAAATATAATACATAATTATATAAACAGGGCATCTCAAAAATAACAAACAATACTTGAATAAGAGATAGTTGATGATGTGCAGAGAAAACTTTTTTTTCTAAAATGTTTACTTTCTAAGTTATTGTTCAAGTTTCAGTCTGGTCTTGCATTCTGCTAGACATTTCCGTTATGTTGCATGATGCTGAGGATTGTAGTTTGTTGAATTTGAAATAATTTGTCAATAAAACACTATTTTGTTTATTCTGCAGAATACTAAGAATAACTTGATGAAAATAACTGTTAATCTTGAAATGCATTCGTAAATAAAACACATTGAGATATACAAACACAAACTCAGGGTACCTTTAATGAATGAACAACTTGAGCTCAGTAATTCTCCGTTACTGGAAGTATTAGATATTTAATTCTGATTATTGTTATTATTTTATCTAGTTACCTATTTTTGTATCTACCTTAGCAACGTGTTTGTTTATAATTATATTACCTTTGATAATGACAGCATGGCTGTCGAAACAATATTGTCAGGTTGTATTTTAATAAAACTGTGAAACTTTTAATAATCTTTATTTATTTCATAATTAAAACTTGTTCATACAAATGAGATGTTCACTCAATTGAATGTACTCTTTAAAAAGGGTTTATTATATTTCTTAACTTAAATACATTTTATAACATAACAGCACTGTCTGGTATACAAAGATTATTACTGAGAGCTTATTCATACATGTGAATTCAGCAAAGTCATATATTTCGGTAATTTAGTTGTTCATTGAATCGAACATGCTATTGTTTAAATTTTTGTTGTTCATATAAACGATTTGCTCATTTAATAGAGTATTTACTCCAACGAGCAGTTACTATATGTACTTATACCGTAACCATGGCCATCTGCATTAATAAACCCAATGGGTTTTATATGGACGTCCCAATTAAGAAAAAATAATGTTTATTTTGACAGTCCTCCTATCAGAGACTTCTTGCTGATCTAAATAAAATCATTTTGATTAGATGTCAAAATTTAGAGGTTAATAATGGCCAAATGGAGAGAAATATATTTTGCAAAGAACTAATACAATAATAAATACAACGTAATAAAACACTGGATAAAGTAAAGACAATTTTTAGTTAGTATAAATAGTGTAAGTAATTTTCTTTAAATAGAACAATTTCAACACTTTTCTAGTAAGTGATGATAAAATATGTCTTTTAGCAAGTGTCTAATAAAGACAAAAGTCAAAGATTAAAACAGTAGTAAACGTATTGAATGTAATTTTGCAGTGATGTTTCACAGAGATTTTTAAAAAGAATCACATAAGAAGAAATGTTGGCCAAAATGTTATCAGTGACAATCCGTAATACAATGAATCAGCAGTCTGTTTCAAGTTTCGCAATTCAGCTGTTGAAATCGAATGAAGTGGAAGAAATATCTTACTAGAATAGTAAATGTTGTTGACAGTCCATGGATAACAAATCATAGCATCTTATTTGCAAGTTTTTTGAAATTGAAGTTGCTTTATAAGTGTCAAGCTCATAAATAGGATTATCTGCTCTACTAAGGCTCTACTATAGTAGATATAGTAATTTTTTTCTTTAATAGACATATCATCAGTAAATAATCAACAAGCAGATGCTGTCAATATGTAGGTTGCTTAAAGAGTGATATATCAGTGCGAAACAAATGAATGTTGATCTTGAAATTACTGAGAAATATTGAAATAGATAGATATAATTGGAAAACTGGGATTTTTCTATTTTTGCATAATAAATAGGTTTCAATTATTTTTCAAAATATCAAAAATTAATGTACAACCTATTCAACTTTTATTCAAATTTGCCCCACTAATATATTTTAGTTTCTTGTTTCTCGAATAGCAGCATCATGGGGAAGATCCTTGGCCTACTTCCCCTAAACAACATTTTTAGGTGCTAACCTATGACTGATGCAGTTGGCCATGCCGTAACATATACACTATTTTTTGCAATTTTATGAGATGATTGAAAAGAAGTGCTCTTTGATTCTTTTCACACAACATAGTAAACCAAGACTTTTTTTTCCTAATTTAAAAAGAAAGAAAAACGTCATTTTGACATTAAAAATGGCAATTAAAAATTTGATATTCTGTTTCATGGAATCATTTCTAGCTTTTCTTTTAACACAATTCTCAAATATTCTCATCTCACACCTCACTTAGTGTAGACATTTGTGAACAGACCACAATTTTCCAGATTTTTTTCTTGCCCTCTCGCCCCTAGAGTACCATCACTAGAGCATGTCATAAAGCAATTGTTTTAGCACATTAGAAGAGGGGGTAAACGTACTCCATTGCAGCAACAAAATGAAATGATAAATATCTCCTTATAAATACTAGATGAAGTAAGTTAAAAGGAAAGCGGCTATTGCACTTATTTTTCATATTTTCATAAATTATTATTTATTCAAATGAGATTTTTAGAATTTTATTAGAAATGTTGACTGAATGCTAACTATATATTTTTTTTCTAGAAAACAAAACCATTGCAGCAGTAATTAGTCGATAACATTTAGAGTAGTATTTCTTTTATTATATAAGAAATTTTTACAAATCATATTGCACATAACAGTGAATGATAGAAAATGTGCATATGCAATAAATACATAAGCATAGTTTTTCAGTTTAGTTAAAGTCTTGGTAATAATGATGTCATTGTTATAAAAATTGACAGAGGCAGTATTATGTTAAAACAATTAAATCTTCTATAGAAAAAGAAAGAAAAAAAAAAACAAATTTTTGCTTATTGTTTGTTAGCTATACACCAATTTTATAACAGAGTAAAAAAACAAAAGCTATGAAAGTGTAGATACCAGTTATTATTATTGACACTATTAGTACGTTTATATTATGCAATTCTAATGCATCATCCTGATAAAATACGATCATAAACTATTGACGTGTTTTCAATGGGTCAATGTTTCAACACACATGTTATGATGTAAGGTGGTATTGCGGGCTGTAGCTAGATTGTGAATAAATTCAAATGCAGACTATACTAAAAACTTAATTCATCAAAAATACTTGTAGGTAAAAACTTATAGGCATAAAGGATTGTATGTTGATCTAAAAATGAATTCAATGAAATAAGTTTTGTAAAATTTGTCCTATACAATTTAAATGCATTTAAAAATGCCATTTTCTCCAAAACATTTTTTCTTTGTCTAAAGCGTAAGATACTGTCTTGTATTAAATTCAAAAATTCGATAACTTGAAACAAGATCGAGGATTGTGATATTACACAAACATAAAAAACACTGATGATTATGTTGTTATGACAATACAAGTATGTTTACAGTAGGACCACCAGTGAGTCATAGCTGCGAATGCAGTTACAGGGGGGCGCTTTTAATTTAGAGGTCTATAAACAGATGAATCTGTAAATCACTTAGTTTTAGATCGAGCAAACAAAAAATAGCCATAGTGTAACATAGTTCGTCAACATATGCCTTCTATTTCTGTCGTTCTCGATTGATTGCATAGATAAAGAATAGTGACATACTTTAGAGATTAAAAAAAATGAATGGTATTTCTTCATCATGTTTATTTAAAGCACATGAAACAAAAGCTTGTTCTTTTATAATGTTATGTGGCAGTGCACGCTCAGGTAGCGTAGCCAGAATTTCTTAGTTGTAATGGCACTTCAGATGCAATTTACCAAGAAAGCATTTAAAGTTTTATTTAATGAGATATAATCTTCAAATAACATCTCAACTGCAAGTTAAGTTGCTTGATGATAGAATGGGTTCAACAATATTTATTCATTTAAATATACAGAGTTCAAACATCAAGCTCTGGCAAGTTGTTCTTTTATTCTGACTTTCTATTTTAATCTTTTGAGCTGTTTTCCATCTTTTATGTTACTATGGCATATAATATATTTATCATTTATAGATTGTGATAATTTCAGGGGGATTTCTTTTAGTGTGTACCTTAATAACAAATCGAATAATAGATCATGAAAGAATAATCTTTTGTGTCAAGTCCTTTAAACATGCATTTCACAAATGCAGTTCACAAAAGTCCAATCTTGTTCCAAAAACATTACAGCAATTTGAGTTTACAGTTTACAAAGTCCTTTGGCTGTGGGAAGACGAATCTTATAGAGCAACTTGCCAAATTTGGATAATTTTAAATTATATTTGTAAGTTTTAATTTTTTTCGTATACACTGCTCTAGTGTAAACATATTTAAGCTGTGCTGTTACTAATATTGAATTGGCATTACTGTAAAAATTACTATCTTAAATCTACAGTGCTGTCATTTTAGTACATTTGTACTATATTTAATACATTGTCCTATTGTATTGTACTACATAAGAACATTCTAGGTCTCTAATGATTCTGATTTAGTACATTTTGACAATTATTTTCGACATTTTACTAATAAATGTATAAAAAATAAAGAATTCTTCTATTTTTTTTCTAAATGAAACCTGTAAAACACTGAACAGCTTGATAGATGACAAACGACAGTTCATTCAGCGAAAAGTGTACCTTGACAATAACAAAACCACATGTTTGGGGTTCTTGATACCGGTTTCTCGTAAACTCAGATAGTGCTGCTTCCGATTAATTGTTTGGCACTCCATTTTCCTCATATCCACAAGTAACACAAATAACAAAAGAACTAGTAACAATTTATGAATATCAATTGCGAAAGCACACTACAATAACTGCAATGGTAGTTACTGATCTTGAAAACAGGTAATTAAGCAGGTAATTAAGCAACTAAGCAAAAGATTTAAATGACAATATAGATTTTTTTTAGTGGAATCCGATAGTGATTTCTCTTCCCTTTATGATCATGCAAATAAATCATAAGGTTGCATAGCAAAAATTCTGAGAAAAATCGATCTGAACATTTAATGTTATTGATATTATGGTATCAATATATCAGATCGATTTTTCTCAGAATTTTTGTTATGCAACCTTGTGATTTATTTGCATGATCATAAAAAGAAGAGAAATCAGTATCGGATTACACTACTAAAAATCTATATTGTCATTTAAATTTTTTGTGATGACGTCACAACTAACAAACATTTACAAAGTTCAACTCGATTTTTCTCATAATTTTTGTTATGCAACCTTATGATTTATTTGCATGATCATAAAGGGAAGAAAAATTACTATCGGCTTCCACTATAAAATAATCTATATTGTCATTAAAATTTTTTTGTGATGATGTTATAACTTAGAAACAAATGAAAGTCGGAAAGTGAATCGCACATATTAATGTGTTTTTTAAAAAAACAAAATCGACGTGTTTCAGCGTTTTAAAAAAAAAAACGGTCAAGTTCGCTTTTTTTTTTTAATATTCCATACTTATAATCTGCTCTTCTTCTACTGTTAAGTGTAGAGGATTTAGTTAAATATCTTTCATTTTTCATTTATTAAATTTCTCCATTTTTTCCTATCTCTTGATAATGTTTCTGCCTCCCTCCATGTCAGTCCTTTTTCTTTTAGTAATTTTGCCACTTCATTGCCCCATGTCATTTCTTCCTCTTTTCTATTTTCTTTGCTCCCCATATTTTCTTGACTTGTCTATTTTGGTTTAGTCTAGATGTCCCCACCATCTTAATTGTGACTTCTCTATATATTTGTTAATACTTTCAACTCCTAGTCTATCTGTTATAGAGTCGTTTCTTATTTTATCCATTACTGTTACATTCGCTACTCTTCTCAAGTATTTCATCTCCATCACTTGAAGCCTTTTCCTAAGTTTTTCTGTAAGTACCCAGGTTTCACTGCCATATAGCATTGTTGGTAGATATACTGTTTTGTATATTGTAAGCTTTGTTTTATTACTAATTTCTTTTTTGTTTATAAATTCATTTCTTAGGGAATGGTATAGTTTTGTTGTTGATGTTATCCTATTGTTTACTTCTTCTATATATCTTCCCATTTTGTCAAATATTGCTCCCAGGTATTTAATATTTTCCACCTGTTCTATTATTGTTCCATTCATTGTTATATTAGTTTTTGTTTATTCATTTGATATTACAATGATTTTAGTTTTAGTTGCATTTACTTTCATTCCTTTTTCTTCTAGGGTTTTCATGCATATATCTATGTAGTGTTGTAGATTTTCCTGGTTGCTTGCTATTATTACTATGTCATTAGTGATTTAAATTATTGCAAAATTTGCAAATATTTCTAATGACGACAATGTCATATTGATTGCATTCTAATTACCTGCATTACTTGCTTTTAATGATTTAGTAAATTTACTAATACATTTGTAGTTTACAAATTCTTTATGAAATAAATATGTGTCTACTTATAACTAATTAATTTTTAATGAGAAAAGGTTCAGTTTAAAGTTTACATAAAATATGCATCTTTTAATGCTGCTTGTTACTCAGGCACATGGTTTTATTATTGTCAAGGCTCACTTCTGGCTAAATGAAGTTTAGCAGCCATCTATGAAAACGTGTAGAATATTATATTATAAATGGTCGTCACCACCTACTGATCAGAAGCATAAGCACGTTAACTTGTATCATCACTTCTTCTGTAATAATTATAGACAGAGGCAAATTCTATTGTTTAATGCCCTTGTCATTGATTAGTGGGTTCTGATGAAGAGTTTTGTCTATTTATGTGCCCCCTGAAGTTGACACCTGGGACGCAGACATCCACTCATCCCCATATCTTTCCTAAGTAGAATTATCTCAGTTTACTACATCTACTTTATTCAGTATTCATTCCAGTAGTGTCTTATTATTAAGATTAAGCGTATATTAGTAGTTAATTAGTAGTTATTTCAAAAAAAATAATTTATTCAACTCAACTCAATCACTTATTTCAATCACTAAAACTTAAGTTAAATTTAAAAATAAAAATAATCTATTGTAAATTAATACTTTTTATTATTTTAGTTGAGATTAAATAATATTCAATATCCACCATTATAATTATGTCGAAAGGTATAAGGGGTTAAAGATTATGTATGTACTATCTGCCCACCAAAAGATGAGCTTTGTGTCATCTTTACAAGAAATTATTACAGAAAGCATTTTGTTATGCTTTACTCTTGTTATCTGTATGAGAGTATGATGAAGATAGTATTACATTAGCACTTCTCTGGGTCATTGGAAATTGATTGAAAATTTAGTTCTTAATTCGCTACTGAAAATATTTTAAAACTTTCCAAAACAAGTATCAATGTTAAAATCTAAAAGAAAGGCTACAAACTTCTAAAATTCCTTATCCCAAACCTCAAAAAATCACCTGATATGACATTTTTGCAAACACCAATAATTGTTAAACTATGGATGCTGATTTGACTAGGAATTTTTTAATCTTATCCACACAGAAAGCATCGATGACCAGGGCTCATATTTGGCTGGACGGATAATATATCTATCGACAAATGGGTGTAAGCATCTGTCCAGCGTTTTTCCATATACAGGGTGTCCTTTTTAACAGTCTACACTCAATCATTTGGACAAGCTTCTGGCTACAGCAATAAAATTAAAAAACTTTGCATAATTCGACCTCTAGTTTACGAAATCAGTACAGTATTAGAACTCATCTTAGAACTTCTGCTGGTACCGGATATGACGTCATTGGGATTTTTTTAAATGGAACCATTAAGTTTGAAGTATGGAGATCGATAGAAAATGTGATTCTGAATAAAAAAGTATTAAGGTACTACAGGTCTAAAATGCATAATAATGAAGCTACAGCCACTTAACGAGATCTGTCCTGTTTGTAACAGTCTACATTTAATCCATTCGTACAAGCTTCTGGCTACAGCAATGAAATTAAAAGGACTTTGTATAATTCGACCTCTAGTTTACGAAATCAGTATTAGAATACATCTTAGAACTTCTGCTGCTACCGGATATGACGTTATCGGAATTTTTCTAAATGGAACTATTAGGTTTGAAGTATGAAAATCGATAGAAAATCTGATTCTGAATAAAAAAGTATTGAGGTTCTACAGGTCTAAAATGTATAATAATGGAGCTAGAGCCACTTAACAGGATCTCGATGACGTCATATCCGGTACCAGCAGAAGTTCTAAGATGAGTTCTAATCAAGGAAGTTTAAATAGGGGGAAGTGGCACAAGAGGTGTGCACATGAAGCCTCAAGTGTGCACAACTTGTCAAGTTTTAAATTTGGCTGTCAAACTGTGCGATAAAGATTTTATTTGTTAAAAACTAAATTAAGATCAAATAAAAACGTCGGGATACTCGATTAGATGGTGTAGAAGTGATATTAGATATCACAAAAAACAAGAACCTGGAGTAATAATGCATCATTAAGTAGTTTTTCCTTAAATTTGTGTCATTAATAACTTTTTACTCGGGCATCAGGTCCGTAGTACTTACTTTGTATCTCTATTGGAAGTGTTATCACGTATTGTATAAAAATGTTTTTTTTAATTAAATAATTACGGAGAACCATCTCTAAAACGGTTTATAAAGTATACATGCATTGTCATCGGTACGCAGTAAACTTTTAAATTCGTACTGGCGGAGTTATTGTCCGTTTAGGGGAATCACTCGGCGCGGCGTTTACATGTAAAAACTACTTACATACAGATAATCAATAATCGTGAAATTTGAAATTAAAAATTTAGAAATAATAATTTTTTTACAGAATTTGCAAATTTCTTAGGAATGTTACGATTATGTATTTCAATTTAATAATTTAATAATTGTAATTAAGGTGACAAATAAATTAAAGTAATTAATGAAAAAAATAAAAGAGTTTCATATTAACGGTGTCCTGAATAGTATTTTAAACAATTTACTGAACCCAACGCTGCATTGTATTTACATGTCTGTTGTCAAATTTGTAGTCCCCTTACTCCACTGCAGGCTTCACTTTTCCAGCCCAGCAATTGCATCATGCCTCTTCCCCCTACTTAAACTTCCTTGGTTCTAATACTGGTTTCGTAAACTAGAGGTCGAATTATACAAAGCCCTGTTAATTTCATTGCTGTAGCCAGAAATTTGTCGGAATGATTGAGTGTAGACTGTTAAACAGGCCAGATCCCGTTAAGTGGCTCTAGCTCCGTTATTATGCATTTTAGACCTGTAGTAGCTTAATACTTTTTTATTCAGAATCACATTCTCTATTGATCTTCATACTTTAAACCTAATAGTTTCATTTAAAAAATCCCGATGACGTCATATCCGGACTGTTAAACAGGCCAGATCCCGTTAAGTGGCTCTAGCTCCGTTATTATGCATTTTAGACCTGTAGTAGCTTAATACTTTTTTATTCAGAATCACATTCTCTATTGATCTTCATACTTCAAACCTAATAGTTTCATTTAAAAAATCCCGATGACGTCATATCCGTTACCAGCAGAAGTTCTAAGATGAGTTCTAATACTGATTTCGTAAACTAGAGGTCGAATTATACAAAGTCTTTTATTAAGTCTTATACAAAAACTTATCTTTTAATTTCCTTGCTGTAGCCAGAAGCTTGTCCGAATGATTGAATGTAGACTGTTAAACAGGACACCCTGTATTTTGGATCACCCCTACAGCCTTTGTTTTAAGAGATAGGAAAAATTTATAATTATTGCAGGATTTTCTCTGGACTGCCAGAATTTACCGCCAGATAAAATAAAGGACCATTGATGACCACCAAATGACATATCTTTTTTAAGGTCCAAGTGTACCCAGAAAAATGTATGTTGCTTGTTTCATAAATAATTTAATAATGTAATAACTTTGGTTTTAAGTTAATACTCAGTCGCTGGTTTCACAAAGCCTGATTAGCTTAATCGTGATTAAATTTGAAATCCAGAAATTTCATTGGCTAAGGTTTAAGTTAATGAAAATTTAATCAAGCTTTGTGAAACCAGCCATAGGAATGTTAAAAACTTGCTTACCTAACTTGTTTTGGAAAAGAACATTTTTTTAATTAAATTATTTCACATGTTTTACGTGAAAAATTAATTTTAGAGAAACTGTAAATTCAAAGTTAACCAAAAAATACCACTTAAATTTCATAGTATTTGAACTATTTTCCCAAAATTTTAAGAAAACCGTATGTCTAGGGACTAAATTATTACCTGTTTTTTGGCAATAATTTAGACACAATACATTCAATTTTCTTAAAATATTTTAAGAAAATAATTCAAATACTATGAAACTTAAGTGGTATTTTTTTAGTGGGTACTTTGAATGTACAGTTTCTCTAAAATTAATTTTTCACTTAAAAAATGTAAAATAATTTAATTAATAAACATTGTTTTTCAAAACAAGTTAGGTAAGCAAGTTTTGACATTCCTAGAGTATTAATTTAAAACCAAAGTTATCACATTATTATATTATTTATGGAAAAAACAATGATTATTGATGATTATTGATCATGCGGTTAAGATTTATGCACCGTATTGGGGTGTCTAAATGGACCCTTTGTAATGATTTTTTTTAAAATTTGATATAGTTATTTACAATATAAGTAAATCCATTGTGATTTTGTTTAGAATTTTTGAATGTACCGTTAAATTTTTTTGGGTACACTTGGACTTTAATGCAACACCCTGTATATTTTACTTTATTTTAACTCTCCCTCAATTTAAAATACCTATATATTGGACATTCTTTCTGAACTCAACCACCGGGGAGGTCCAAAAATGGGTGAAACTTAGAGAGGCAAGCGGGAGCTTAAAGCTTGGGGGATTTTAAAGCTTGAACCTTCTACTTTTGAATGTTACATGGCTCCTATACAAAAAAATATATATTTGACCCCTAAAATACATCCAGTTCCAAAAAAATTTTAAAATGTTGAAAAAATTAGAAAAAGATTTTTTAAATTTTTTTAATGGCATCGCATTCTTTGTCAAAAAAGTATATAAATTTTGTCCACTGCGGTTTTTGCCTAAAGTGCTTCAATCTTGAGCAAATTTGAGAACAACAATTTGATATTTTTGAAAGTTTATCATTTTTTCGTCGAAAATGGTGTCAGATAGAAAAGAAATGATAAAAGTAAAAAATTCTTATTTTTACTCAAAGAATATAAGAAAAAGTTACAGACCGATTTAAAGCAATTTTGAAAATTACAGTTATATGTATGAATACTATAATTAAAACCTGCTAAAATGATGTTAATTATTTTTGCTCGATTCTTCGTATAAAATAGTATATTTTGATGCGGGGGAATAATATTTTGTATTGGGTTAGAGTATCTAGAAACAGGGAGCAAGTAAAAATTGGTTTACCTAAATATGCTGCAAATTCTTGATTTCCAATTTTGGAAATTCTAATACGATACAAAAGTATTGCGGCCGTGTATAAAACGACACTTTTTGTCATCCACTGGGAAAGTGTCTTTTTGTGTCCAAAAATCAGGACGCAAAGTTTACTTTTTTTTGACGCATGTGTTAAGAAAAAAAAAATTTTTTTTCACTAGCAAAAATTAATTTTTATTCGGAAAAACAAGCAAAAATAATTGACATCGTTTTAGAAGATGTTAATTATACTATTCATACACATTGATAGGTGACACCTATAACTGTAATTTACAAAATTGCTTTAAATCTTAAAAATGTTAATGTAATTTCTTGTAATCGGTTTGTAATCTTTTTTATATTTTTTGAGTAAAAATAAGTGTTTTTTTACTCTTATCATTTTTTCTTCTATCTGACATCATTTTCAATGGAGAAAATGATAAAATTTCAAAAATGGCAAATTGTTGAGTGCAACAAGGACCACTATAAAAAACCACAAGTAGTTTAAGGGAATAATTTAAGTATCCATAGTTATTATAAAATTTAATTTACCATATTTGACATGATAACTTTATTTGTTTGTGACATGTATGGCAATAATAATTAAACACGGTACAAAATACTAATTAGTGTGTTTTCTGTTTCAAAAAAATCTGAGATAATCTGTAATGTTTATTTGTTAATCAGTGGTGTACGAGATAGAAATAAATTTCGTATTTTCTTTTTTTCTCTAAACTATCCTTCGAAAAAAAAATTTTTAAATAATTTTTCTAAAATTTTGAAACAACTGATTATAGATGAAAGTCCAGCTATTTAGCATAGTATACAATTCGATGCCTATTCATACAAGCAAATTTTAAAGTGCCAAATTGTTTAGATTTTTAGATATTAATGTCAAAATGGTCTATGTGCCAAGTTTAACAAGAACCAAATTGATATAATTGAGTAGGATTATGTGCAGAAATGAATGTGTATTATTTGTTTAAAATGATTTTGGTGATTGCATGATTTTTTTGTAATATAATAAATAATCTAGTTTTAAATGTTCTACAAAAAGTAAAAAAATTCCTCATTGTCTTAGCGTGTTGAATCTATCACTATAAATTAATACCTGTAAATTAACTTCAGCAACTCCTCCAAATGTATAAAAAGTAGTGATGCACTGAAGCAGCTTTTGACCGAATCACTGAATACCGAATATTTGGCCATTAAAATTTGCCAAAGCACCAAATATTCGGCCGAAGCACAATAGAAATTTTAGTTTTGGTTAGTTTTAATGAATACAAAATTATGTTATATATAATTTAACAAGTGGTCTAATTTTTTCTGACAAAACTTTTCATTTCAGAAATTACGAGAAAATTACACGAGTCGACGAAGGAGTCGAGTGTAATTTTCCAAAAGCGAAAGCTACAAATGTCTTAAATGACAAATTTTGCATGAAAAAATTAGACCACTAGTTGAATTCGGCTTGACAATCCATCGAACAAATTTTTAATTTGACATTTCATTTTGACATACATTTTTTCACTGAGAAAAAAACCATTAGTGGTTTTTGCACTATAAACTAATTTCATTGGTCCCAATTTGAAAAATTCTGTAATTTGATTGGTTAAAAATTTTCAAGTTGGATTGTCACAAAAAGCAAACATTGGTATCCGAAAAATACGTTTCCTACTACACATTTATCTATAAGGGGCTGTCCATAAAATACGTACGCAGTAAGGGGGGAGGGGAGGGCTATGCCTAGCGGGATGGTGCGTGACAAGAGGGGCTGAGGGGGGTCAGTTAAAACATGACGTCACATTAACATGTCAAAATATTTTTCTTAATATTAATGCAGTTTTTGAAAGTTCTAGGGAGTTTGTACATTCAGGATAATCCCTTACCATTCTAAAAAAAACAAGTTTAAGCAATTTTACTAAAATATGTTTAGAATTTTACCATTAGTATATTATTACTTTCAGGCCATAACAATAATACAATAATACTTAATTTCTTTAAAAACTTACATTACTCATAAAAAGGGTGGTTTTACTTTATTGTAGGAAATGCCAAATTTATTTTGTGAAGTAATAAATAAAGATCTTCTAGAACTGGTTGCATTGTTGAATACTTTCCAATGAATGGGTAATCTTTTAAATCATCTACCTGAAGAATTTCTTAGAAAAACATATAATTGTTAAATAAAAGTAGATACATCTGGATATACTTAAAAATAAGCTGTAGCTGGGCATTGAAGCACACTAGAAATTATTATTAGTTTAGAAATTTTGAATTTCTTACAACAGTTTTGAGCTTCGTGCCGTGAACTTCTTGGCTAGTGTACTCTTCAATATTTTCGGAGATATTTTACTTTTTACTATTGACTTGAAGTACAGTCGAACTTCTATATAACGAAGTCGGTAAATCCTGAGAAAAAATTCGCTATAGGGAAATTTCGTTATAAAGAAATATCACCTTTTGTAAATATTTTACTGCTTTAATTTTAATTCGAGTGATTCCGCAAACTGTAATGCCTTGTGTTTAATTAATTGTCTTGATAATGGTGCATTTTTGTCGCCAATTAAATGCACCCACTTTAAAACTGCTTTATCTACGTCGTCGTAAACATAAGTTCTAGCACGTTTTGCTGTAAGTTCACTAACTGATTTTAAAATTGATTCGCGAATTTTTATTATAGTCGCTAAACTACCAGCAGGAATTCCAAACTTTGCCGCGAGGTCTTTCGTTTTTGTATACAGTTATCAATTTCCCGCAACACGTTTATTTTTTCAGTAATGGTTAAACACTTTCGCTTTGACTTTTTTTGTACTACAGTGTAGGGCTGTTCACTCAAAAATCACAAAATGTGTATAATGCATTGAAGTTTAATCTTTCCTAGAACTCTCATTCAGGTAAATTTTCGGAAATCCCCTGATAAACTAAGAAAGTAAATGACAATTTTAATCCTTAGAACTTCGATTTAAAAAAATTTACAAAATCCTTTTGCAAGGTTTACAGGTTTTTTAAAAATGTGTGTAGGGTTCTTGGAAGATGGGTAAATTTATAATCTTTTACTGCTGATAAGAAAGATTGTTGCATTTACGTGGAAAAATTTATTTTAGTTTGGCCTAAAAAATTCGTTATATAGAAATTTTACTTCCTTATTTAGAGACATATTTATATGTATTTTTTCTAAAAGGGCAGTGTACAGCACAAAAATTCGTTATATAGAGAAATTCGCTATATAGAAGTTCGTAATATGGAAGTTTGACTGTATTTATGTACTTTTAAGAAATACATATAAACCGTTATAAACTATTTAATATAAGCTAAATTAAATTTGTATTATTGAAACCTATATAAATTATAATAAAGTTTTCGTTTTCAAGGGGAGGGGGTCCAAAGCTGTTGTAACGTAATATTACCTAGGGGGGTTACGTAAACGTGATGAAGTGTGACATAGAGGGAAGGGGGGTCGAAATTACCTGAATATAGCGTGACATATTTTATGGAAGCCCCTAATAAAATAATACAAAATATAACTACTTAAACAAAATTAATAAAAAAATAAACAGTATCGGATTATAAAAAGCTTAATTAAAAAACGCTTATTAAAAAACTACAACATAATATAATAGCATTAAAAAACATTTTAGTATTTAAAATTTAATTTAAGAAGAGTGGTAGATAAAAGGTAGGTTTTCGCATTTTCCAGGGAGCAATTTAAGTCGAGCACGTGATCGCTGCGTGATTCCCGATGCATTTTGCATTTTCACCCTCTTGATTTCTTTGACCCAGATTCTTCAATTTATTGTTGACTTCTAGTTGCAACAATATATGTACGCTCTCTTTGAGTCATCATCTAGACAGGACTTGAAAATAAATGCTTGAAATACTAAAATTTAATAAATGCTGATACATATATTAAAAATTTAGAATTTTTTTGATTAAACGCTAAATAATGAGTTTTTCAGTTAAAATGCACTCAAGCAAGTCAGATTGCAACAAAAAAAACCCGCTTCGGCCTTCCGAATACCAAACCTTTCATGCTGCTTTGGCCAAAACCGAATCTGTTAAAAAATTGTCTGAACCGGCCAAATACCAAAGCTTCGGTGCATCTCTAATAAAAAGGGACCGTTCTGAAATTAAGATCCTTCAATTATTATCATACACTTTTATAGTATTATACACTATACATTAAAACGCCACATTTCATGGAATTCGACTATTTTATATTCTCATTAGCACCATTCTCATTAGTACGCCAGTTTCATGCAAACCAATTAAATCAAGCTAACTGAAGGATTCCCGAAATTTTGATTTCAGTAATCATCAGTCTACAGTGATGTACTTGTATGAGAAAATATTAATTTTCGATTTGACAAGTTTGTTAATATGTTACTAAATAGAAAGAGAGAAAGATGTACGCCAACTGCCAAGTTATATACAACCAAAGACTTGCACTAATCACTAATGTACAATTTCTGTACAAATTTATACATATACAAATCTTAAGTTACAAAGTATGTGTTACAAGTGTCATTAATAGGGTTACTAATAATAACTGGCATTTTCTATCTTAAATAAAATATTTTGTTCTAAAAAAAAGTAGTTGAAAGAGATTTACTGATTTCAGTAAATCAATAACTTTTGTAGTTACAAATGTTTTCTCTACAACTGTCAAAAAAAGGTGATGCTTATGCATTAATAACAGTGTACACATTTTTTCATTCTGGTCATTTCTTTCTGTTACCCGATGACACTCACAAAGTATTTCATGCATGGTGAATGAAACACTTCATGCAGGCTCCGAAAATCTTACACAAAACCTTTACCTAAATTTTTATTATTAGAACACAGTTGTAGAAAAAAATCTTGTGTATAACTCGAGCGCGAAATGCTTTTGGTGCCTTACAATTGATCTCTCAAAACATTCATTCTTGAGCACCAAGGCATCATTTCGTGCACTAGACACACAGATAACTATTCAAAATTTGTACATTTAATAACAATGTAAAAAAAAACAAAAATAATAAAATAAAATCAGGACAATTACTACAGCCTTGCCTTAAACTATGCATATTCATTATTTTGGTCTGTAGAAATGTCTTCGAAAAATAGTATTATTGCCTAAAAAGTATTTCTTACTAATTATTGTTTTTTTATCGCAGTATATGTACGCTCCTATTTGTATTAGCTCAACACAGTATTTATTATTAAGTTAAAAAAGTCACTGGAAACATTTAAAAATCACAGTCATACAAATTAAATTAATTACGTATGTAAAAAATAATTGTTATTTGTTTTTGTGAGTTATGAAAAAAGACGGAGAACAACAATAATGATTAATTCAGACTTAATATAGAGTTGCTGATTACTAGCTTTTCTTTTAAAGTACGACTAACATAATCATTACATAGAAACAGCTAAATATGTGATGATCACAAAAAGAAATAGACAACTACATTAATAATAATATTAAACAAAGTGCTAAGAAGCGCATTCACAAAAACATAAATCTTGAAGACAATACACATATAAATTACATACACAACAAAATAATCGGCAAAAAATTAATAATATGCATCTTTTTTTTCTATAAACAAAATATATACAGCTCTGTTACATGCCCAAACGCTTTATATCCTAATATTATTATTGTAAAAGTTAATCTCAAAACTAAAACATTTATGCATGTAACGAAAGACGACCTACATTCTTTAAATTTCAAGTGATCATTTTAAAGTCAGCATTAATGTCAATCCTTAAAAAAAAGAGAACACAAATAATTGTTGATACAAACATAAGACTATCTCACTTGTCTGACTTCTGGTAAAGGGGGAACTCGTCGTTCAGATGGACCAACTGGAGTTATACCAGCTGACGAAGAATTTCCACCAGGTTGTTGACCGCTGCGCCCAATTGATCCCTGGAGCTGCATACGAGATGCTGGATTCACTACATAGTCTGTAAGTGTAACATCTGAATTCCCACCACTTTCTAAAGGAATAGGTTGCTGTCGGAAATGTTCTAACATTTCATATATTGATTGGAACCAAAAATGTTGAACTCGACATTGGCCTTGTTCATTTATCGTCATTCTTAAATGCTTCGCTCGCCCCTAAAACATAAAAAAATCTATTACTTATATTGTGAGTAAGTAAATGTTTATTAGTGGATACTCCTTTTTACAAAAGAAAAACAATTACTAAAAGTCTTACAGTAACCCAAAAAGCAATTCTTCTAACCAGAAATTCCATTCAAGTTTTCTTTTTTATTAGTAAAAATAAAATAATATTACTATGTAAGCAGTAAAAAATAAAGAAATCTGTCTAGAATACATATAAATAAATTATACACTTCTAGAGTAGTGAAAAAGTGACAACGTTGCCTTAAATTGGCACCAGTAATTTGGTTTGTTATTCTGATGAAAACAAATTAATGCACTAAATGACGTTGACTCATGTTTTGAGGTTATCTTTGAAAATATTACGAATATTCATATATAAAGCGATGGATGAAACACTATTTATTCATTGTTTATTGTTTCCAGCCTTATTTTGTGGAACTCCATAATCATGAAATAAATAAAGATTATTAAAAGTTTCACAGTTTTATTAAAATATACCTGGCAATATTGTTTCGACAGCTATGCTGTCATTATCAAAGGTAATATAATTATAAACAAACACGTCGCTAAGGTAGATACAAAATAGGTAACTAGATAAAATAATAATAATAATAATAAAAATTAATCAGACATTCTTGGTTAAACCAAACATTCTGACTTGCAATTCCGTGTTTGATCATAAGTTTCTTGTATAACTTGGCTTGTTCTTCTAACGAAGACGAAATAATCTTGTTTATTGTTTCCAGCCTTATTTTGTGGAACTCCATAATCATGAAATAAATAAAGATTATTAAAAGTTTCAATATTGTTTCACGAAACAATATTGTCAGGTATATTTTAATAAAACTGTGAAACTTTTAATAATCTTTATTTATTTCATGATTATGGAGTTCCACAAAATAAGGCTGGAAACAATAAACAAGATTATTTCGTCTTCGTTAGAAAAACAAGCCAAGTTATACAAGAAACTTATGATCAAACACGGAATCGCAAGTCAGAATGTTTGGTTTAACCAAGAATGTCTGATTAATTTTTATTATTATTATTATTATTTTATCTAGTTACCTATTTTGTATCTACCTTAGCGACGTGTTTGTTTATAATTATATTACCTTTGATAATGACAGCATAGCTGTCGAAACAATATTGTCAGGTATATTTTAATAAAACTGTGAAACTTTTAATAATCTTTATTTATTTCATGATTATGGAATTCCACAAAATAAGGCTGGAAACAATAAACAAGATTATTTCGTCTTCGTTAGAAGAACAAGCCAAGTTATACAAGAAACTTATGATCAAACACGGAATCGCAAGTCAGAATGTTTGGTTTAACCAAGAATGTCTGATTAATTTTTATTATTATTATTATTATTTTATCTAGTTACCTATTTTGTATCTACCTTAGCGACGTGTTTGTTTATAATTATATTACCTTTGATAATGACAGCATAGCTGTAGAAACAATATTGTCAGGTATATTTTAATAAAACTGTGAAACTTTTAATAATCTTTATTTATTTCATGATTATGGAGTTCCACAAAATAAGGCTGGAAACAATAAACAAGATTATTTCGTCTTCGTTAGAAGAACAAGCCAAGTTATACAAGAAACTTATGATCAAACACGGAATCGCAAGTCAGAATGTTTGGTTTAACCAAGAATGTCTGATTAATTTTTATTATTATTATTATTATTTTATCTAGTTACCTATTTTGTATCTACCTTAGCGACGTGTTTGTTTATAATTATATTACCTTTGATAATGACAGCATAGCTGTAGAAACAATATTGTCAGGTATATTTTAATAAAACTGTGAAACTTTTAATAATCTTTATTTATTTCATGATTATGGAGTTCCACAAAATAAGGCTGGAAACAATAAACAAGATTATTTCGTCTTCGTTAGAAGAACAAGCCAAGTTATACAAGAAACTTATGATCAAACACGGAATCGCAAGTCAGAATGTTTGGTTTAACCAAGAATGTCTGATTAATTTTTATTATTATTATTATTATTTTATCTAGTTACCTATTTTGTATCTACCTTAGCGACGTGTTTGTTTATAATTATATTACCTTTGATAATGACAGCATAGCTGTCGAAACAATATTGTCAGGTATATTTTAATAAAACTGTGAAACTTTTAATAATCTTTATTTATTTCACTATTTATTCAGATTCATTTAAAATGTAGCAGTAAGAAATTTCAGAATTATGTATCTTTTTATATAATACAACTGGTTTTGTTTTCAAGATGTAAATTACGAGTAGTCAGAGTGATGCTGCATGTAGCTATACCGGGTGGGGCAATAGTGTGGGGAAGTCCGATAGCTGTTAAACAGCTAGAAAAATCGTTCTAATACGGATGTAAACAGTGGATAGAGGCGCATCTAGAGAAAGTATTTTCAAATATACAGGGTGTTGCAGAAAAGTATGGCACACTTAAGATAATTTGGCAGGTTTATTCATATCTAAAATTTTAGCGCCATCTAATGACCGGTTTAGAAGTTCAAAGCTAAAATTCACAACTTTTTCAAATGGAACACCCTGTATATTTTGTACCTTTGTGATGCATAATTAAATAACTAACATTTTTTGTATGTATGTCCCTATAGCTATCTATCAGCTGGAAAACTTGGAAACATATGTTAATAAAATATGTACTTGTAAAAAAGGGAAATTTATTGTACAGAATTTCGCAAGCAGAATTTTCCACAACTTTTATTAATAAAAGTTGTGAAAATACAAAATTTGTATAAAGCAGTATAGTGTTTACGCATAAACCGATGATCAAAAACTCAAACTTTAACTACATAGCTACTAGTGCATCCTATCCTGAAACGTATTTTCAATTACGGTATTTCTGGATTGAAGTTTTCGGACCCAGAATCCCGGGATCAATCCGGGAATTACATACATGCAAAATATTTAAAATAAAAATTAAAATAGTATATTAGAGTATTAGTTTCATAAGACACGTTTTTAGTGCACGTGTCTAAGTTTAGAAAACGACCTGCGTAGCGAGTAGTTTTCTAAAAGACAGGTGCGCTAAAACATCTTATGAAACAAATACTTTGTACTTTTTTTTTCTATTTGGGTGTCCAAGAAAATACTGGAAACAGTAGTATTTTATTTTTTAAAGTTGATATCACTGTTGAACAACTTTTCTGAAAACGTCAAACTTATTTACATGGTAAATTTGAAAAGTAAATGCAGAATTAGAATTTTCAGTGCTGCCAATTCTCAAAAAACGTTTCCTTAACAAAGTTTATTTAAAAACTTATTATTTTTTAAATAATTATAAAATAACGCGAATAGAAATAATAGTATAAAGTATTTGTTTCATAGACATTTTAGCCCACTTGTCCTTTCAAAAACTTATTATATACTATTTTCTGTTTGTGTTAATTTGTAATCATTTAAAAAAAATAACTTCCCAAGAAACACATAGTGATCTATAGACCATCTACCATCTACCTCATCTAAATTTCATCTATACCCAAGCAGCATTTTTAGTCGTCGCTACGTACCAGCAACTACCGGTGGAACTATTAAGTTTTAGCCACTAGTCACAAGCACGTAATTGCTACGGTTTTGTTACGTGCCTGGAACCAAAATGGGGAACAATTTTTGGGTAGCAGGTACGTGGCGGCGTAGTAATTGCTACTTTCGTGGAACTTCTTTTCTCTTTGACACATCATGTCGCGTGGTTGCTCTCTCTTGCTCTTGCAACTTAACAAATATTCTATCATTTTCTATACTATATAATGCTGGATCGTGTCACAAAATGAATTACCAGTTTATTTGTAATACGTACTTAATACAAAGAGCGATGAAATGTTTGATTATTTTGTCATTCCAGTACACCAAAATTATAAACCATTGCAACTTTTCTCTTAAATATGATGATGATAGATCGAAAAATAACAACGTGCTTTCTTTAAATATATTTTTTAGTAAAAAAAATGTCTTTAATAAAACATGATAAATATACACCAAATACTTATAAGTTGATACACATGATAGAAACCATTTTTATATTATTCCTGTTATGTTCTTTTATGTGTTTAAATAAAAGATACTCCATTATTGTCATTAATTAACTTTATTAATATTGAGTGAGCAGGGCGAATTACATACACAATGCATAGACTGTAGAAGACGTGTATCCTCCAAGCCGGCACGAGTGTTACTGACGCTCGCCCAGGGAACGAGCCAGGATTGGTTAGTTACATCACTACAAATAAATGTTGCCAACTTCAAGCTACATACATAACAATCCCTAAGGCACAATTTGGCACCAATTTGTTATTTTTATTGAAGGTTATATAGTAAAACATCTATTAACAATCATAACAAATTGCAAATTGATTAATGATTATTGATTAATCCAACATTTTACAAGTAAATATGGAGATGGAGTAGTTTACGAAAAATTACTTTAATGTGATTCTCCTGGGTAGCAAAAACGTAAGTGTTACATTCAATACTACTGTAAGGTTTTTAAAAACTTTAAAGTAGCTTCGGGCAAGTTACTGCTACAATTATAATACCACTTTGAAGTTGCAACGACTTTAAAGTAAGTATATTAAAAATAGTGGCAATACCGTTCCACATACTTTAATAGTTACTCAGAAGTAATGAAACTACATAGTTCCAATAAATAGTAGAAACAACTACACAATTACTAAAATATTCCGAATTGAAAAAATTAAACCTATAAAGTCATAAATTTAGTTGCAGTTACGTAACAACTACTCAATCAAAGTTCCAATCTCAGTTACTGCTACTTAAATGCTGCTTGGGTATCTACTATCTTACATCTAATAGATGTAGTTTAGACACAGTAATTTATTCTATCTATAACGCTATATCTTTTAGACATGTAATAGACATTATCTATAATTTTCAAAAAGGTGTTATTATGCTTTAAATTAACCTGATAAAAGTTTGCTTAAAAATAGTTTGTTAGGGAAAATAATGTTAATTTTTCATAAAAAATTTTTTTTTTAATGTTATCTGAAATGCGTTTAATTGATGTAACTTTTTGACCGAAAACACATGCTAAAATATATACCATCTATTTACAATCTAACTTAGATGAATCCGAACTGAGTCTATTGTCTTACATTTAATAGATGTAGTTCAAACATACTATTTAATTGTGTCTATAAGGCTATATATTTTAGACATGTATTAGACATTATCTAAAATTTTTAAAAATGTATTATTATGCTTAAAAATAACCTGGTAAAAAGTTTACCTCCATGCTTAAAAATAGTTTGTTAGGGATAATAATGTTAATTTATCATAAAAATTTTTTTTTAATGTTATCTGAAATGCATCTAATTGATGTAACTTTTTGACCGAAAACACATGCTAAAATATATACCATCTATTTATAATCTAACTTAGATGAATCCGAACTGAGTCTATTGTCTTACACTTAATAGATAAAGTTTAAACATGCTACTTTATTGGTCTATAAAGCTATATATTTTAGACATGTATTAGACATTATCTAGAATTTTCAAAAATTTGTTAATTATGCTTAAAATTAATCTGATAAAAAGTCTACCCTTGCTTGATTGAAATAATGATAATCTTTATTTTTCAATTTTATTTTTTTTAATGTTATCTTAAGTAAGGATTTTGACACTCCAATCGCCTCCAGTAAAAATAACAGAAATAATATTTCTGTTGGCGGAAGTCTTTTCAAACTTTAATTATCATACATGCACCAAACATTTTCAATAAACCTTGCCTGAGGGACATTTGGAGATTAGTATTTTTCCTGGAAAAGATCAAGGTTTTCCGACCCCGGCTCCTCGGCTTTTGCCTGTCGGTACCTGTTTGTATTTTTACTTGTATTCATATTGAAATAACAATAACATTGTAATAATAAACATAATCAAAAAGGACATCATTTCTCAATAAACCCCCATATTGCAACCCTGCACCCACGTGATGGCCATGCGGGCTGTTCGTGAACTTTGGATGGGGGCAGGGGGTAGTTATTGTTGAATTACCATTATCGTTCGGTACTCAGTTCGTTTGTAGAACTACCAGAAGCATCTCTGCTGCTTTGGGTATCTAGTTTTTGCATTTATAATATAACAGCAAAAAGTTATTGTTGTAAACTTACCAAGGTAAGCGTTATTATTATATCAATAATATTTACTTTTTGAACACCCTCTCTATATTTGAGATTGTAAAAAATTCGTATTTTATACTCTAATAAGAAATATTTAATTTACAGAAAAACAGACTGGCTATAATAGGAGGTGGAACCGTGAGACGACACCCCAACGACACAAAAAAAATCAAACATAATTTGATGTATTTTATAAGTACTGAGTACTGTTAAGATTCCATTTGACTTTTTTAAAAAATTATACAGATTATTGTACGTATTATTTTTAACATGATGTCCGATATACCGTCTATACGAATGCAAATTTGTAGTCTATTAGAACATCTAAAAATAGTATAAGTTAGACGTCGGATATTCCGTCTATGCAAATGCAAATTTGTAGTCTATTAGAACATCTAAAAATAGTATAACTTAGACGTCAGATATTCCGTCTACGCAAATGCAAATTTGTAGTCTATTACAATATCTAAAAGTACTATAGCTTAGACATCAGATATAGGTCCTAAGCAGCTGCAGATTTGCAGTCTTATTAGAACTTCTAAAAATAGTATAACTTAGACGTCGTATATACAATCTAAGTTGCGTACATTTAGTGGTCTACAATGCATCTAGAAAATACAGTCGATAGACATATATGCTAGATGTTAAGTAAATGTTTATTAGATGACACTGTGTTCCTTGGCTTAGTTTAAAATAAAATTTGTTAGGGATACTTTGGTAAGTAGTTTGACAGTTGGCGACACTGGAAATTCTAATTCTGCATTTATTTTTCAAATTTACAGCGTAAATAAGTTTGACATTTTCAACAACAACAGCTGTTCAACACTGATATCAAATAAAGTATTCAAATAAATCTCTTTTGGAGATGTAAATAAAAAATAGTATATTAAGTATCAAGAACAGTAAGGACAGTTTACCGATCGACGACAATGTTTGGCGACTGAGAGAAGCGAAGTCGCCAATATTGGAGGAGATCGGTAAACTCCTTACTGTTCGAGATGCTTATACTATTTTTTGTACGATCACTATGAATACAAAGGTATTAACTAAGGAAATATCCCGAAGATAGTAAAAAAATAGATTTAAGATAATTTATTTTTGCCCTGTATATCCACCAAATATTAAGTAGGTTTTGTCGTTACCATGGATATATCTGTAATTTTATTTTTGAATGTCACCATATTTTTGTCGTTACCATGGATACGTTTGTAATTACTATTATTTTTTAATGTTACGATATTTGTCAAATTTGTGAGAAGGAGTGAATCTGAAAACGAATATAATTAGGATATTGAAAATGCCTAAGCAAATTTAAATAAAAAACATACATTTTTTTAATAGTCCAATTATTTAGAAAATAATGATTTTTTCGCGATCGCGAAAGAATCATCTAAATATCATGCATTTATTCTATAAATTACATATAATTTACTTACCGTTCTGTTTTTGACAGAACTGAACGGTAAGTAATTACTTACCAACGCGTTTTTGCTTAGCAACCAGTAAATATAACCTACTGTTCTAAAACCAAGTATGGTAAACAATTCGAAATAGCATGGTCGTACAAAAAAATTATTTACGATTTTACATACAGTAGAAACTGCCTAAAGTGACCACCTTTGGGACTGACCCAAAATTGTCAATTTAAGCAGGTGGTCACTTTGTAAAAGTGTGAATTCTTTATACACTATAATTTGCCCCAAACAGCACACATTCGTCAGCATTAAAAATATCCTCTAATTTCAAGCCCTAAGCAAACTCTGTAAAACGAATACGAAAATCACTTACTGTTGCGGGATCAATTTCATTTACATCACCAACTAAACTTTTCAGGGAAATGTTGTTTCCCGTTTCTTTCTAACCTCGTTTCCCGTTTCTTAAATAATTTGAGCCAATCTGACGATGCTTTAAAATTAGGCAAATTTGACTAATGAGCAAATTTTAATGCTACCTCTTGTAACATTGGTCCAGAAAGTCTTGCATTTACACTGCACATTTTTAAAAACCAATTTAAAGTTAATTGATTAACCACTTTAAATTCTGTTAAATGTCTTTTTCTACAGGAGTCTAAAGCATCTTCTTCGTAGCGTTGTTGATATTCTAATTTTCTTTTTCTAATATTATTTACTGTTGTTTTGCTAATACCAAAATGTTCAGCTGTTTTTCTTTCACTGTGGTTTTCTAAAAACTCTTAACACCTTTTGTTTTTCTTGCAAATTTAGTTCTTTTTAAACTTTTTTTGAAGTCATCTTGATCGCACTAATTAACACAATGGTTTTAATCAACAAATGAAACAAGACTGATTTTATAAAACAATTTTAAACTATCCAAGGGTTACTAATGTGAAAGTTTGCAGGTAATGAATTTCTCAGAAGCAGAAATAAAGTCTTAAAACTTGGAAATACCTGAATCCAACTGGTCACTATTAAGGGATTATGATGAATTCTTAGAAATTCTTTGAATGCAATTTACATGTACATGCCTACTTAAACTTTTAGAAGATTAGTTATAACTGTTATAAGTAATCCCTTGGCTAATGGTCACATTACACAAACATTTTTATACAAATATTTGAGGTAAATGTGGTCAATGGTCACAAAAAAGTGGTCAATATGACCAGAGGCTCAGTTTAAACAGGTGGTGAGATTTACAGTTTTTACGTATTAATTATAAAAAAATATGGAAAAATCATCATCAGTCAAAGAAATATAAAAACAAAATAGAAGCAAATTATTAAAAAAAAAACATAAAAACACTAGTTCGTCTAAGATGTCTGCTAAACTAGAACAGATTTTCATAAAACAGCTGTGAACAAGTTCCTCTCGGGTTCTACACTGGTGGGTGGTATGGCAATTAAAAAATTATATACCATTTCAAAGTTTTGTTCACGAAATCCATCCTTTTAGAATAAATCCATTTCCCGAGGAAAAGTCTAAATTAAATTTTGGTTTTTATTGAGTTTGCATCATACTTATATGCACCATTTCTAGGGTTTTATGTAGCTTTTCTTTAAGACTTTCTTCGCGGGTGTTTTCAAATATTGTTCGTCTAAGGTCGGCAATACTAACATCCTCAGCTTCATCATTTTCTTCTTCCCTGTCTTTTTGGTGGGTATCTTTCAAAATATTTTCAATGTTTTGTAACCTCTCTATAGACCAAAATAGTATTGCACAAATACTTGCTCAAATTTTTATAATCCCGGGATTTAATGTGTATAGTCCGGAGATTAATGGGTCTGAAAAATGTTTGGGATCCCGGGATTTGATGTCCTAATAGCTACATAGATGTTCAATAATACCTCTTGCGACTAAAATCGATGTATCTTTTTTATTTTTAAAGATAATTTAAAAGGGTTAACGACGTCTAAATTTATTGTTAGAGATATGAAAAATGTTATAGAACCTTTGCATTACAAATAAGATTTAGAATCATTAAAAAAAAAAATACATTGAACACGGAGTAGCCGTTACGGAGATCCAGCAATTTGTCATTAAAAATCCAAGATGGCGGGTTAACGACCATACTCCAGCAAGTGCAGCTCTCGGATTTCAGACCTCTGTGCAAACCTAAATAAGATTCCGAAGTCAAATCCCGTATACCTTTAGGTCATCGAACACCTAGTCAAGAGAAAGATTATGCTTAGAAAAGTCAAACATTTATCAACAAGCTTCAACAACAAGCCCTTTTAGATGGGTGAAAAAAAATATTGCATAAATTCTTTTAGCATATACTGCTCTCATCATAAACCAGTATGAAACATTATGACTACAAACATGATCTTGTAGGACTAACTGTAAATAATGTGTTTTAATAAAATGAAATACTATCTAAAAAGTTCGTAAATGATAAATATTCAATCCACAGCCATACTAAGGATATTTTCTTTTGATTGCTCAAATCGCTGAAATTGTTCTTTTACTTAAAACTGAGCTTAAAACAATAATTACCTGGAAGTTAAATGTCAGTACAAATTCCCCAGTACGAGTTTCACTTTGTCTAACTAAAAACAGCCCATGGCCAGCAGCACCTTCATGTAAAACAAGTTGAGCAGCCTCTGATCGACCTAGTGTTCCATGAAACCACAATTCTTTTTTTAGAGTTTGTCCAATATCATTTTCCACTCCTATAAATAAATGCATTCTCAACCAATGGAAAAATTTCAATTTTTCTATTTACCATTTTCACCTTGAGGACATATTTCAAAATTACTATTGGAAGACAAACGATCTCCACTTCTTGCTGCGTGTCTCGGAGGTAATTCTGGTGCATCACCATGATAATCTTGTTTATTGTTATGATCTAAATGAAACATACTATCAGGACCTCCTGGAGCTGATCTAATACAATACTTAATTGTGGCCAGCCATGATCTGAAATCAACAAATAATTAATTGTTGGTGGTTACTTAATAATAAAAAGTATTTCACAAACCTCATATCGTCTGTGTCATGGGCTTCTATAACAAATTCCATATTATTAATTGCCTTTAATACAAACGTGTTTTCATGATCTGGCATTTCGAGAGCAGTTGTTTCACGAGCTTCTGTTATTAATGCACAGAATACTCCACTTCGTGGCTGTAAATACATAATTTAGTATAGTTTTATTATTATCATTTAACTCCAGTTAGTGGTGTAAATGAAAAAAAATCAAAAGGTTTTTAAAAAAAAACTCCATGTGTGTCTGTTTTTTTTTAATCTGTTTTTATATAGACATAATTGCGGATATTATAGACTTATTGAAACTGCTAATAGTTCTATTTTAATATTATGAAGATTTGCTCTTAATATTTAATTTATAACTTCACAGGTAGATATATGTCAGAATTTATTAATTGGAAACATGCAGTTTGTAATAGTGTAATTGATCAAGTGTATTATGCATATTTTGGCAATCTGAAAGGATCACATTTTATTTTGTTTTGGCTAGAGTATGGGTATCCCAAAGTCCCATTTCACATGGCCGCTGACCGTCAGCGAGCTGACCATCAGCGTGCTGATGGTACGCCTGGCGTTTTGTTTTCACATGATCAGGATGAAAATTGATATCAAAGTTGATGCATAAACCACTGTTGTCATATCTGCTACTTACATATAGCAGTTTGCAAATTTTATTACCCTTTTCCTTCTTTTCTTATATATTTGTTCATTTAAAAAAGCAGGTACTAAATCATAATTCCAGAAAACCCAAATCCCACCATTGATTTATGTTGTCACTACGTATAAAAAATTTTAAAATTAATTTTAAAGAAATATTTCAAGTGTTTTCTATAAGTACTTCCTTTCTATACACCGGATTGTGTATAGCTGCAAACTGACAACATTGTTTTTTTAAATAATTTATATAAATAATTTCATACGTGTGAAAAGGTGCATTTCTCCAATGGCTCGTCAGCGCGCTGACCGTACATGAGGCTCACGGGCCACGCATATGGCCGTGGTGACCAAATACGCGCGCTAACCGTCAGCGTGTATGTGAAGAGATCAATTTAAAACTGCATTCCTTGCATGGCGCTGATCATCAGCGCGCTGACGGTCAGCGTCCATGTGAAACAAGGCTAAAACTTGAATAATATTCTTATTAAATGCATAATAATAACACACACAGCAATTAGCTTTGCGATTAATTGTTCAGCTGATTGCCGTATTTTTGTTCATTTGTTTGTCTGAGGAGATTTTCAGCTGTAATATAACAAGTAGTAAGATTATTATAGATGATATCTATGTGTGAAACCAAACTGCAGTTCAACGAGCCCGTAGGGCGAATTGAATGTACTGCTCCAGTTTCACAAGTAGAATCATCGATGTTGCGAATTCTGTTTCCGCAACTCATATGTTCATTTTAATATTAAGAATTCAATAAAATCCCTTAGCCATGGTTCTGTTTTTTGTTTTTCGAGTTTGAATGTTTTGTTAAAATAGTAAAAAAAAGTCAATGACAGTTCCTTCTTTTTTTAATTAAAAGAAAAATATATATAACAATTCAAATAACATTGATTAATTAATTAACTAGTTCCTGTATTCAAAAAGTAAAGTACCACTGCTATTACAAATATTCCTTTCCATATACAGAATATAAATTGTAAGTACTGGCATTTCATTAAATTGTGTTCGACGACAAGTGGTGGATTATTGTTGAAAAGTTTAGTTTATTTTGTTTGTTTTGTAAAGGTCCTTCGAAAATAATAAATTTAGTATACCAAAAGATAATAAAAAAAATAAAATTAATAAACATTAAATGTGTCAATCTTTGTGAACCAGAATATCGAAGGGAGTCTTTGAGTATAAAGAGACTCAGGGCGAGTTGGAGTGCCAGATAACTTCAATATCGTTCAATAGATTATTAATCGTACTATGAGTTATATTTTCGATGAGAGAATATAATGAATAAATGGTATTTAAAATTTTTAAGAGATGTATAATTAAGTTGTCAAAATGTGACATTTGAATGAAATTATGTTCTCAGAAACAGATCAAAATAAGGTAATACGATCACTTGTTTTTTTACTATTGCTGTGTAGCTTTGTAAATATATTGACCTATGTCCTAATCTTGTTATAATATTTTCATGTTTTTATCATCTATTGATTTACTAGATATAATAAACCTCCACATCAGTTCGAATCTTAAATTGAAGGTTACATAAGGTTACAAACAGGGATTGAAGCGAGAAATAATGACGGGTCACATAACTGTTTTGAACGCGAGATAATTGTAGTTAAGAGTTATAAAGGACCTTTATCCACGATTGAAAATAAAGGTTTCTAGCTTAATAACTGTTTCAAAAAAGGGAAGAGATATCATAAGAGTTAATGTTAGAACGACCAATATTTAAAAATCTATAAAAGGAATGAATGCATGAATTGAATACACTGGATGTAAAAGAGCACATGTTCATGTGATGCATGATATGAACGACATTTAATAGATGAATTAAATGTATTTCCTTTCAATAATTGCTTATAGACGATAATGTTTTTGTTATATCTTTCTTAAAATTACAAGTACATACTACAAATATTTATTAATATTATTATTAAAACCCAACATTATCCGCAACCACGTCGACATAATTTTATATCCTTGGATAACGTCCGGGACACGATGCGGATAAATGGTGCAATGTTTAGATTTGCTGTAATTTATTACATACACAGGTTGGACTTCTAGATAGTTTGTATAATAAAATTATTCGTATTGTATTTCTTTAAAACGTGTTTATCAAAATGAAAGAAATCATTATTGAGTTTATAATAAAATATTTATTATTATTTGAGGAAAAGATCGGAATGATAAGGAAGCAAAACGTTGAAAACCATAAGCGAACAGTACATGTTTTAAGTATAAATTTAATGATTATTAAAATAATTAAAGATTAATTAAGATAATTTAATTTCATTTTGAAATAATAAATTCTTTTTCATTTTCATTGTTTATACTATAAACTATAGGTACTCCTTATGGGTAGTTTTATGAAAATTGTTATAAGAAAAATAATGTAACACTCCACTAACATTTTAAATTTAAGTAAACTAAAGTAAAGATCCCTTCATTTCTCCTGCATGCTACGCTCATTGAATGATTGTGAACGTTAACGGCATTAATTATTGATTCTTATTATGTTTCATATAAACATAATGTTGAGATATGCTATTCAAATGTACGACTGTAAATTACACTTAAATTATTTCCATAACAAACCCGTATTTTAACATAGGTATACAAAATTTAATTATTTTTTATGCATTTTACAAATAAATACAAACAGAAAACATTTTGGACACCTTGTCTTATCATTCTGATTTTCTAATTTCTAATTATTATGAAGTCAATAATGTCTGTCAATAATGTCACGAAGCCCAAGTTGTTTATATAATAAATTATAGCAAATCTAAACATTATCTGGACCACATCGGGGATTGTTGTTTATTTACATATATAACACAAAAAAAAGACTCCTTCTTAATAGAAGGAATGGGTAACAAGATGATCTGAAACTATTTTAACACTCTCAATTCTCAATTAAAATGTTATAAGTACTATATTTATAATCATGGTGTAGACTTTTTAATATCGCTCCTTTTCGGGCTCTCAAACCATAACTGTTATTATAAATCTTCCCTTTTTGAAAGAGTTATGAAAGGAGAGAAATTTGTTTTTTCGGTTCTTTAATAACAGTTATGCAGATTTGAAATACAAATATTGGGCCTTCATAACTGTTTTATACATACATACATAATCCATTCCCCTTATACCGCATTTCGCAGTGTCGGGGTTCCACACAAACTCTTATGGGAGTGCAACAGAGGTAATGGAGCTATTGTAGCAAGTACATTATGATCCCCCATACTTTATCACTCATACAACTTTCATACCTTAAGCTAAGGAGCTCAAACACAATCGTACTAAATTTTTTAAATTGTCGCAACCGAGGTTTGAACCCCTGTCCCTCTGAACGAGAGGTAGGATCTCTACCACTCGACCACGGAGGGCCATCAACTGTTTTATAATAACCGATAAATAACTCTTTCAAACAGTTATCTTCGTTACAGTTGCAATCCCTGGTTATAAGTCATTGATATACACCGTGTCCGTGTAAGTTGGCTACATATGGAAAACTTTGTTATTATTGATTTTATGAAAAACAGTTATTCTTCATAAAAAGTTCTGCATGTTCTAAAACCCAAAATTCAACCATCAGATATTAAATTATATCAGTCATATCATAATAATAATAATTATATCATTTTTGTTCAAGAGTAAAGTACCTTCATTTTTGACCATATCGAAAATTTTTAATAAGAAAAGATGTTATGGATTAAAAATAATTTTTAAATATTCAATATTGTTTATTTACAATTACAAAATATTATTTTTACATTTTATTATTATCATTATTATTATTATGATACGACTGATATAATTTAATATCTGATGGTTGAATTTTGGGTTTTAGAACATGCAGAACTTTTTATGAAGAATAACTGTTTTTCATAAAATCAATAATAACAAAGTTTTCCATATGTAGCCAACTTACGCGGACACGCAGTATGTATATTTGAAAAGTAATCAGTTGGTCTCTAGTTTCCTTAATCATTACAAGAAGTTTTTATTATTAAGCACCCGTCTGCTGAAAAAACCAGTGGTTTTTTTCAAAAAAAAAAACTTTTTCATGTTTAAAAAAAAAACATGTTTTTTTCAGCCAGAAAAAACCCGTTTTTTTACATCACTAACTACAGTCTATTTGATAAGAGTGTGTAATTTGTTGTATTGTTTTAAAAATTTAAAATGGTTGCCAGATTGTAAAAATAAAAAAAAACCCTCTAAAATGTTTTGAAAAAAGATGAATCATTCCTGAAAAAATGAAGTAAATATTTCTTACACTCAGATAAAAACTCAATGATTTATCCAATCACAGCAAATTGTATAGTATACACACTGTATACAAGTTTTTAAATGAACACACTGTTCATTTAAAAACTTGAATATCTCTTAAACTATACAAAATATCGATTTCAGTAAAAACACATCTATTTATTTTTTGAAGAGGACATTTAAATATAGAATTGTCAAAATTTTGCATTTTACCTGCTCACCCGCCAAATTTAAAATGTTAAATTACAAACCTCCCATTGTGACACCTCACTTTAAAGGGATAAAAAGGAATCTTTTGATGCAAAAAAAAAATTAAAATCAGATTATGGATTGCTGAGATACAGGGAAAAGTCTTCTAACAACCCTCCTTCAACATCATTTAAATTATTTCACATACAAACATCAGACTGTTTTTTAAATTTTTTTAAAATTTAATTTTGGTTAATTTGTTTTTGTGAATATAATTGTTGACTTTCTGAAATTGGTTTTCTTTACAAAATTATAAGACATGGTTAATCAAAATATTGTATTGTTTTTAACCTCTAAAAGATGGTATCTCAGTAACAAAGTTGGCTGTAATTGACAAAATTTTACATTTGTATGTGAAATAAGTTAAATGATATTATGTAATCGATCCTGGAGATTTCCACATCAGCATATGATCAGATCAGACTTGACCTCTGGTCTATGTTGACTCCTATGCCCAATACGAGGGGGGGAAGGGTGTCGTGGATATATATATATATATATATTTTTAGATAGAGTTAATTTTTATCAAGTTGGATAATGATTTTACATTAAATAATATTTTGAATGCAAATTCATATAGAAAAATTTATCGACTCTGCTGGGATTCGAACCCAGGACCCTCCACTGTCTAGGTGGTATCTCTACCAACTGAGCTACAGAGAACGACTACCAGCATAGCGAGAAATTTTCCATATGAATTAGATATCAAGCAAACATGCAAGTAACTAGATAATTTTTTGAATACTATTAATGAAGATCAGCAAGTCGCATGACAACAACATCAATATTCAAAGTATCTAGATTATAATGAATCATTAATTATAAAAATTAATTTCCTTTCGGAATGATTCATTATAATCTAGATACTTTGAATATTGATGTTGTTGTCATGCGACTTGCTGATCTTCATTAATAGTATTCAAAAAATATCTAGTTACTTGCATGTTTGCTTGATATCTAATTCATATGGAAAATTTCTCGCTATGCTGGTAGTCGTTCTCTGTAGCTCAGTTGGTAGAGATACCACCTAGACAGTGGAGGGTCCTGGGTTCGAATCCCAGCAGAGTCGATAAATTTTTCTATATGAATTTGCATTCAAAATATTATTTAATGTAAAATATATATATATATATATATATACAAGAAAGTGTTATAATAATGGGATATCGCGCAACAGAGAAGAAAGAAAACATAAGTTGCAGCCGTCTACACGTGTTTCACACTTATTAGTGATCATCAGGACGGCATAGCAGATACTGCAAATGTGCGGTTGGCTGCTATCAGTGAAACCTTGTGTTGTTACATCTTTCTGAGTTTGTTGCTTTTATATTTATTCCATCTGCTATGCCGTCCTGATGATCACTAATAAGTGTGAAACACGTGTAGACGGCTGCAACTTATGTTTTCTTTCTTCTCTGTTGCGCGATATCCCATTATTATAACACTTTCTTGTATATCTCTACGCGCATTATTACTTCTAATCATTTATATATATATATATATATATATATATATATATAACGCATGTTCATTTAAATTCGTAATCTAGCAACCTTTGGAATTTTAATGAAAGAAGACAGAGCGACAGATATAATACGTCGCAGATAGAGACAGGCAATAATCCAAAGGTTGCTAGATTACGAATTTAAATGAACACCCGTTATATATATATATATATATATATATATATATATATATATATATAAAAGTATCACTTTTGAGTGTGACTCCCAAGGGTATTCTCCTACTATACTCTAAAATACTCTTAAACGTGTCTATGGAGCCTATTTTGTCAATTGACCTTTCTCTAGGTCATTAACTTGGGTAAGACAATAGTACGAATGTCTACAGGTCACCAATGTAACTGACTTCCCACATTTTGACTTCCAACAGCTGTTAGTTAAAGCAGCCTAATAGAAGTAAATAATGTAATTTGAGATAAAATAAGAAAAGGGATTAAAGCTACCAATGGATTTTAAGATTTTGTAATTCAATCCTTGATGTCATTTAGCCAAACCACAGATTAAAAAAGCTAACAACCTTTGTGCTTTTAGGTGGTGAATAAAACTCCAGCATGTATCCACCAACAGCTTTAACCAGCGCGAGCCTACATCTTTCCCATTTCGGAGGTCCACCAGGTTGATCAAGACTTTCAGGTGTAGAATAGTTTACAATACCTTCCTTACGACATTCCACGACTATCTTTGCTAATTTTGTTTTGCTATGGGAACCAGCCAGTTCAATCTCATCCGAGTGTTGTTTATGAAAAAGATCTTTTCCTTTTCTGAACATTTTAATACTTAACCTACAAAATGTTTTGTTTAACATAAAAAAGATACAAGGTTTTATATAGTTTTGAAGGGATAAAGGAATGAAATGTGCTTGTTGACTAAATTCATTTGTTACCAATCAAAATTATAATTTTTAATGTTTAACTAGTTCAAATGTGTATATTAGTAAATATCAAGTAAGAATTCTATGTTACATTACAAGATCACACTGACACAAGAGATCGTTTCATATCAACTAAAATTATTGCATTATGTAGATTGCAAGGAGTTTACTGTACAGGTTAACATGTATAAGCGCTGATTAATTCCTTTTATTTATCATAATATATTTATCAAAATTAATGTATGTATACCAAGTTTTTTTTTGTCCAATTGATATACATACGAAGACAACTTTTGATAGGTATGAATATTGTCCAACTTCTATTCCTTTATCCCATGCAAGAATAATATCTACCTCCGGAAAAATGGTTTGTGATGTAGTTTAGGTGATGTATCACCATTCTCTGATGTGCAATCATTCGAATCATCTGAATGCCTAGTCGTTCCATTTGCAAGTTTATTTCCAAGTGGCTTTCGTTTACAGAAATCAATTTCAAATTGTTCAGTAAAGCATTCCAAAAACTTTTTCAAAAAATCTTTGTGTGTAACGCTTGCTCTAGCACTTTCCGGCAAATTTACCGAAATAAACTGTACACAACTTTTTGAAAAGTCTTGTGCTGCAGCTGTAGCGTGTCTTTCGCAAAATTCTATCCAAGCTCCGTCATTTGTAGGCGATTCGACTGCTGAAGCCATTTTTTAAATTAATGACAAAATATTTAATATAATATTAACGTAGTTTTCACATAGTTATTGTTTCATGCGAATAACTGTTTGTTTTGACCGTAGGTTGCAATCTGACAGCCATTTAAGAAGATGATTATAAAACTGTAAATGACAGCACAGAAGATGCCATATCTACAGGGTACTCAAAAAGTTGTTAACATAAAGTAAGAATTAGCTACATTTTTAATTAAGTGGACTTTATTGAACTATTGGATTTCAAATAAAAGATTATGTAGTAACTATGCATTGATTGAAGGTTAAGTACTAAAAGAAACAAATTAAAAAAGATTGGAGAAAGCTTTTCAGATCTAAGGTATGGCAACACTGCAGAAATTTTCGTCTTATACAGGGTGACTCATTACGACATAGTCAGACTTCAGACTTCACCAGTAGATAGATAACCATTAAAGAAAGAAAATTTCTATATACCATTTTTCTCGTACTTCTATACTTTTGGAGAAAAACGGCATCGAAGTTCAGCCTAATGTTTTCAAATTTAATAGTATGAATGATGTTCAGCCGTCGGAAAACTAAAGGGGGTCGACGAGAGGGGGCGAACGTTGACCTTGAGTGGAGATGCCTCGGAGATCACCATCCATGCCGTAACATCGAAGAACAGTACCAGCAGTTTGTTCGTAGATGGGAAGATTGCTAACCGAACTGTTCCACTACTTATTGATACGGGGGCGACAAAATCCATCGTATGCCCTGATGTTCTACGATCAAGTATTAAGTTGTTACCCACAACTACTCAACTTCGTACAGCAACAGGTGAAGTGATACCAACACGCGGAGTGGTGAAGATGAAGATTGGCATTGGAAGTGAAGAACGTGATCATGAGGTGCTGGTAGCCGATATCACTGATGACTTCATCTTGGGAATGGACCTCCTGAGAAAATTTGGTTTTACGTTGGATTTGAAAGAGGGTGTTTTGAAGGTCGGTAACGAAGAACTTCCGTTGCACCCGCGAGAAGATCCGGTTGTAAGGGTTTTGCTGACTGAAGATGTGATATTGCCGGGTCAAAGCGAGATGGTTGTCGAGGCGGGTTTGGATGGAGATCTTCGGGTAGGATGTGTGCGAATGATGGAGCCTGTTTGTGATAAGAAGATCCATAGTGGCATACTGGTGGGAAAAGCGCTGATCAAGGTTGGAAAGAGAGTACCGGTGAGAATTATGAATGTTAATGTGGATCCGGTGACATTGAAGAAGAGTACCCTTGTGGGACAGTGTGTGCCAGTATTCCGAGTAGCCAGGTGTATGGCTGATGTTCCAAAACCAGCGCCCAAAGACCATGGTGGAAAATTAGTGGGCATGGTTACTAGTTCGTGCGAAGACCTTAACAGAACAGAAGTGAAAGAGGTACAGGGTTTGGTTCACCGATACCAAGATATCTTCGCTCTTGACGATAGCCAGAAGGGACGAACAAATATAGTAAAACATAAAATCAATACAGGCAACTCTATGCCTGTCCGTCAGCAGCCGAGGCGTTTACCTCTAGCAAGGCGAGCAGAAGCCGAAAAGATTATTACTGATATGGAAGAACAAGGGGTCATCGAGCCATCCAGCAGTCCATGGGCATCACCGGTGGTCCTGGTCAGTAAGAAGGACGGGTCAACGAGATTTTGTGTGGACTATCGGCAGCTTAATGACGTGACCAAGAAAGACAGCTATCCCTTACCACGCATCGACGACACGTTAGATACCCTGTCTAGTTCACGATGGTTTTCGACTTTGGACTTGAAGAGTGGTTATTGGCAAGTTGAAATGGAACCTGAAGACCGGGAGAAGACCGCGTTCACTATTGGTTCCGGACTATGGCAGTTTACGGTTATGCCTTTTGGTCTATGTAACGCTCCGGCCACTGAGCCGGCCCTTGAGCGTCTAATGGAGACCATCCTGAGAGGGCTGTCGTGGAAGACCTGCCTGGTATACCTAGATGATGTGATTGTAGTCGGAAAATCATTCAACGAACATTTGAAAAACCTAGAGGAAGTGTTCCGAAGACTACGTGGAGCCAATCTGAAACTGAGTCCGAAAAAGTGCCACATATTCAGAAGGGAAGTGAAATATCTCGGGCACGTCGTATCACAAAATGGAGTGGCAGCCGACCCCGATAAGATTCGTGCAGTTCAAGAGTGGCCAACACCGAAAGATCGTAGTTTTCTTGGGTTATGTACCTACTATAGGCGTTTCGTTCCTGGGTTTGCCAACATAGCGAAGCCTCTGACAAGGCTAACTGAAGATGGACGCGAGTATGTTTGGAGCGGAGAGTGTGAAACAGCTTTCCAACAGCTGAAGCGTGCCCTGACAACCGCACCAATATTGAGCTATCCACGGACAGAAGGGAAATTCATACTTGACACAGATGCAAGTAATCTGGCCATTGGGGGTGTACTTTCTCAGATACAGGATGGACAAGAAAAGGTCATCGGCTATTTTAGTAAGGTTTTGTCTAAAGCCGAAAGGAATTATTGTGTGACCAGAAAAGAACTATTGGCCGTCGTGAAGACCGTTGAGCACTTTTACAAATACTTGTACGGACGAAAGTTTTTATTAAGGACGGACCATGCAGCGTTGAAATGGCTTCTACAATTCCGTAATCCTGAAGGCCAGGTCGCAAGGTGGATCGAACGATTACAAGGATACGACTTTGACACCGAACATCGAGCGGGCACTAGTTATCGAAATGCCGATGCTCTTTCAAGAAGACCCTGTCCAACGGATTGCCGTCATTGCTCTCGTTTGGAAGAGAGGGTTTGCCAAGTATTAAGGACTACCATCGTCAACGACAATTGGTTGCCGGAAGAATTGCAACGACAGCAGGAGGCTGATCCCGAACTAAAAATGGTACTGGAATGGAAGCGCGTGGGAGAAAGGCCTGCCTGGGAGGCCGTCAGCCCTTTCAACAGAACGCTCAAAGCATATTGGGCCCAATGGGAGTGCTTGAAGGTGGAAGACGATCTCCTGAAGCGAGTACTGGAGAGTGAAGATGGCACCACCATTAGGTCTCAGTTCGTGGTTCCAAGAAGCCGAGTGGCTACAGTATTGCGACATCTCCATGACGGTGCCTCAGGAGGACACTTCGGTGTGAAAAAGACTTTGGAGAAAGTTAGGGAGCGTTTTTATTGGGTCAACTGTAAAGAAGACGTGAAGGAGTGGTGCCGGAAATGTGAACTATGTGCCACTGGTAACGGACCCTTGGGGAAACGAAGAGCATCTATGAGGCAGTACAATGTGGGTAGTCCTCTGGAAAGAATAGCCATAGATATTGCCGGACCATTTCCCGAAACCGACGATGGGAATAAATACATATTAGTGGCAATGGACTATTTTACCAAATGGCCAGAAGCATATGCCCTACCAAACCAGGAAGCTGCGACTGTTGCTGACGTACTAGTCAAAGAGTTTTTCAGTCGCTTCGGAGTGCCCATGGAGCTGCATTCGGATCAAGGCCGCAATTTCGAGTCTGTACTCTTTGGAGAAGTCTGTCGATTGTTGGGCATTCGCAAGACTTGGACCACACCGTTACATCCGCAGTCCCATGGAATGGTAGAACGCATGAATCGGACAATGGGCAAATATTTGGCCAAGGTCGTCTCCGATCATCAACGAGACTGGGACCAATACCTGCATCTGTTCCTGATGGCTTATCGTGCATCGGTCCACGAAACAACCGGTCAGTCACCAGCGTCTGTAATGTTTGGACGCGAGTTACGGTTACCGTGTGATCTGGAATTTGGGTCTCCACCTATAGAGCAGGAGGTAGCCGGGAATGATTATGTCATCAACTTAAAGAAGAAGTTGGAGGATATTCACGACCGAACCCGAAATAATAGTCGAATCGCGAGTGACCGGATAAAGGCTACGTACGATGTGAGAGCCCAAGAAGGAGGGTTTCAACCTGGAGAGCTTGTCTGGTTATACAAGCCGCAAAGGCGTCGTGGCTATTCTCCAAAGTTACAGCGAAATTGGGAGGGTCCATACCAGGTGAAGAAACGAATAAATGACTTGATTTATCGCATCCAGAAGTTGCCAAGGGGGAAACCAAAGGTGGTACACTCCAATCGTCTGGCGCACTATGAGGGAAATAATGACGCAGTCCCGGATCGGAAAGATGAGGCTGAGGTGACTATCAATACCGTAAGGCCTGAAGATGATCAACCAACCTTTAGAGAATTTATGGCTGCGTTCTCTGGAACTAGAAAAGCGCGATTCGGAGTCACGACTGAGATGCAAAGTAGGTATTGGGTCAGTTGAGTCCATCCCCTCTCCTTTTTTTTGGCCACGCCCCTTTCCCCTTCTCCCTTATGTTAGCTCCTCCCCTTGCTTCTGATTGGTCGACGCCATTTTGAATCGCCATTTTTAATCGCCATTTTGAATCGCCATTTTGAATAGCCATTTTGAATCGCCATTTTGAATCGCCATTTTGAATCGCCATCTTGGATCGCCATCTTGGATCGCCATTTTGAATAGCCATTTTGAATCGCCATTTTGAATAGCCATTTTGAAACGCCATTTTGGATCGCCATTTTGAATAGCCATTTTGAATCGCCATTTTGAATAGCCATTTTGAAATGTCATTTTGAATCTGTCAATTTTGAATGTCATTTACATATCCGCCATTTTGTATCTATCATTTTCAATTTGTCACTTTAGATTTCCCGCCCTTGGATTTGAATTTTTAGTACTGCTACTGCCATCTATCGGCGACGTCATGTCATCGGTATAGTAGATTCCTCTCTCTCGCTCTCGCTTGGTTCAGGCCCTCTCTCTCGCTCTCGCTTGGCTCTGCCCTCTCTCTCGCTCTTGCTCTGGCCCTCTCTCTCGCTCTCGCTTGGCTCTGACCCTCTCTCTCGCTCTTGCTCTGGCCCTCTCTCTCGCTCTCGCTTGGTTCAGGCCCTCTCTCTCGATCTCGCTTGGCTCTGACCCTCTCTCTCGCTCTTGCTCTGGCCCTCTCTCTCGCTCTCGCTTGGTTCAGGCCCTCTCTCTCGCTCTCGCTTGGCTCTGGCCCTCTCTCTCGCTCGGCTTTCGCTCTGGCTCTCTCTCTCTCTCTCGCTCTCGCTTGTCATTTCCAACTTGTCATCATTTCCCGCCATTGGATTTGAATTCCTAGCGCTGCTACTGCCATCTATCGGTAACGTCCTGTGATCGGTATAGTAGATTTCTATACACCTGTAGATAGGCAACCTGCTACACTTTTTTATAAAAATTAATGGATCCAACGAGTTTCGAACCAGGGTTCGTAAAGTACGTCTGTTTACAAGTCCGTAGCTTAACCCCGAGACCACGGAGCTTGTCTTTTAAATTACTGCATACGAGTTAGTTATAAAAATGTTTTCACGTATATTTGATTAAATCCAATTTATTTAAAAATAATTCCCGGAAAATATTTATAAATATTGTACATTAATAATATTAAATCTTTAGGATTCAAAAATTATAAGCCAATTATGATTATTATCATGAGTCATTGAGATGAGACAATTATTAACCTTATATGAGCCAATCGTGAAGAAACTCAAGAAATTTTTCTTGATACATCTTAAATATAACAATTTGAAAACTATATACAGATATTATTGAGGCCCGTAACATCAGTAGATCCGCGGCTTTTTATATCAGTACAAAATAATTAGATATAGTTATATTTACTATCTATTCTTTTAAACAGCAGTTATACTTTCCATGATTACTTTATAGTCGGGTATGTAGTACCATTATTATCCTACATTAACTTATATGAAAAATGAGATCTGTAAGGTAAAAACATGACGTCTTGATTGTAAAATTTATTCTCTGTAACGATGATTTCACCATTGCTAATGAATTTCCAATTAGCGGGTGTAGAAAGTTAAAATTCAAACATGAAAGACTATTGGTTCAATCGAAATATTTTAAAAGTTGCCGACGGCTAATTATTATTTAATAACAACTGTAAATTCTGAGTAAATCTGTTTGGATATTTCCTGAAGCCTAGATCAATTTTGTTTGTATTAAAATCTAGAAATTTCAGAAAAACTGTTTTAAAATAAATTGTATATAGTTATACATTGTGAAATAAAAAATGCAAGAATAAAATACATACACGGATTAAACTAAACTATATATATTAAGAAATATTAATTACGGCTTTTATAGCATCTTACAGGAAAAAGATTACTGTCAATCAAGATCACAACACATATCATTAACTAGATATCAAAAATAAATATATTATATATTGAAGGTAAAGACATGAGGATATCCATCGTTTGACTAATGTCTATTTATTAAAACAAATAAGTTATGAAATGAAGCAGGGAGTCTATTTAATGAACATTGCCTAATACTTTTATGATTTTTCTAGCCTATAGATCAGCAGTTAGAAACACGGGCCTGCTAAATGCCTGCAATTCACCTACCCTATCAATATGTTGTACAATTTTAGATATGTAATGTATACGTTATGTTTCTTACTTAAGTCTATTTTGTTTGTATGTTTGTAATATTTAGACATTTACGAAAATTAAATCAAGCTGAACAGCAGATTACTATTTTAAATTTAATAGATCATACGAATTATCTTTCTCTGTTCTGAATGACTGCATTGTATATCATGATGTGATATCATACAATTATATTCTAGTAAGAATTGTAATAAAGTCACTGCTATAAATAACAACATTCTTTATCACGATCATCTATCATTATCATAATCATCTAATGTCATGCAGAGTCAGCAGTTAGCTCCTAAGTTCGTATATGCGAGAATCGGTATTATATAACACACACATCAGTCTACATTCAGTGCTCTAATATTGATAGGAACTTTCTAGAATCTATAAAGTTGTACTACATATATTCAACTAATTTGAATATACGATAACTGATACTCATTATACTTCTATGCACACAATCGAGGTATCAGTACACTCCAACCGCGTGATCAAGATTGTAGTATTCAAATCAAGCTTCCTAGCCCCTATACAAGTATTCTAGAACACAGAATATTCATCACTAAACGTATTCTTCATATATGAAATCATAAAATTCGAGTCTAACTACTGACGAGGTGAAAGAATAGGTGCAATCGGTTTATGCCCATACCAGGCTCCCTATGATTATTATAAATGTCTTAACAGAATAAAAAAGGGTGAAATGAATATAACTTATAGGATTTAATCAAACTAGAAGAATATCGATATATCCTACGTTGAGAAAATAATTATACTATGTAAGCAGCGATACGCTACATATGATTGCGAGCCTGAGTATAAGCATAAACCCTATACTACAGATTTTTATCCTTTTTCATTATATCTACTACAGACGAGGTGAATGAATAGGTACATTTAACATGCGTATGCTACAATTATTTAATTTTCTAGGTTTCTAGACGTAATGTAATTTTGAACAGATTTTAACCCTTTTCGTTCTATCTACTACCCCTGTAAGCGATTTCTACATATACGTTCTTATTGTTTATACACCATATAGATATTCGTAGCATCTAAAGTAAACTCTTATTTAAACGTTATTTTACAATATATCATACATTTCAGCAACTCCGAAATATGAAGATATGTAATAATTTACTATATACTTTTGTAGGATATTAACTCGTATAATTAATACTAATTTGTAATTATCTTCGATACCTTCGAAATATAAGTCTATAACATATCTACCCAAAAGATTCGCCGACAAACTTACTGAAGATAAAGTGGTCGATCTCAAATCAAAAGATAGCGAATACAACTCTGTCTCTAGGATTGGTTTACCTAGGTAAAGTAAAGACAGAAAGATATCAACTGTATGCTGACTGTATGTTCATCGAGACGAATAAGGTATGAAATGTAACAGGTAGTCTATTCAATGAACATTGCCTAATACTTTTTTCTGATTCTTCTTCTACCCTATGAATCCGCATTTAGAAACATGGACCTGCTAAATGCCTGCAATTCACCTACCCTATCAGTATGTCGTACAATGCAAACATTTAATATTATTATTAAAATTTTATAAATAAAAACGATAAAAGAAGTTGATAGTTTTCATTTATTTTTATGTTAAACATATACGGTAGCAGGATCTAGATCGATGTATACAAATTCATATATGACAGAAATGTTATGTATCTAAATACATACCTAAAACGTATTCTTCGTATATTCAGTAAGAGCTACCCATTTTTTTCTTTTTTTTCTAGACATTCGAATTTTGAACAGCTTAATAATATGTTTTCTCATTTAATCATAATTAGGTTGACTTTATATAGTATTTTTCAGGAAAACCTTCTTCAGAAAAACCCTAATGATTCTTTAATTTACATAAAAAAAAATTAAAACATTTGATTACACAATAATCCCATTTTCGATACCTTCGAAATATAAGTCTATAACATATGTTTAGGTCTTTATAACTTTGAAACACAGGGTAGTTACCTCTTGCAAAATTTACAGTTATGAGAACCCTGAAGACTTAACCTGGAGAAATAAATCAGATAAATATTTTACTTTTATTGAAACGATAACTTTGCATACTAATACATGAAAATAATATAATTTATATCACCTGATAAATAAAATTGAAATTATTCTTATTCTTTTACAATGAAATGTGTTTTGAAAAAACACGATGAAACGTTATGTATATTAATGCAGGAGTTCTGTTAACGCATTCGTTATTTAGAGATTCACTTATAAGTACACTATCTATTCAGCTGATTCAATAAAAATTTCATTATTTTTAAAATTTCTGACGAGGGACCTACTGATAAGCGTTATATTATACCAGGTACGTATGATACTCTACTGCTGATTGCATACCTGATGAACGCAGTTGTACAAAGTAATATAGGATATACGTTACAGAGAAGTTTAATTTTCCGTGCAACAAATGACCTATATATATATTTTATGTACAATGCTGACATTAACATATTTAGCGCATACCTGTTGAACATAGCTCTACAAAGTAATATTTAAAAGACTTAAAAGGCTTATATTTTAGAGATCGGATACAGGCGCATATATTCCTGTATATTACCTCTAAATTTTACTTTAACAATACATGTAGTCAGGTTTGGCGTAAATAACAATTAGGGATATCAAAGCCATACTAACTGAACGCTAACATAATATGCTCTACAGGTCAAACTCAATTAATTAACCCTGGGGCTATACATCCTTAGGCTAGAAACAGTCTTGAAACAAGAAATGGCTGAGTCCACCCTGTTAGACAAGAAATCAGAGTATGGGCGTGATAAATAAAACATATAAAGTTATTTTACAAACATTTATTTAGTATACATAACATAATACAAGAATATAGATCATAAGTTGTTTTCTATGACGACTGTTGTAGTTCTACGGGTCTCTGAGTCGTCGTATGCCCTCGCAGCAATACTAATACGTATAAAGTCCGACGACTGACTCATTGGAACTGTACCGATAGCCCTTTCCTTGTTCAACTCTTCGTTACTATCATAGTTGGTAAACGAGGAACCACATTCATCAATACCCAAATGCATGGCTGAAGTCATATCTTCTTCTTCTTCTTCTTCTTCTGTCTCAACGATATCAGTAGGTCCATTTGCTTCCTTTACCAGAGCTGTCTTTACAACATTTGCGTTATTATGTACGTTTTTTAAATGCCTTTTATAGCTGTCGATGCGTGAAAGATATTTGAAGCAATTAGAACACCGGACTTTGATTGATTCGTGAACGCTTTTAATATGTCTTTTTAAGTGGTCACGACGTGAAAAAGTTTTGACACAGCTAGAACACTGGATTCTGTTTGAATCGTGCTTGGTTTTTACGTGTCTCTTGCCAGTGAATGGCCTCGCGAAAGACTTGAAGCAAACCGGATACTGTATTATGCAATCCTGTCGACCAGAGTCATTCTTCTTACATACGTCGTTAGCGTGCTGCTCCATTTCGACTAATGAAGGAACAGGAACACTACCCCGCCTATTTATACTGATGACCAGCGCAATCGGTTGTTCTCGGTTATAATCGTAAGCGCTCGGAGCAATATGTATGCTCGAGAATGAATCGTAGGTTCTATCCTAAGTGTATGTAACCCGGAACCGATGTCCGTACATTTTAAATTATCAAACTTACCATATAAACATGAATATTTACTACATTTGCTTTAATTCTTGTTCCCTCCCTACCTACCTACCTACCGTAAACAATATGACATATCTGCGTCTAAATACAGTGAACGAAAGTACTAGAGGAACTTAATACCTTAGATCACGGCTGTTTCTGGATACGTGATTTCCTCTTACAATATCTATAGTTATGAGAACCTTGAAGACTTAGCCTGGAGAAATAAAACATCGTCAGTTTAAAAGAAATAAGTCCGTCGCCATATTTAAACGTTATTTTACAATACATCATACATTTTCAATAGCTTCGAAATACGCAGATATGTAATAATATACTATATACTCTTGTAGGTTATTCAACGTATCTATAGTAAACTCTTATGATTAATAATAATCTGTAACCTTATTGTTTTTTATTACATCACAGGTTAGAGCGTACGAATATAATTTAGATTAGATTAGGTTAGAGCCTACGAATACATTTTTAGGGCAGAACGTAGGGAGCTGAGTAAGTACAAAACAACATACTTTCATACAAGAACGTTTATTGATACGAGTAGTTTCGACGCTACTTAAAACATAATACATAACTTATATATATATAATATCTATTAAAATAGTACATTTCGTATACACTAATAATGGTACTACATACCAGACTATAAAGTAAACATGGTAAGTATAACAGCAGTTTAAAAGAATAGATAGTAAATATAACTATATCTAATTATTTTATAAAATACTATGTTAACTAAAAGGTTATATACAGAATATATACGCCTGTATTCGACCTCTAGAGGGTTCATAAGACTAGATTAGACCAGACCAGACCAGACCAGACTAGACCAGACCAGACCAGACCAGACCAGACCAGAGTAGACCAGACCAGACCAGACCAGACCAGACCAGACCAGACCAGACCAGACCAGACCAGACCAGACCAGACCAGACCAGACCAGACCAGACCAGACCAGACCAGACCAGACCAGACCAGACTAGACTAGAGTATAGATGATAGACTGTAAAATCATGAACAATTATACCACCTGTAATATAATAGAGCTTACTTGATATTTTAAAATTAGTGGCTGAATCTAATTATTGCAGAAATTCAATTGTAGAAACTGAAGATGTAATCTTTAAAACATCTAAAGTTAGAAGTTTTTAGTAGTCAGGTTAGATTAATAGAGGGTGTTATAATCAAATCGTTTTTAGAAACTATTTGTTTTGTAAGATTGGCTCCGTAAGGAAAAACAACATAGCTGTAGGCTTGATTTTGAAATTGAGATAGCTCGGGACAAAACGATGAATACAAAGTTTAGAAGTTTATTTCAAAATTCTGTGATAAAAAACATTAATTCTTCTTTACTTTACTTTAAAACCCAAAATTGCATGATAAATCAATATAATATTAATATAAATGATTAAATTAAATGAAGCAATCTAGGTTAGACCCCCAAAAATTATATTAAGGTTATAGATTTTAGACTCCGGTTGTTGCAAAGATTCAAGAATCTCTATTAAGATTAGTTCATAAAACATTTATTAGGTTAGAGCATGTAGCTACTTACAAAAAAAAAATCTCTATTAAGATTAGTTCATAAAATATTTATTAGGTTAGACCATTGTAGTTACTTACAAAATCGTCATTAACATTCGAAAAACTTACATATAATATTAGTTGGGTAACAGTCTACGAATATATTTTAGGTTAGATTTAGATCGCACGCGACCTAAATCTAACCTAAAATATATTCGTAGACATGTACATGTAGCTACTTACAAAAAAAAATCTCTATTAAGATTAGTTCATAAAATATTTATTAGGTTAGACCATTGTAGTTACTTACAAAATCGTCATTAACATTCGAAAAACTTACATATAATATTAGTTGGGTTACAGTCTACGAATATATTTTAGGTTAGATTTAGATCGCACGCGACCTAAATCTAACCTAAAATACATTCGTAGACTGTAACCCAACTAATATTATATGTAAGTTTTTCGAATGTTAATGACGATTTTGTAAGTAACTACAATGGTCTAACCTAATAAATATTTTATGAACTAATCTTAATAGAGATTTTTTTTTTGTAAGTAGCTACATGCTCTAACCTAATAAATGTTTTATGAACTAATCTTAATAGAGATTCTTGAATCTTTGCAACAACCGGAGTCTAAAATCTATAACCTTAATATAATTTTTGGGGTCTAACCTAGATTGCTTCATTTAATTTAATCATTTATATTAATATTATATTGATTTATCATGCAATTTTGGGTTTTAAAGTAAAGTAAAGAAGAATTAATGTTTTTTATCACAGAATTTTGAAATAAACTTCTAAACTTTGTATTCATCGTTTTGTCCCGAGCTATCTCAATTTCAAAATCAAGACTACAGCTATGTTGTTTTTCCTTACGGAGCCAATCTTACAAAACAAATAGTTTCTAAAAACGATTTGATTATAACACCCTCTATTAATCTAACCTGACTACTAAAAACTTCTAACTTTAGATGTTTTAAAGATTACATCTTCAGTTTCTACAATTGAATTTCTGTAATAATTAGATTCAGCCACTAATTTTAAAATATCAAGTAAGCTCTATTATATTACAGGTGGTATAATTGTTCATGATTTTACAGTCTATCATCTATAATACTCTAGTCTAGTCTGGTCTGGTCTGGTCTGCTCTGATCTGGTCTGGTCTGGTCTGGTCTGGTCTGGTCTGGTCTGGTCTGGTCTAGTCTGGTCTGGTCTGGTCTGGTCTGGTCTGGTCTAGTCTGGTCTGGTCTGGTCTAGTCTAGTCTTATGAACCCTCTAGAGGTCGAATACAGGCGTATATATTCTGTATATAACCTCTTAGTTAACATAGTATTTTATAAAATAATTAGATATAGTTATATTTACTATCTATTCTTTTAAACTGCTGTTATACTTACCATGTTTACTTTATAGTCTGGTATGTAGTACCATTATTAGTGTATACGAAATGTACTATTTTAATAGATATTATATATATAAGTTATGTATTATGTTTTAAGTAGCGTCGAAACTACTCGTATCAATAAACGTTCTTGTATGAAAGTATGTTGTTTTGTACTTACTCAGCTCCCTACGTTCTGCCCTAAAAATGTATTCGTAGGCTCTAACCTAATCTAACCTAAATTATATTCGTACGCTCTAACCTGTGATGTAATAAAAAACAATAAGGTTACAGATTATTATTAATCATAAGAGTTTACTATAGATACGTTGAATAACCTACAAGAGTATATAGTATATTATTACATATCTGCGTATTTCGAAGCTATTGAAAATGTATGATGTATTGTAAAATAACGTTTAAATATGGCGACGGACTTATTTCTTTTAAACTGACGATGTTTTATTTCTCCAGGCTAAGTCTTCAAGGTTCTCATAACTATAGATATTGTAAGAGGAAATCACGTATCCAGAAACAGCCGTGATCTAAGGTATTAAGTTCCTCTAGTACTTTCGTTCACTGTATTTAGACGCAGATATGTCATATTGTTTACGGTAGGTAGGTAGGTAGGGAGGGAACAAGAATTAAAGCAAATGTAGTAAATATTCATGTTTATATGGTAAGTTTGATAATTTAAAATGTACGGACATCGGTTCCGGGTTACACACACTTAGGATAGAACCTACGATTCATTCTCGAGCATACATATTGCTCCGAGCGCTTACGATTATAACCGAGAACAACCGATTGCGCTGGTCGATCAGTATAAATAGGCGGGGTAGTGTTCCTGTTCCTTCATTAGTCGAAATGGAGCAGCACGCTAACGACGTATGTAAGAAGAATGACTCTGGTCGACAGGATTGCAAAATACAGTGTCCGGTTTGCTTCAAGTCTTTCGCGAGGCCATTCACTTGCAAGAGACACGTAAAAACCAAGCACGATTCAAACAGAATCAAGTGTTCTAGCTGTGTCAAAACTTTTTCACGTCGTGACCACTTAAAAAGACATATTAAAAGCGTTCACGAATCAATCAAAGTTCGGTGTTCTAATTGCTTCAAATATTTTTCACACATCGACAGCTATAAAAGGCATTTAAAAAACGTACATAATAACGCAAATGTTGTAAAGACAGCTCTGGTAAAGGAAGCAAATGGACCTACTGACATCGTTGAGACAGAAGAAGAAGAAGAAGATATGACTTCAGCCATGCATTTGGGTATTGATGAATGTGGTTCCTCGTTTACCAACTATGATAGTAACGAAGAGTTGAACAAGGAAAGGGCTATTGGTACAGTTCCAATGAGTCAGTCCTCGGACTTTATACGTATTAGTATTGCTGCGAGGGCATACGACGACTCAGAGACCCGTAGAACTACAACAGTCGTCATAGAAAACAACTTATGATCTATATTCTTGTATTATGTTATGTATACTAAATAAATGTTTGTAAAATAACTTTATATGTTTTATTTATCACGCCCATACTCTGATTTCTTGTCTAACAGGGTGGACTCAGCCATTTTTTTTTGTTTTGTTTTAAGACTGTTTCTAGCCTAAGGATGTATAGCCCCAGGGTTAATTAATTGAGTTTGACCTGTAGAGCATATTATGTTAGCGTTCAGTTAGTATGGCTTTGATATCCCTAATTGTTATTTACGCCAAACCTGACTACATGTATTGTTAAAGTAAAATTTAGAGGTAATATACAGGAATATATGCGCCTGTATCCGATCTCTAAAATATAAGCCTTTTAAGTCTTATAAATATTACTTTGTAGAGCTATGTTCAACAGGTATGCGCTAAATATGTTAATGTCAGCATTGTACATAAAATATATATATAGGTCATTTGTTGCACGGAAAATTAAACTTCTCTGTAACGTATATCCTATATTACTTTGTACAACTGCGTTCATCAGGTATGCAATCAGCAGTAGAGTATCATACGTGCCTGGTATAATATAACGCTTATCAGTAGGTCCCTCGTTAGGAATTTTAAAAATAATGAAATTTTTATTGAATCAGCTAAATAGATAGTGTACTTATAAGTGAATCTCTAAATAACGAATGCGTTAACAGAACTCCTGCATTAATATACATAACGTTTCATCGTGTTTTTTCAAAACACATTTCATTGTAAAAGAATAAGAATAATTTCAATTTTATTTATCAGGTGATATACATTATATTATTTTCATATATTAGTATGCAAAGTTATCGTTTCAATAAAAGTAAAATATTTATCTGATTTATTTCTCCAGGTTAAGTCTTCAGGGTTCTCATAACTGTAAATTTTGCAAGAGGTAACTACCCTGTGTTTCAAAGTTATAAAGACCTAAACATATGTTATAGACTTATATTTCGAAGGTATCGAAAATGGGATTATTGTGTAATCAAATGTTTTAATTTTTTTTTTATGTAAATTAAAGAAGCATTAGGGTTTTTCTGAAGAAGGTTTTCCTAAAAAATACTATATAAAGTCAACCTAATTATGATTAAATGAGAAAACATATTATTAAGCTGTTCAAAATTCGAATGTCTAGAAAAAAAGAAAAAAAATGGGTAGCTCTTACTGAATATACGAAGAATACGTTTTAGGTATGTATTGAGATACATAACATTTCTGTCATATATGAATTTGTATACATCGATCTAGATCCTGCTACCGTATATGTTTAACATAAAAATAAATGAAAACTATAAACTTCTTTTATCGTTTTTATTTATAAAATTTTAATAATAATATTAAATGATAGGGTAGGTGAATTGCAGGCATTTAGCAGGTCCATGTTTCTAAATGCGGATCCATAGGGTAGAATAAGAATCAGAAAAAGTATTAGGCAATGTTCATTGAATAGACTACCTGTTACATTTCATACCTTATTCGTCTCGATGAACATACAGTCAGCATACAGTTGATATCTTTCTGTCTTTACTTTACCTAGGTAAACCAATCCTAGAGACAGAGTTGTATTCGCTATCTTTTGGTTCAGATCGACCACTTTATCTTCAGTAAGTTTGTCGGCGAATCTTTTGGGTAGATATGTTATAGACTTATATTTCGAAGGTATCGAAGATAATTACAAATTAGTATTAATTATACGAGTTAATATCCTACAAAAGTATATAGTAAATTATTACATATCTTCATATTTCGGAGTTGCTGAAATGTATGATATATTGTAAAATAACGTTTAAATAAGAGTTTACTTTAGATGCTACGAATATCTATATGGTGTATAAACAATAAGAACGTATATGTAGAAATCGCTTACAGGGGTAGTAGATATAACGAAAAGGGTTAAAATCTGTTCAAAATTACATTACGTCTAGAAACCTAGAAAATTAGATAATTGTAGCATACGCATGTTAAATGTACCTATTCATTCACCTCGTCTGTAGTAGATATAATGAAAAAGGATAAAAATCTGTAGTATAGGGTTTATGCTTATACTCAGGCTCGCAATCATATGTAGCGTATCGATGCTTACATAGTATAATTATTTTCTCAACGTAGGATATATCGATATTCTGCTAGTTTGATTAAATCCTATAAGTTATATTCATTTCTCCCTTTTTTATTCTGTTAAGACATTTATAATAATCATAGGGAGCCTGGTATGGGCATAAACCGATTGCAACTATTCTTTCACCTCGTCAGTAGTTAGACTCGAATTTTATGATTTCATATATGAAGAATACGTTTAGTGATGCTTGATTTGAATACTACAATCTTGATCACGCGGTTGGAGTGTACTGATACCTCGATTGTATGCATAGAAGTATAATGAGTATCAGTTATCGTATATTCAAATTAGTTGAATATATGTAGTACAACTTTATAGATTCTAGAAAGTTCCTATCAATATTAGAGCAATGAATGTAGACTGATGTGTGTGTTATATAATACCGATTCTCGCATATACGAACTTAGGAGCTAGCTGCTGACTCTGCATGACATTAGATGATTATGATAATGATAGATGATCGTGATAAAGAATGTTGTTATTTATAGCAGTGACTTTATTACAATTCTTACTAGAATATAATTGTATGATATCACATCATGATATACAAAGCAGTCATTCAGAACAGGGTAAGATAATTCGTATGATCTATTAAATTTAAAATAGTAATCTGCTGTTCAGCTTGATTTAATTTTCGTAAATGTCTAAATATTACAAACATACAAACAAAATAGACTTAAGTAAGAAACAAAACGTATACATTACATATCTAAAATTGTACAACATATTGATAGGGTAGGTGAATTGCAGGCATTTAGCAGGCCCGTGTTTCTAACTGCTGATCTATAGGCTAGAAAAATCATAAAAGTATTAGGCAATGTTCATTGAATAGACTCCCTGTTTTATTTCATAACTTATTTGTTTTAATAAATAGACATTAGTCAAACGCTGGATATCCTCATGTCTTTACCTTCAATATATAATATATTTATTTATATCTAGTTAATGATATGTGTTGTGATCTTGATTGACTGTAATCTTTTTCCTGTAAGATCCTATAAAAGCCGTAATTAATATTTCTTAATATATATAGTTTAGTTTAATCCGTGTATGTATTTTATTCTTGCATTTTTTATTTCACAATGTATAACTATATACAATTTATTTTAAATCCGTTTTTCTGAAATTTCTAGATTTTAATACAAACAAAATTGATTTAGGCTTCAGGAAATATCCAAACAGATTTACTCAGAATTTACGGTTGTTATTAAATAATAATTAGCCGTCGGCAACTTTTAAAATATTTCGATTAAACCAATAGTCTTTCATGTTTGAATTTTAACTTTCTACACCCGCTAATTGGAAATTTATTAGCAATGGTGAAATCATCGTTACAGAAAATAAATTTTACAATCAAGACGTCATGTTTTTACCTTACCGATCTCATTTTTCATATAAGTTAATGTAGGATAATAATGGTACTACATACCCGACTATAAAGTAATCATGGAAACTATAACAGCTGTTTAAAAGAATAGATAGTAAATATAACTATATCTAATTATTTTGTACTGATATAAAAAGCCGCGGATCGACTGATGTTACGGGCCTCATGTAGTAATAATATCTGTATATAGTTTTCAAATTGTTATATTTAAGATGTATCAAGAAAAATTTCTGGAGTTTCTTCACGATTGGCTCGTATAAGGTTAATAATTGTCTCATCTCAATGACTCATGATAATAATCATAATTGGCTTATAATTTTTGAATCCTAAAGTTTTAATATTATTAATGTACAATATTTATCAATATTTTCCGGGAATTATTTTTAAATAAGTTGGATTTAATCAAATATACGTGAAAGCATTTTTATAAATAACTCGTATGCAGTAATTTAAAAGACAAGCTCCGTGGTCTCGGGGTTAAGCTATGGACTTGTAAACAGACGTACTTTACGAACCCTGGTTCGAAACTCGTTGGATCCATTAATTTTTATAAAAAAAGTGTAGCAGGTTGCCTATCTACAAGTGTATAGAAATCTACTATACCGATCACAGGACGTTACCGATAGATGGCAGTAGCAGTACTAAAAATTCAAATCCAAGGGCGGGAAATAATGACAAGTTGGAAATGACAAGCGAGAGCGAGAGCGAGAGAGAGAGAGAGAGCCAGAGCGAAAGCCGAGCGAGAGAGAGGGCCAGAGCCAAGCGAGAGCGAGAGAGAGGGCCTGAACCAAGCGAGAGCGAGAGAGAGGGCCAGAGCAAGAGCGAGAGAGAGGGTCAGAGCGAGAGAGAGGGCCAGAGCAAGAGCGAGAGAGAGGGTCAGAGCCAAGCGAGAGCGAGAGAGAGGGCATGAACCAAGCGAGAGCGAGAGAGAGGGCCAGAGCAAGAGCGAGAGAGAGGGTCAGAGCCAAGCGAGAGAGAGGGCCTGAACCAAGCGAGAGCGAGAGAGAGGAATCTACTATACCGTTGACATGACGTCACCGATAGATGGCAGTAGCAGTACTAAAAATTCAAATCCAAGGGCGGGAAATCTAAGATGACAAATTGAAAATGATAGATACAAAATGGCGGATATGTAAATGACATTCAACATTGACAGATTCAAAATGACATTTCAAAATGGCTATTCAAAATGGCGATTCAAAATGGCTATTCAAAATGGCGATCCAAAATGGCGTTTCAAAATGGCTATTCAAAATGGCGATTCAAAATGGCGATTCAAAATGGCGATCCAAGATGGCGATTCAAAATGGCTATTCAAAATGGCGATTCAAAATGGCGATTCAAAATGGCTATTCAAAATGGCGATTCAAAATGGCGATTCAAAATGGCTATTCAAAATGGCGATTCAAAATAGTAGGCGTGTCGTCCAAGATGGCGTCGACCAATCAGAAGCAAGGGGAGGAGCTACAGGAGTAGGGATAGCCAATCAGAGAGCAGTAGGCGTGGCCAAAAAAAAGGAGAGGGGATGGACTCAACTGACCCAATACCTACTATGCAACAAGATCTCTTCCGGGTCCCTGGTAATTATTCCATTGCCCACTGTGTCTCCGCGGATCTCCGTATGTCCAGGGGGATCGCAGTAGTGTTTAGAACTAAATTTGGACGGCTGAATGAACTTCGAGCACAAAATCCCTCTGTTGGTAAATCCTTACGCTTGCCTGATCATGACCGATCCATTTACTACTTGGTAACCAAGCAGTTTTACTACCAGAAACCGAGTTACGCCGACTTGTGGAGGGCACTATGGAATTTGAGGATCGAGTTGCTTACCAGGGGAATTAACAAATTGGCAGTTCCCAAACTCGGCTGTGGGCGGGACCAGCTGGATTGGAGAATCGTTAGAAACATGCTGGAAGTTGTCTTTAGAGGTACGGACGTCAAGATCTTCGTCTGCAATTTTGACCCACAATCCGCATTAAGGCCAACGAAGAGTGTAGACTGTTATTTCTACCGTAATGGAACGTGTAGTCGAGGTGAAGACTGTCGATATCGTCATGACCCGTTCTACAGGAACCAGAGCATAAAACCTGTTCTGGGACAGAACAGACTTGAAGAGGGGGGCAGTGTAACAAGAGAGAAAAGGAACGAACCTCTTTTCGAGCGACAGGTGGTGTGTTCTGCCGCCTTCGAGAGAATGACGCATCGCACAAGCATGTAAACCAGACGCGGTTTATTCTAGCATTTTCTAGAATACATAGAAGGTTTCAGCGACTTCTGGTGCGTTTATATGAGGATATAAAAGCGGATTCGCGGATAAAAGTCAATCAGTCAACAGCAAGTCATTAACTGTGTATTACAAAATAAATAGTGAATATAAATGTTGTATTAGAAATTCATAGTCTGTAAATAATAGTTATTAATGGTTTATAATCATAGCGTTAATTTATAGTGTATTCATTAGTGTATAGAAATAAATATTTGTTTGTGAATAGACGATTTAAACAGCACTTGTGTTATTATTTTTAGAAAGAACGTTACAGTACTTATTACAAGAACATTCAAACCACAATGCCTGCATAAAATAAATGCGTTTTTGGGTCATATAAATTTTAATGTTATTTGTTAGTATTCTATTAGTAGAATTATGTGTTTCGATTATTAGATTTTTGTTTCTGATAGCCGCGTGCCAATTGTGATATTTTTTGGGCATGCTGTACTGTATTATTTTCTATTACTTTTTTATTTAAATTAATATTTATTCCCAGGAAGTACATACTATGTAATAAATAAAGGGTATCGATTTCTAGTGAAAAGCAATAAACTCATCACTGTACATACCGTAAATATTCCTAAGAATTGTGACTAATAATTGGACACAGCTGCATTAATAATAAAATAATCAAAACGCGGCCGACAACTTTTATTTTGATTACATATTATGTTATGTAACACTCGGTCAAGGTCAGGGCCTAACAATTTGCAAATCCCTTACACTGCAGTTTTTAGTAAAAGTACTAAAAATAGCAGTACTTATTTTTTACGAATTGTTTTTATACTATGTCGTTATTTTCTATGTAAAAAAATTACCAAAAGAATAAAGGTTTTACAAAAGCTACTTTGTACTACTGTATTTAGATTTTAGACTACCAAAAAATAAATAAAAAATAACAATACTTATTGATGGATAGATTAAATTATCTAACATATCTTTACTTAATTAACTAATATCTGTTTATTAACGAATAACAAATCAAATTTAATCTCTTATGGTCATGGATGGATTTTCTTTATATTACGTGCATATGAAGCAGCATATGATGGCAAATTGTAGTAAAAATTCTAACTTTGTAATTATCGTGAGGACAGAATTATGCTTAGTTGAAAACTGTAAATATATACCATTTCCACAAGTATTTTTCTTCATTTTTGAGCAACTTTGGACCTCAATATCTCTGATGGGCATAAACAGATTTTTTTTATATTATGTGGATATGAAGCAGTATATAATGGTAAACTATGGTGAAAATGGTAACTTTGATACTAGCTTGAGAACAGAGTTACGCTCATGTTAGCTGTCATTCAATTTACACGGATTGAGAGGGAAATCAATCGACCACGGAAGAAAATACAAAGAAAAAGCACCCTTGTTATATTAATAACTTTAGTTATCACTGCAAGGACTTTTATCAATAGGATATAACTATATAATAATAGTAATAATAATAATTTTATTTTCCCAAACCAATATTAGCACCAGAATAAAGTACATTTACTCAGTAATACTAATGGAAATGGAATACATTTACAGTTTTCAACTGAGCATAACTCTGTCCTCACGATAATTACAAAGTTAAGATTTTTACCACAGTTTGCCATCATATGCTGCTTCATATGCACGTAATATAAAGAAAATCCATCCATGACCATAAGAGATGTTGAGGTCCAAAGTTGTTCAAAAATGAAGAAAACGAGAATTTCAAAAGCTCCTAAATACCAAAATAATGAAGTTTCAGATTTGAAATATTTTAAACATAAACTATCCTTAACTGTGTACTTTTTTAAAAAGAATGAGCGCTGATACTTCACCATTGTCTGGAAATATGACACTCTAAAAAGCCGGAATTTTGCAAAAACTTCGAACTTAATTTGCGCCCATAAGGAAGCATCTTACAAAATTTATGTTTAGAAGAAGTAGGTAATGCGCCACCTGAGCCAGACGGAAATTGACATGCCATGTGGCATGCCAATGGCATGGCTCCTCCCCCTGCTTCTGATTGGCTACTCCCACTCCTGTAGCTCCTCCCCTTGCTTCTGATTGGTCCCCGCCCTCTTGGATTTCCCCGCCTACTGCTCTCTAATTGGTTAACCCCCACTCCTGTAGCTCCTCCCCTAGCTTCTGATTGGATGAAGGCAGCCATTTTGGAACGTCTGGCTCCATTCTACCACGTCCTGGCGCCATGCTACCACGCTCGTCCGCCATTACGAGAATCTGTATTACCGGCAAACTGTGTGCTGCCAATAGAGGGCGTAATGCTACAATTAGTGTGTATCGTCAATAGAGGGCGTCATGAAGGGATCTGTATGACCGGCAGACTGTGTACTACTACTAGGGGGCGTGTCATGAAGAAATCTGTACTACCGGTATGATGTAGAGGCAACCATTTTATATCAGAGCATGTGGCGCGCTAAATTTGAATCTTGTGAATCTGTCATTTTTAAAATTTGTCATTTTTGCATATGTCATTTTTTTGCATCTGTCAATTTTACTGCTGTCATTTATACGTATGTCATTTTTGCATCTGTCATTTTAATTCTGTCATTTTTGCATATGTCATTTATGCGTCTGTCATTTTTTTTGCAGCTGTCATTTATACGTCTTTCAATTTTAATCTGTCATTTTTGCATCCGTCATTTTTGAATTTGTCATTCTGGAAGGAGCCATCTTGGATTTCCCAGATTTGATTGTTTTTCGCTACAGGTTCTGCTGCTGCTACCTCTCTCCAGCGCACACACACACACACACTGTACTCTTTCCACTACCTTTTCTAGAAGTAATAATAAAAGCCATATAGGAATTAAAAAAAAATTATGTTTATTAATATATTGTTATGACTACATTTAATTTATAATAAAAAAATGTTGATAGAATGCTGGTGATGATAGCTTGAGGACTTCAGGACTGACCTCTGTTTTCTATTTGCGGTTCCAGGGGCTGTAACAACAACGACAACAATAGAACATTAAAAAAAGGGGTTTATTGTAAACTTGATATTTACCCCCATTACCTTATTTATTTCCACAAACATGCAGTCATCATAACAGCCTATTTTTCCCAAGTACACTATGCCTAGAGAAATCGTTTTAGCTCCAATCTGCTTGTTAATCTCGGTAACCTAACCTAACCTAAACTAAATATTACATTTGAACTACAAAATTATATTTGAGTTACAAGTACATTTGAACTAAAACGCGCATTTGAACTAAAATATGCAATTGATTTAAAATGTGTAATTGAACTAAAAAGTGCATTTGAACTTATAAACCTGCTTTTGAACTAGATAGCATTTAAACTAACCTAACCTAAAATAAATATTACATTTGAACTGAAAAAGTACATTTGAACTAAAAAGTACATTTGAACTAGAAGGTATTTTAGCTAATATTAACATTGGAACTAAAAAGTGCGTTTAAATTAAAATGTGCAATTGAACTAAAAAGCGCATTTGAGCCAGAAAGTTAGTTTCTTTATTTTCATCATATATGATATTTTTGGTGCATTTCGACTAAAAACATGCTTTTGAACTAAAGTACATTTTAACTAACCTAACCTAAAATAAATACTACATTTGAATTAAGAAATTATATCTGAACTAGAAAATACAATTAGCTAAAAAGTGTATGAACTAGAAAGCGCATTTAAACTAAAAAGTGGATTTGAACTAAAATGTGGATTTGAACCAAAAAGTACAGTTGAAGTAAAACGGTGTGTTCCCACCCCCCTCTTTCCACCACCCCGTTCTTTCCCAACCGCCCCATTTTCCCCTTCGCTACTCTTTCCTTTCAGCTTCTCTTCCCCCCGGTCCCTATTTCTCCCTTTGTCTTTTATTCCTCCTCCGCCTCTCTTTTTTCCGCCACCCTTTGTTCCCCTTCGCCCTTTTAGTTTCCTTCCCCTCTTCTCCTTGTCCTTCCCTATCCGCCCTTCCATAGCCCTCTATCTAATTTGAACCTGTCCACCCTTTCTTTCCATTTGCCCCCTTCCCCTGTATTTCTCTCCGCAGATTCTTTTTCCTTTTTCTTTTTCTTTCCCTCCCGTCCATTCTCACCCTCCGGCCTTCGCCTCTCTGCTTTTCTCTTCCCCTTGCCTTTCTGAACCCTCTGAATGAGAGGGTGGATCATTTCGAACCTAACCTTAACTAAATATTACATTTGAACCACAAAATTATATTTGAATTAAAAGTACATTTGAACTAAAACGCGCATTTGAACTAAAATGTACATTGAATTAAGATCTGTGCAATTTGTATTAGAACTAAAATTTAGCGCTTCTCTCCCCCGATCCTTTACCGCCACCGTTTTTCTCACACTCTCACCCTCCCACATTCTCTGCCTCCGTTTTTTCTTACCTTTCTCCCCTCGCCCCCTTTCCTCTTTCTTTTCTTTCCCCCTCATCACTTCCCTTTCTCACTCCCTGTCCCTACGCCCCTTTATTCCTCCCTCTGTCCGTCGCACTCTCACTCTCTGACACCCGTTTCATCGCTGCGGTCGGACTGGGGCCGGAACCTTGCCGACTTAAAAAGCGGAGTAAATTAGAATGCTACTGTTGTGATAGTAACGTACAAGTAATTTGTCCAACTCTTGAACTCCTTCGCATGAGTAAATTCTGCTTCTTGCGTTGATAACTCTGAAAAAACCTTAACATCTACAAAACCAATCGCTTGCATCTGCACTCTCCTGCAAAGACCCTCAACGGCAACTTTTCCGCTTGTCCTTCCAACACGAACATTTTAATCTTACTTGGAGGTGGATACGCTAAGCTTCAGAGCAGAGTGCAAGACCACACCCGCGCGGGTTTTAATAATAATTAAAATCAAATTCGAAAAATAATAAATAGCAATTAGTGAATAATACAATTATAACAATAATACACTCTCTACCCTCTAGACTACACAATTTTTTTCATAAAATTGAATATTTTTTTGACGATTTATTTTAGCAGTTCTCTGCTTTCGATTAATACCAAAATTTTCCCAAAGTATACGTCAAGGACGCTCACAAATCGGTAAAACCGTAAAGACGCCGAGTGCTCGGTATATGAATGGAAACGAGCTCGGGCGCTCTACAGCGTTTCCCTGTAAGGACGCTTTAATGATAGAGGGATTTATATATATATATATATATATATATATATATATATATATATATATATATATATATATATATATATATATTTGTCAAACCGCTTATACACACCCGTTTCGCTATATTCTACCGACTTGTCGGACCATTTTCGACGCTCTCAGACCCGGGCTTGGGTCTGGCAACGTTCTCCTATATTTTCGAGGTCTACAGGATAATGTTTACTTAAAACTGCAATAAAAAAATATACAATTTGGGTTTGGAAAAGTAGGGTCTGTAAAAAGTTTTATACAATCGTAGTTCATGACAATGAACTATAGGGGGCGTCGCGCCTTTCTCAAGTGTATATCGTATATTTTTATACAAGACGCTATCAAACCCGCTATGTTCTACAGTCTTCCTAAGCCCTGAATCTGGCAACATTGCCATGACGCATATGTTAAGCTTTGTTTTACAAACGTTTGGTTATAATAGCTCGCATTTAATATTTGATGGAGAAAAGTGACGTAAGAATTACATCAGCTCGTATGCGAGTTCTTTTCAAATTTGTAAATAACTCTCTGGCTTTGAAAAATTGAAGGTTTTAATATTTGTTAATAATAATAATATACTTTATTTATAGCATATAACTAGATAAATTCCATATAATACATTATAATTTCTTAAATATTAATGTAATTTATTACATATTTTTTACACTGTTTCTTAAATAATGTTAAAGATGTACAGTTTTTTACATTAGCTGGAAGTGAATTATATTCAACTAAACCTTTATGAAACAGATTATTTTGTCCTATATTTGTTGTTACTGTATGAACATAAAAATTATTTCTACTTCTAGTATTATAATCATGAACATCTTCTACGAATAGTAATTCATTTAAAATGTGCTCTGGATATATTCGGTTTTTTATTTTAAATATTAATGTCATCGTATTATAAAATATATTTTGCTTAACACTTAACGAAGATGTAAGTTGCAACATTCTTCTTATGCTAGTATACCTACTACATTTTAATATTATTCTTAATGCTCAATTTTGTTTTTTTCGAAGATTGTTAATTTCAGTATTATTTAGGAGGTAAAGTATACTAGTACAATAATTCAAATGGGGAAGTATTATTGTTTTATATAGTAATAATTTAGACCACTTGCTAAGATTTTGGCTTATTCTACCCATGAAATTTACTTTTTTTGCAACTTTACTGATAACATAGTTTGAATGACTAGAAAATGTTAAGTGACAATCTATTATTACGCCTAAGTACTTCCACTCATAAACTTGTTCTATTTTTTGACTATTAATTTGTATTCCCACATGACTAGATGTATCAATTTCGTTAAACTTATTTTTTATTATCATGAATTTTGTTTTATTTACATTTAAAGAAAGACTATTTTTACCTAACCAGTTATATACATTTACTAATTCATCAATGATGATATTTATTACTTTTTCAACATCATCTCCTATAAAATATATTAAAGTGTCATCTGCAAATAATAATGTTACATTTTTTAATCACATTAACAATATCATTTATGCATAGTACAAATAAATCAGGGCCTAATACAGTTCCTTGTGGAACGCCAAAGGTAGTTTTTTTAGCTGAAGATGTACTATTAAAGCATCTAGTTTTTTGAAATCTGTTTTTGAGATATTCACTAAACCATTGTATAACTATTGGGCCGAACCCATATTTTTTTAATTTCAATAATAGTAGATCTCTATTAATAGTCTCAAAAGCACGTCTAAAGTCTAGAAAAACTACACCTATCACCTTCTTCTTGTAAATAGCATTTTTCCATTTCAAAAGAACTGATTGTATTGAACTTTCACATGAATTATTTTTCCGAAACCCTGATTGAAAAGGTGTTAACAGTTTGTTCACTTCAATGTAGCCACGAAACTGGATATTTACGACGGCTCTAATAATTTTTCATAAGTTGGCACCATTTTGATCGGTCTGTATTCTTCACATTTGTTAGTGTTGGTTATCTTCTCAATGGGGATAATATGGGATGTCTTCAAGGTTTCTGGGAAGGATCCACTTTCTAGACTCATTTGAATTAGATGCAAAAATCTCTGTCCTATTACATTGAAAGCTAATTTAAGAATCTTTACTGTAATACCATCGACACTACTATTCTTATTAGGTAAATTGTTTATAAATTTTTTTAACTCCAAAAACTCTATTGGTAAAACTTTTTCGAACTTGCATTGATGTACATTAATGTGGCTTAGATCAGTTTCAATTTGGGTTAAATTTGTTAATGTAATAATTTGTTGTATGCTGTTAATAAAGTAAATATTGAATTTTTCTGCAATTTGATTTTCCTTTTTTTCTAACTCATTGTCAAAAATAATACCTTCCTTTTTTTGTCTGTTATGGCCTCCTTTAATTAATTATTTAACTGTTTTACACATTTTTGTTGAGTTATTTTTCATATCATCTAGTTTTCTTGATAATAATTTGTCTTGTGGTTCCTGATCAAACTAACAATTCCATTTCTTTGTTGTCTATACCTATTCATATCACTTTCTTCTTGTGTAAATATTGCTCTTTTATATAATCTGTCCCTTTCTTCAATTTCCAAGGCTATTTCTGGGGTCCACCAACGCTTACAACTCCATTGACATTTAATGGTTTTTTAACAGTTGGAGCATGCCTGTTTTAGTGTGTTCATTATGGTTTTAACTAATGTTTCTGCTAGTTGATTGGTGTTTGTACAGTCCGGATTCCATGGTTGATCCATTAGATCTAATTGAAATTGCATTTCATTGAAGTTGCTCATGTCTCTGTGTTGTATTGTATATTCTTCATATTTGTCTTTCACTTTTGAATTTACAGTTATTATTGAGTGATCGGTTATTTTTGGAACATGGTGTACCTGGGCATCAATAGATTTTTCATTAGATACAAGAAGATCTATGAGTGTAGCACTGTCCTTAGTGATTCTTGTAGGTTGGTCGATAATATGATGTAGTCCATTATTTTTAATTAAAGTTCTCAGCCTATTTTCATAATATGAATCCTTTAATAGGTCAATATTAAAGTCTCCGATAATTAGTAAGGTCTCTGATCTACTAGCATATACATCAAACAAATTTTCAAGTTTCATTAGAAATTGAGCATCACTAGAGTTTGGAGAGTGATATAAATTTATAAAGTTATATTTGTATGATTGAAAGCATATATTACTACCTACAATCCATGTGTTCATATCAATGGTATCTTTAAGTAGGACTTTATAACTCAATTCATTTTTTATATAAATGATTAGAGTAAGGTTAACAGGATTTTCGAACAAGTGAGACAACGCAACATAATACGGAAAAGTTAATTTCTGGGGAAAGTGGATGGTTTCCAAATAAGGTGGAAAAGTACATATGTCATTTTCCGTAGTAACGATAAATTTCAAGAACTTGATTAAATTTTTTAGTATAAAAGTACTGTAATATATTCTTTGTATGTTTGAAGGATTGTTTGTGGTTAATGAATGCTTAATTCTTTTACTGTTAAGATGAGAGAATGAATGCTTGAACTATTTGGTTTCTGAATTATTTTTTGATCCCTCGTTTACATTCGTTTCCTTGGATACTACAAAGTATCCAAGGCAACGGTGATCATCACATTTATTGCTCCCTTGTTTTTTAGAATTTTTCCAGCAGAAAAAGTCTCCATCAGTTTGCTTGAGGACAGGATTGGAAAGAACTAGTGAATGTACGCATAAGATGCGGTTGTGATTGTAAAGTAACTTGATAGATACGTAAAATACCGCGTTTTTTTCTTTGGCTGGTTTTACAATTGATTAAAGTTAGTACAAGGCTCTTAATGTTAATGTTCGTTACAATGATAAGAACTTAACCTATAGAAATGAGCTAATAATCAAATGAGATAATTGAAAACGGTTAAAATTAAGACAGCAGATTCTTAATTTTAGGGCTCGTTGCAAAATGTAAATAACTAAAAACTACAAAACTTAACCTAAGAGGAACGTATGAGGATACTGTTGGACTTGTAGGTTGTTAGTTGGATCATAATCGTATATGCAACATAAAAGGAAAATAGTAAATTTATGTACACAAATATGTCTAACAGGTAACAAAAAGTAATTGCGAACGTTCTATACATAAACGGTACAAAAAAAGATAAGAAGGATTTGTAATGGGCTGCATCCGAGTTTATCTGCTATGTATTCCCTGTGCGCCCGATCATACGAAGTAACGAATTTTTGGTACGACCGTTTATTGAAGTTCACAACAACCGATTTGTAATTATACGTTCTGCGACACACTGTTGTGTGGGTTTTTTGTAGGGTTCTGAAACTTTTTCTGAAATAAATAGGTTTAGCTCAGGTTTAAGTCGACAATCTATGCCAACGAAATGGGATAATTCTTGTTGCATTCTAAGGATTGGAAAGTTATGAATAGCTTCTCCTTTTGAAACTTGCGGCGTAACTCCATCACTGTTCACTGTGTGGTCGAGATAAGTTAGTTCTTTGGCTTCAAAGATTGTTTCTTTTTTAATTTGATAGTTAACCGTAATGATATAGGCGTTAAAATACTTTCTTTAAATGCTGTAGATAGTCTGCTTTGATGGCAGAAAAATTTAGAACAGAAAAAACTTTATACAACCGTGACTTCAGATAGATTATGACTTCAGCGATGGAACTTCTCCATGTACTGGTAGTGGTGGTGCTGAGAGAGTATTGATCCTCTACTGGAATTATGCTAATTGATTTCTCGACATCTGCTTCATAAATAGGATCCTGGTATCTTGAATGGTATGCTAGCAAGAGTAAGTTTCTTGACAGATTGTTGCGTGTTCAATTAAAGTCGGCGGTCACCACATGTAATATCTTCTGTGTTTGTTTGTTTGAAAGACTGTTTGTGGTTAATGAATGCTTTATTCTTTTACTGTTAAGATCAGAGAATGAATGCTTGAACTATTTGGTTTCTGAATTATTTCCTGACTCCTTGTTTATATTCGTTGCATTGGATACTACACGCACACATACATATCACTGGATCACAGTACTCACTCATACATATCGTCGACGTTAATGCATACTAGCGGAACTATTTTCTAGCAATTTTCCAGGAGCGCAGTTTAAATGCTTATAAAAACTTTGTTACAGATGGCATGATGAATTCTTTGAAATCGCAACTAGCAACATTGCTAGTTACAACATTTCAAAGAATTAAGTTCATATGCATTAACGGCAACGATATGTACTATATACCACCAATAAATAACAACGTCGTAGACCATTCAGGGTATAAATCGTGAGGTGTTCTTTATCAAAAATTAAAATGGGCGAACTAAGTTGAGCATCATTTGTGACTTTTTTGCTAAAACGCTGAAGGAAAACTTTCTCGTCTGTAATTTGTAAGATTACTTAATGGAACTTTTAATGGAAACAGGGCACTCAAAAGGTTCGGAGTGGCAGTGTATGTTGAACCCCCAATTGAATTTCATGAACATTGGTATGGGTAGATGCAGTAGCAGCACTTCACTATAGCAACAAGAAACGGCCACCTCATAGAACAAAAGATAAACGGAATAAACTCTGTGGGACGTTCTTTAACAAAAATGAAACTGGGTGGACTAATATGATTTGCGCCTGGTATATTTAGAACTACATATATTTCAAATGTAATCAGAAAATCTCTGGTGTACAATTCGTCACTAAGAATATAATACATATTCCAATTCACAAATAGCTATTTCAGAATACAATAAAAATTGATCTTTAACTTAGTACAAGTGCAATATAACGAATTAGGTAAGGTTTGAAAAAACTTCTTCTTTTCTTCGTTACCTTTCGACGTTTCTGTTAAAGGCACTTAACCACCATATAGTGTATACTGTTTTGTACCTTCAAATTCATTAAACAGAAAGTAGGGATCGAACATTCCATAATTTTTTTGTAACTGTACAAACGCACAGTAAAAATAGAAACTGCTATTTTTTAATCTAGGTTAAACTAATCAAATGTAGTCTATTTTGGTCAACTAAACTTTAAAATGACTTTATGCTTGATTTGTTCATGTTTACGAGTAGATAATATCCTGAATTTTGTAAAATATCAATATTAAACCACGCCTTCAGATGGATTTTGTCGTTTTATTTTCAAAAACTGTTAGGTTTATGGACTGGTTGTTAAGTGGGTTAGATAAAATAAAGCTTATTTAATTGGCGCATGAATATATATCATACAGGTTGTTTCACTTAAGATTCGTATCCTCTGAATAGGTGGTAGTACACATAAAATGCAACAAAAAAGCTGAAAATCATTAGTGTCTATCTTTCATAATAACCGAAAAAATAATGGTTTTTGAAAAGTGGGTAGCAGGTCACTGGTCTAAGAATCGCACTTGGAGCTGGATGTGCCTATCTGATACATTGACGCAGCTGCTGCTAGGTGATGTCGCAGCTTGTTTTGACTATAATTTCCAGCAGTTTCCAAAAGTTGACATTTTTAGCAAATTTTTGTTGATTTGCGTAAAAACAAAAAGAGTTTTTTGTTCCTATTGATGAATACTATCACACATGCAATTTATACGAAAGTTGAGTAAAACATCCTGTATGTAGGCCAACAATTTCTACCAATACATTTGACGGAGCAACTTCAGAACATAACTTATTGCGATCTTGTATTCGTCATCAAGTACTTAGCTAAGAAAAAAAAATGTTGAGTTCGCAGTGCAACCTTAGCATCACTTCTGCCAAATTCATGAAGCGATGTTGTTGTTATTGTTGGTTGTAGTATTATGATAATTTTGCAGTAAAAAGAATATCTTTAGGAGAATACCCTGTACTGGAAAATTATTTTATAGAAACCAAAATGTATAGGGCATTTCACCTTGTTTTGAAATCTTTTTTACTTCGTTTGTACGTCATACTGCATGACGTTTTACCTTTATTTTCTTTCTGCATTTTATAGAGCAAATGCTCGTCACTATTCGACTTGGGTCAAGTATACCTGTTTTGTGAAGAATTAAATTTTGCATTCAATGGTGTATTCATTAAACATATCACTGGCACAGAATTCAGTATCTAGCGGTAGCGGGTACGCTACAGCTACCACAAGCACAAAATAACACTAATGTTATAACAACTGTCCTTGAAAACAAAATTTTATCCAAATTGCATTTTTGACTTTTTTATTTTGAAGGTCTATAGCTTTGTAACATTTCATTTTTGAACATAGATATGTTGTGCTTAATGGCCTATTTTGATCAAATGCATTGACCCTCAGGAATTGGCATCGTCTGCTCGAGATATCCTACACGTAAAATGGGTGAAGTCCCATTTAATGTTAAATATCTAGCTACATTTTAAAGCAGGCGTGGAATTAAGTCGTGAACTTAGAATTCCAAAACAAAAACCATTCAAGAAAAAAATTACTCGATACGAATATCAATATAAAGGACAAAGTAAGAGATATCCAAAAACCCTGAAGTACCCTGTACGTTTTAGGTTCACTAAAAAGATTGATTAGTACAGGGTATACCCCTAAAATGTATCTTGCCAATACGAGAATTACCATATGACTAGCCCCAAATAATAATGATAATATCGCCTCGTAGATTTTGCTGGAGATGCTGAGATAGAATAAGACTGAACCAGGATCGCGTTCGATGCTCAACGAGATTTCCATAGTTATTTCATGATGAACATCAAATCACACAAAGTTATGCTCGAAGCTTCTCGTATAATATGTACCGATACAAATTATTTGTCTGTGTGACATATGATCGTTTTTTCGATAACACAGAAACAAGACAACATGCACAAAGTTTTCTTAGCTTTTTGGTATGAAAGTTAAATAAAATCCTATTTTACCTAACTGTCTCCATTTTGATAAACCTAATAGTTTCTGAAAAAACAGTAAAAACCCTCTAGGGACATGGCTTACCCTCATCAGCTTCTCTGGTTCACCACTTTTGAGTAGTAACTTTTAAGGGGTTATTTAACATATCACAAAGAAGGCCTATCAAAAATCCAAGGATCTACCTCAATTCCCCTCTACTTTTACAAATTTGACTGAACTGTTACCGTGGCATTAAAATATACATATATTAGAAACTGTTCATTTGTGCTAAAAACATAACAGTAAAATGTTCAGGAGGTCAAAAGATTTGGCTATAACATTTATTTTTTCAAAACACATATACATGACGTGTCTTCGAAACTTTTAATTGTATTCTTGTAAACAAAAATAATCATGTTAAAATAAATGATTTAAAAGCAAATTATTAAAAAACAATTATTTGCATAAACCTTATGTATTTTAGAACAAAAGAGGCTCCATGCTATTTTCTCATGTTAATAATAATTTTCAGAGTTACATCGTTTTACGGAAAACGTTAATTTTTCTGCGTTTAAGGTTATTTATGGAATTTACGAACAAATCAACAAAAATAAATATCACTTATGTGCTTAGCATCCCGAAATAATTACGTCAATCGTAATTTTATCTCTGATACATTCGGCAACATTGCTGGGTTCGGTAGGGTAGGTAGGCTTGCTTAAAATTATACAAATGGGTCTGTAAACACTGTAATATGTATCGGGTCCAAGAACGACTGTCAAATATCACCAATATTTTTTTTTCATATATTTTTACCCCTCGAGGATCTTAAATATTGCTTATCAGAAATAGATCAATATTATGTAAAATATACACATTTTAAAAATCAAAAAATGCGGGTGTACTAACGACCCTACCATATAGATATATATATATATATATATATATATATATATATATATATATATATATATATATATATATATATATATATATATATATATTAATGAAGACATAGTTTGAATTATGAAAAATTATTATCTCTGACCAGGAATTTTTCATAATTCAAACTGTCTTCATTAATATACATTAATCTTGGTGCTAAAACACGATATTTCTAAATTATATATATATATATATATATATATATATATATATATATATATATATATATATATATATGTATATTTACTTTTTAGGAGACGTACCAGTGTCAAAATCAAACAACTGAAAGTTGATAGGTGAAAATACTTCATGAGAAATCAAGTCGTTCTTGACAATGGATTCACATGTCCTAACTCTTATCTTATATAGCCTATTATTATATAGGAACTCTGTAATAACCATAGTAATATTCGGGTAAAATCCAGCCATTATTTTAAAGGTTTAATTTTTATTGCAGCCAATTTTGACACTTTGAGTTTTTAACATTTTTATCGGGGTTATAAAGTTCTCTTTTTATGTGCTCTGTCAAAGAGTTTGAGAATTATCGCCCCTTCTATGCGATAAACATTTGAGAGCATCGTTCTAGAGATTTCTATCTTGCCGGTCATCGTTAGACAAGAGTAGGAAAATTGTCAGAAAGGTATTTTGTTTTCTCAGCTGTTATAGATCTGCTAATCAGATTTAAAAAGGTCGGTTATACATGTAGCTTATTTTACGTAATCAAGTGTTCTATTGTATTAGAATTTATAGACATGACAATTTTTCCCTCATAAACCAAGAACAGAATGACTCTTAATAAATATAAACTGTTGACCCTGGGCATATAAATAAAATTATCTATGTTGAGATCTACATTTTTAAACATCAATAAATTAATAGGCAGGTGTTCTCGTGGGAACTTGATTTTACCCAACTCTCAGGTGATAACTATCAAAGGTATGCTGCGCATCACCTTTGATAACCCTATGGGATATTGCGCAAGATCTTGTAGTTTGGTAACGCATTCACCAAGGGGGGCTTGCACTTAATCTAAGAGACAAATCTAGACGATTATTTATGTCAGCGCAGCCAAAGAAAATAACATTTCAAATTGATTTATGACCCGCACGTGTTCAAATAGATATCATTCTTTGTTGAACGAACCGGTTGAATCGTGTTGATTTTATAGTCTTACGTAATATTGTGCAATACAGCTCGAGCCCTATAAAACCATCCTCGAGGACCAAAGCGTCACTTGTTTGTGATTGCTCGAAGCAGTTATACATGTATGCTTTTTGTGCGTTCTGTTAATTATTGAGTATTACGTTTTGTGTTTGAAGTGGTTTGTGCCAATCTTAGCTGTTATTACCAGTTGTTGCTACAGGCCTTATTTGAAATCTACAACTTTAATCGATCAAAAAAGGTAGGATTTTATTATTATTATTATTGTTTATAATAATCTGAGGTTACGGGATATAAATGAGTTATAATAACATCTTTGTAGTTTTTGCAAGACGAGCGTCAGCCGGGTATAAGAACGAACATTTTCTCCGTGGTAAAATAATTATTTAAGATACATTTAAACAATATATATATATATATATATATATATATATATATATATATATATATATATATATATATATATATATATATAAAACGTATTTGTTTATAATAATAATAATAATGTTAAATTTGAATTTCAGCAATATAGGAATAGTTTTATATTTTTAATTTTCCCTAGTTTTATTATCGATTAAAAGTTAGCAAGCAACTGCTTTATGCGAAGTGTAACACCGTAATAATCTTTTTATGTAACCGTTATTAGGTGTTTATCTAGGGGGTTGTAACATAGTTATTCAAATCATAATTTGAGGTTATGCTTTTTTATTTTTAATTAAGAGAGACAGTTCGTGAAATGGTGCTTAAGAACATCGTTCTAAAAAAGATTTTATCTGCCCATTTGTCGCTATGTGATTTCTTACCTGCTGTTATAATAAGGATAGTAATTTATGAAGCTTTACACCTTTTCAAGCACCTTTAGCTTATTTTGTTATTTTATAATAATAATCTGCCAGAGGGATTTAGTAACAATTTTAAACTCTGCTTATAATATTTTCTTAAATTAGATTGCTATTATTAATGCCTAGTAAACTATATTGCTTTGTTGTTGTTGTTTATTTAAAATAATAATAATTTACCAAAGAGTTTATAAACAATTTAAACTTTAATAATAATTAGCCGATGTTTATTTAAATTAACAACATATAATCTTTGTTGTTTTTAGCCGTTGTTAATTGTGCAAGTGCGATATTTTTGCTATTGTTGTTGTTACTCCTGTACAAAATGTCTTCTCTACGAAATTATCGATGAGAACGTGTCCACCATCAAGAAATTCGGCACCCTGAAACATCGACTGGTGTTTAAAGTAGCCGTTGCACCAGTGGATGAAGACCATTTGGAATTTTTTAAAACGGCAATTAACCAAATTTTGCGGGATGTGTTAAGCCGAGCACAACCAAGTGATAAAGTAGGGGCCACGTTTGAATTCGATAGTTTCAAACAAAAACTTCCCGGCTACATGAGCCTCAGGCGCTCTGACGAAATCACCTTCAACGATGTCTGGGGCATTTTAGAATCGATTTTACAGAGTGATCCTGAAGCCCTGAGTTCGGACACCTTCAGGCTGATCGCTACTATTGTAACACCGCCTGCCGGACAAGGTCGCTGTCGTAACCATACGTACAGCACCTTTGCCGAAGAGTGTAGCCGTCGCAGAGGGATTGTCACGATTAACAACACCACCAGTGACAATCTATGCCTACCCAGGGCTTTGGTCGTAGGCAGGGCTCACACAGATAACAGTGCTGATTACAAGAAGATCCGACAAAATCAGACAGTGCAAAAGATAAAGGCCGAGGAAATGATGCGGGAGGCCGGAGTAGCCTTCATTCCACCGGAGGGAGCCGGGGTCAATGAATTAAGGTTGTTCCAGCAGCTTGGCCCCCAACTACAAGATAGTAGTGTATAGCTACGGCTCGAAAGGGCGTTCACTTATCTTTGAGGGGGTCGTTGATAACGATGCCGCAACAAAGAACATCAATCTGTTGTATCACGAGCATCATTATAACGTCATAACATCATTGACCTCAGCCTTTGTCTGTCGTTATCTCTGTGAGCACTGTCACGTACCCTACGATCATAAAAACCATCACCGTTGTGAAAAGTCCTGTGTAGGCTGCCGTAGCTCTCCGCCCTGCGAAAGAACAGCGCAGCTGATTAGGTGTTCGGACTGCAGGCGAGATTTTAGAAGTCATTAGCAAACATCAGGAGGGTAACATGTGCCGGGAAGTACAGAAAGTTAAAGAAGTTAAAAAATGCGAGGGATGTTTTAAGACCGTGAACCTCAAGACCCGGAAGCAGGCCCACGTGTGCGGGGAGATCTATTGTAAGATCTGTCAGAGCCATAAACCCGAAAACCATTTTTGTCATATACAGTCGGCCGGGCCTAGGAACACAAAGCAAGACACCTTGTTTGTGTTCTTCGACCTGGAGACCCGGCAGGAGAAAGAAATTGCGCCCGGCGTCAACCTCCATGAACCGAATCTATGCGTTTTCCAGCAAGTCTGTTCTGAATGTTACAACGATTCATCATCAACGGCTACCATCTGTGTAAAATGTGGTTTGCGAGAACAGATCTTGCGAGGAAAATGCATCGAACGGTTTTTGAACTATCTACTAGACTCGCGGAAATTATTCAAAAAAGTTGTAGCAGTTGCACATAACGGGCAGGCTTTCGATACACAATTCCTTCTGAACCATGTTATTACAAACACCTCTTTGAAACCGGACCTCATTATGCGCGGTTCAAAATTCTGCTGCTACAACTAGATAATCTAAAGATTATCGACTCTTTAAACTTTTTCCCCATGGTTCTGGCTGACTTGCCTAAAGCATTTGATTTACCGGCTCCCAAAGGATACTTCCCGCACCTCTTTAACACCGAGGCCAACGCCCATTACGTGGGTCCTCTTCCGGACATCAAATTCTACAGCCCCGACACCATGAAACCCCAGGCTCGTAAAGAGTTCCTAAAGTGGTACGAGGCGAACAGGGACGGGATCACGGAGTTCGACATGTAACGTGACCTGGTCGAATATTGCCGAACAGACGTCGATATTTTGAAGAGAGCCAGTATCCACTTTAGGAATCTCTTTATTGAGGAATGCGACGTTGACCCGTTCACGGAAGCCATCACCATCGCCTCTGCCTGCAATCTCATGTTCCGGAGGAAATTCTTCAAAGAAAGCACCATTGGACTAGTACCAAAGGGTGGTTATAGACGGGTTGATAACCAGTCTAAGGTAGCTCTCCAATGGTTGCTCTGGGAAGAACATCAAAGAGGTGTTGAGATTCAACACGCCGGCAGGCAGAGAGAAGCTATCGTGGGCGGGTTAAAGGTGGACGGGCTGTATGGTAATTCCATATTTCAATTTCACGGGTGTTACTTCCACGGATGTCCCATCTGCTTCACCACCCGTCGCAACGAGCCTCTACACGACGATCCTAGCGACACCATGGATATGAGACTCGAGAAGACCCGAGCCACTACTGAAAAGTTAAAGTCGCTAGGATACGAGGTTGTTGAGCAGTGGGAATGTCGCTTCCGTAGGCAGTTAACACCCGAACTCAGGCAGCTGTTAGAGAAACATCCCTTGCTAGTAAACACACCCTTAAACCCGAGAGAGGCATTTTACGGCGGCCGTACAGGGGCAGCAAAATTAAAGCGTGTTGCAAAAGACGGGGAAAAGATCCGGTATGTCGACGTGTGCTCCCTTTATCCCTGGGTATGCAAGTACGCAAAGTTTCCTACGGGCCATCCGGAAGTTTACGTAGGCAAGGCGGCTTGCGAAAAACTAATCAGGGATAAAGAGGGCCTGGAAAACATCAACGGCGTAATAACATGTACAGTGTTACCGCCGCAAGATCTATACCATCCGGTCTTACCCGTCAAGATGCACCAAAAGCTGCTATTCCCTCTATGTCGCACTTGCGTTGAAGACCTCAACCAGACAGAATGTCAGCATGGCGTCGAGGATCGCGTCATTAACGGAACCTGGGTCTTGGACGAGCTGGTAATGGCCATTCGTAAGGGTTACATCGTGCAGGACATACAAGAGATCTGGTCGTACGATGTAACCCAGTACAACAAAGCGTCTAAGACCGGGGGACTGTTTTCGGGCTTCATCGACAAGTTCCTGAAGATGAAACAGGAAGCCAGCGGTTGGCCATCTTCAATAACTGCAAAAAACAGCGAGGATGGTATCGATGGAGCCCGGAAACAGTACGTTGATGACTACCTCGAGAACGAGGCAGTCTCCTTGGATTCGTTGAAGATCATCAAGAACCATGGTTTGAGATCGTTGGCCAAACTGATGCTGAATTCCTTCTGGGGTAAGTTATAATAACAGTAACACACACACACACACACACACACACACACACAAAATTAGTACATAGTTTTATTGATTATTATTATTATTGTTATAGGGAAATTTGGTCAGCGCGAGAACCAGGCGAAAACAGCCATAATCAGAGGAACCCAAGGAGTTTTTCGACCTGTTGTCCAGCCCAGGCGTAGACGTTAATCATGTGCAGGAAATAAATGACGAGGTGATTGCGGTTAACTGGCAACATAAAGAGGAAGCAGCAGATCCTCTGTCGTCAGTTAACGTGGTCATCGCGGCATTTGTCACTGCACAGGCCCGTCTTAAGCTGTATTCCTATTTGGATCAGCTAGGCGAGATAGTCTTATACTATGACACAGATAAGTCGTCGTCGTCGTTGTCGTACTATCAAACATCAACACCGGTTATATTAGAGTTAATTTTTTTTTCGTTGTTTCAGATTCTGTAATATACGTTTCGAAGCCGGGCGACTTCGATCTACCAACAGGAAGCTTCCTAGGTGACCTCACCGACGAGCTCGAAGAGTACGGTTCTGGATCGTATATTATAGAGTTTGTGTCAGGCGGGCCAAAGAACTACACCTACAAAGTGTATTCTCCGACCACAGGCCAGATACACGTGGTCGTCAAGGTCAAGGGCATCACCCTAAATCACGCCGCGACTCAGAAAATAAACTTTGAGTCCATGCTGAGACTGCTGAAAGGCATGGACGAGAAGATTATTGTAGAGTCCAACAACATCCGGCGCACGGCTGACCATCAGCTTGTAACGCGAGCGGAGTCAAAAGTCTATAAGATAACGTTCGCGAAGAGACGACGTATAGAAGATTTTGATTCCGTTCCGTTCGGCTATAACAGCAACAAGCGACCACGTGTATAAACATTAAACCTCTTGTATATGTGTATGTGTATAGTAGTAGTATAGTTGTATTTTTAAGTTTTGTAAATTTTGTATATCATTTGTATAGGTAGTATCATATCTAACTCTTAAGTAGCAAAATATTTGTATAGTAATAAGTACAACAACATCATATGAAGATCGATGTTTTCATTGATTATCATAATGTATATAATTATTGTACAGTTCAATCGTAGTAGTAATATATATATATGTGTATGTGTATAGTAGTATAGTTGTATTTTTTAAGTTTTGTAAATTTTTGTATAGGTAGTATCATATCTAACTCTTAAGTAGCAAAATATTTGTATAGTAATAAGTACAACAACAACATCATATGAAGGTCGATGTTTTCATTGATTATCATAATGTATATAATTATTGTACAGTTCAATCGTAGTAATAGTAGTAGTAGTAGTCGGGGGTATGTTAATCACAAGAGATCGACCTTCGGCTTGGTGTAATTATTATTATAAGTGATGATGATGTTGTCTAGGTTTATACTTTGTGTATACTATATTCGAAATTATTTAAGAATGTAATAATTAGGTAATTAACTGTTGTAAATTGTTCAATCATCTTTTGTCAGTATAGTGTAGTTATAATAATAATAAGTGAAGCTGACGAGAGTTATACTTTATGTACAGTAATTAATTATTAAAAAAAAAGATGGTGAAACTTGGGAGTGGTTGAATGTAAATCACAAAGAGGATACTCTGGGGAACATACTCATGAAACAGAGTTCTTTACTTATAAACACGATTTTGTTCTTATCAATTACGTCTGTTAAGTAGTAGTAGATCAAGATATTGCTGAAAAGAATATTTGGCATAACAAAGGGTACAAAGCATTCAATAGGATTTTTCATGAAAAATGTATTATGAGTATGTCTTCATGGTTATCGGAGAGAACAGATTGCAACCTAATAATTGTTTAGTTATTTTGATTATTGTTTAGTTGTTTAATAATTTTGAGAAACATTGTCATAGAATAAAAGATTAAAGTTCTATCATGGTTATCAGAGAACAGATAATTGTTTAGTTATTTAATTATTGTTTTGTTGATGTTCAATAAATTTTTTTTTGAGAAAGATTGTCATAGAATAAAAAGATTAATGTTTTATATGTGTGTATTATTACTATTCTCCCCATCTGTAAGTAGATATGCTATAACAGTTCGGCGGCAATCATTATGGAAATTAACATGAGAAAATCGCTAAGGTCCAACGTAGTAATTTTCGGTCAATTTCAAGGTCATTCGCGGTCTAGCGCATGACCTCACCGCGCTCGCGTTATACACAGTTCAGCGTGCGATATTACCACGTATACGGATCAAATCTACATATTACATTATGATTGATGCAGTAGTCCGAGATAGTAGTGATTTTATAATGAAGACATCGCGGCATCCTAGGGCTACAACCGAAATGATTATACTTCTACGCTCACGTCTAACTAACCAGGTGATCATAATATTCGAATAAACGTTCTTAAATGATGTATGCTTCCAAGGATGCTCCAGACATCGTTAAACGTGATTTCATCGAAAGGTTACCGTCAATCATCTGTCGGATTAGCACGGTCCAGCATGCGATATTACCACGTATACGGATCAAATCTACATATTACATTATGATTGATGCAATCGTCTGGGGGGTCATAACGATTTTATAATAAAGACATCTCATCTCTCTCTCTCTCTCTCATAAATTTATTTCAAAATAAATCTTATGTTGTCATTATACAATCAAATATACAAGGTACCTCTAAACGCTTACTGTCAATCAACTGCCGGATTATCTCTATGGCAGTTTGACCTGTTTAAATCCTAACGTCATAAACAACTTTCACTAATAAAAATAAATATTTTTATAATAATAATTAATTAACATATATTGATAATGAATTCGAATAAGTTCCTGAAAACACTCTAAATAGAATACGACTAACAAGGCCCGCATTTAACCGCTATTTCCCCCGTTTTAGGTTTAACTACATGTCGTACACTCTAACTTTTGTAATATCTTATAGTAAAGAACATTATTCTCAATCAGGATGACTGTTCATATCAAGCATTTCATTTTCTATATCTCATCTGCATATAACATTTGAACTACAGACATTCCTAAAATATAAATCTATTAGTCATAACATTTAAAATGCGTAACATAATTAACATTATGTTACCATAACCGGATCTATAAGATTATCTCTACGCCAACATGAAACCTCAATTAAAATGTATTGTTTCATCCGAAGGCCGTCAACTATTTCTTATCATAACATACCATTATGTTCAAAACAATGCAAATATAATTACTTTCAATATAGTCACATGTTTAGTTAAAAATTTATTTAAAATTTACAGCAAAGGAATTTTAAGCAGCAGATTTCTTAAAACATTGCTAGCTTGATACGTGTACTAGAATAATAATGTAAAAAGTGTTTATAAATATTTATATGCGATTGTTTAATTGATTTAATGAGAAGGTCCCCTATACACGGTCCAGCATGCGATATTACCACATATACATTATTTGCATATCTCATCTCTCATTTGTACATCTCATTTTCGCTAATTAGATTAATTCACGGTATCATTTGCATATCTCATCTCAATAATAATTAATTAACATTTATATTGATATGAATTCAAATCAATTCCTGAAAACACTCTCAATAGAATACGACTAACAAGGCCCGCATTTAACAGCTATTTTTCTCTTTTAGGTTTAACTACATGTCGTACACTCTAACTTTTAGTAATATCTTACAGGCAAAGAATATTATATTCGATCATTAACATAGAAACATTAAACTAAATATATTTACTTAATTATAATTAAAATACAGAGTTATATGACTAACTTTATCTTATACTAAACTACACATTAAGAAATAATAATTATGAAGCATAAGGCTTTTATAGTATCTTTGAGGATAAGAAGATTACATTCAAGCTATTAACTTGAATCATAACATTTATCAGTAACTAAATATCATAAATTAATATATTATATATTAAAACCTATATATAATATCTACCCGTGTGTTAATCTGTATAAGTTAGATGTAAACTACCTATTAAGAAATACTAATTATCAAGACTAAGTAAGGACTTTTAGTAATATCTTACAGGCAAAGAATATTATATTCGATCATTAACATAGAAACATTAAACGAAATATATTCACTTAATTATAATTAAAATACAGAGTTATATGACTAACTTTATCTTATACTAAACTACACATTAAGAAATAATAATTATGAAGCATAAGGTTTTTATAGTATCTTTGAGGATAAGAAGATTACATTCAATCTATTAACTTGAATCATAACATTTATCATTAACTAAATATCATAAATTAATATATTACATATTAAAACCTATATATAATATCTAACTTTATTGCATTTTTATATTACATATCAGTCTACATACATTAATTCTAATATCGAATAATGCCCCAAAGGTAGAGTTTCATAGGAGCCAGGTATGAGGTAACGTTTATCATCATATGGGCTAAGAGCAATCTTTTGCTGGGTGATCGAATGAACACGATGTTTATCAGAACGAGAAATATTGAATATTATAGTATGCAAGACAGTTAAACAAATAAAGTAATCTAGTTAGACAATAAAGGTTTGTAGAGATTATAGTATATAGTTTACTTCTATTAACAAGTATGAGCTATCAAATACTATTAGAAGACTGATACTATTAGCCAAAACATAGTGAACAATCACATTTACTATCATTCAGTATGAAGCAGTGGCGGTTTTACGGGGGGGGGGTCCAGGGGTCCAGACCATCCCCAAGAGCAGCATAACTTTAAGTGTGTATTCTAAATTTTACATCTCAATTTCATAAATCCATTCGGATGGGAACATTTTTCACAACAAAACTTTAAAATATTTTATATATATATATAACTCTGTATTTTAATTATAATTAAGTGAATATATTTAGTTCAATGTTTCTATGTTAATGATCGAATATAATATTCTTTGCCTGTAAGATATTACTAAAAGTCTTTACTTAGTCTTGATAATTAGTATTTCTTAATAGATAGTTTACATCTAACTTATACAGATTAACACACGGGTATATATTATATATAGGCTTTAATATGTAATATATTAATTTATGATATTTAGTTACTGATAAATGTTATGATTCAAGTTAATAGCTTGAATGTAATCTTCTTATCCTCAAAGATACTATAAAAGCCTTATGCTTCATAATTATTATTTCTTAATGTGTAGTTTAATATAAGATAAAGTTAGTCATATAACTCTGTATTTTAATTATAATTAAGTAAATATATTTAGTTTAATGTTTCTATGTTAATGATCGAATATAATATTCTTTGCCTGTAAGATATTACTAAAAGTTAGAGTGTACGACATGTAGTTAAACCTAAAAAGAGAAAAATAGCGGTTAAATGCGGGCCTTGTTAGTCGTATTCTATTGAGAGTGTTTTCAGGAATTGATTTGAATTCATATCAATATAAATGTTAATTAATTATTATTGAGATGAGATATGCAAATGATACCGTGAATTAATCTAATTAGCGAAAATGAGATGTACAAATGAGAGATGAGATATGCAAATAATGTATATGTGGTAATATCGCATGCTGGACCGTGTATAGGGGACCTTCTCATTAAATTAATTAAACAATCGCATATAAATATTTATAAACACTTTTTACATTATTATTCTAGTACACGTATCAAGCTAGCAATGTTTTAAGAAATCTGCTGCTTAAAATTCCTTTGCTGTAAATTTTAAATAAATTTTTAACTAAACATGTGACTATATTGAAAGTAATTATATTTGCATTGTTTTGAACATAATGGTATGTTATGATAAGAAATAGTTAACGGCCTTCGGATGAAACAATACATTTTACTTGAGGTTTCATGTTGGCGTAGAGATAATCTTATAGATCCGGTTATGGTAACATAATGTTAATTATGTTACGCATTTTAAATGTTATGACTAATAGATTTATATTTTAGGAATGTCTGTAGTTCAAATGTTATATGCAGATGAGATATAGAAAATAAAATGCTTGATATGAACAGTCATCCTGATTGAGAATAATATTCTTTACTATAAGATATTACAAAAGTTAGAGTGTACGACATGTAGTTAAACCTAAAACGGGGGAAATAGCGGTTAAATGCGGGCCTTGTTAGTCGTATTCTATTTAGAGTGTTTTCAGGAACTTATTCGAATTCATTATCAATATATGTTAATTAATTATTATTATAAAAATATTTATTTTTATTAGTGAAAGTTGTTTATGACGTTAGGACTTAAACAGGTCAAAATGCCATAGAGATAATCCGACAGTTGATTGACAGTAAGCGTTTAGAGGTACCTTGTATATTTGATTGTATAATGACAACATAAGATTTATTTTGAAATAAATTTATGAGAGAGAGAGAGAGATGAGATGTCTTTATTATAAAATCGTTATGACCCCCCGGACGATTGCATCAATCATAATGTAATATGTAGATTTGATCCGTATACGTCGTAATATCGCATGCTGGACCGTGCTAATCCGACAGATGATTGACGGTAACCTTTCGATGAAATCACGTTTAACGATGTCTGGAGCATCCTTGGAAGCATACATCATTTAAGAACGTTTATTCGAATATTATGATCACCTGGTTAGTTAGACGTGAGTAGGTATTGGGTCACCTGAGGCAGACAGTTCTAGGGACCCTAGATTCTCTGTCTCTCTCTCTAATCTGGCGACTTTTTGTCTGTCTCTCTCTAGGTGGTTAAGTACGGAATCTGCATTGCCGACATTCTGTATTACCGGCATTTGGTTCGTCACTCGGCTAAATGGTGTTAGTGTTGCTAGAGGAAAACAGATGGCGCCAGTGTCGTTTTTGTACCGGCATTCTTTATTATCGGCATTTGGTTCGTCACTCGGCTAAATGGTAGCGTCATTGCTAGGGGAAAACAGATGGCGCCGGTGTCGTTTTACGTGATTTTTGTACCGACATTCTGTATTATCGGCATTTGGTTCGTCACATGGCTAAATGGTAGCGTCGTTGCTAGGGGAAAACAGATGGCGCCGGTGTCGTCTGACGTGATTCTCGAAGTACGGAATCTGTATTACCGGCATATGGTTCGGCGCTCGGCTAAATGGTGCTAAAGTGTTGCTAGGAAAAACCCCAGAGGACTCTGTTAATAGAAGGCGGCCTCATGAAGAAATCTGTATTATCCTACGTACTGATGCTATTAGAGGTCGCATTAAAGAGCCTTCTCTCTCACTCTCTCCTATTAGAGGACGCATTAAAGAGCCTTTTCTCTCACTCTCTCCTATTAGAGGACGCATTAAAGAGCCTTCTCTCTCTCACTCTCTTGCTCTCACGCTCTCTCTCTCTCTCCCTTCATCCTAATGCTAGTAAATGAAACAGCCAGCTTTAAACGCAAATCGCGGACTAGGTCGATATAAACGAGCAGCCAGTTTTCTTCCCGCCCTAGAATTTTATATTTCACGGATTACTAACCACCACGTGATCAAGACCGTTGTATTCTAATGAAGCTTTCTAGCCAAAGAGATCATGAAATTTAAAATAAAACCGACAATCCTTGATACCACTGCGAGGTTTGCAAGCTCGACTAACCGTCATATCTATGTCAGTAACTACCCTACGTGAAGGGCTTTCTTCGGATCTCCATGTTAAGAAAATTACGTTAAGACTCTTGATTAACGTTCAGGGATCGGCCTGGATTCTAACACTAATATGTATCAGCGTCTGAATTAACTTAAAAAGAGAGAAAAAACTAATTCTAATGCAGAAAATAACTTACCAATTCCACCATATATCACTTTAAATTAAAACACCTCTCATCAAGAAGGAATATACACATCATCTTTTAAATTTAAAAAAACGAAAACACGACTATACTGTAGAAGGTACCAAAATAAACTGGAGTTAGATTTTTACCTTACCCTTGACGACGACGACAAAAAGGGAAACACCCTGAGGCATTATACATTCTTTTAAAAAAAAGGCACGCTTCGACCTCCAAATCACTAGAAATTTGCGGTTTTTATACCTGCTTCAAGCTTAAAACAGGTAAGTTTGAATGATTCTTTTCTGTAAAAATTCTCTCCCTTTTTTTCATCATCAATATATAATCTTTTCAATCTTCCTTAAAGACGTGCGGACTTGAAATCGAGATAATTATCAGATTAAAATACATCACCATACCCCAAAAAGGTCGGTTTGGCTACCTGGATAGCTGGCAGTTGAACATTTTAAATTCCTGGTACAGTAAAATCAAAAGAGTATGGTCGATGTTGGTTAGGTTTTAACTGATTTCCTTTTTCCGAATCAAAATACTTAGATTTTCACAATTAAATCTTATTGTCACTTTTCTTTTTTAATAAACAAAAATTTGTTCCGACACTCTTTTTTACCTTAATTTTAATATTACAGGAATCTAATAAACAACTCAACTATTTCCATGGGGCAATAAATCAATCACACATACACACACACACACACAGTTCTCGTCATCATAACAATAATTAGTTTGCGGTCATTTCCCCAGTAAATCTAGAGATTATAAGTGTAACAAAATAAATGCAAATTTTCATGATTATGGAGTTCCACAAAGTAAGGCTGGAGACAGTAAACACTATTGATGTATTAGTTATAAACCCGTACAATACGTATGGGAAATAGAAAATTAGTATTTACCATTTCACTTTATTCAGTAAAAACTTATCGTTGTCGTGCTATAATAGCATTAGTATTTTACATGAGATAAAAGGTTCGGGAATATAACAAGAAACTTACCTAATATGTTACACCTCTGTAAATATGCACTACGAACAATTTTAAACAAAAAAAAACTCTATACGTTAAGCACACGTACGCAGTAAATATTATCAACTAACACCAAAACAAATAGTAAAATTTAAAAACAATAAACCACGACTCGAACAAAATATCCTATGTAAACACACCTATTTGTTGCCGACTAATAATTAACGCACAATTTTAAACAAAAAAACTCTATACGTTAAGCACACGTACGCAGTAAATATTATCAACTAACACCAAAACAAATAGTAAAATTTAAAACAATAAACCACGACCCGAACAAAATATCCTATGTAAACACACCTATCTGTTGCCGACTAATAATGAAGCTTCACGGCATTATAACAACCCCTTTTATACGAGACCATATGCAAGATCTGAAAAGTCAAAATTCTTGCCAGTTATCTGGTTACCCGATCGAAATTATGGGTTGTTTTTAGTAACTCCAATCGTTTTGGTATATTTCTGCGTTGATATTTAGTACATATAATTTAAAAAGAGAACCTTTCTTACAAAAATAGCTTACCGTCTTTTTACCTGCCCGGATATCAAAACAATCTGTTTTTAATTCACAATAGAAGGAAACGATAAAACTACCTGTGTTTTATCTTTCAAAAAATCTATTCTAGTCGAAATGCAAGTTATTATAGCACGATAACGTTAAGTTTTTATAGATATTGCATCGTTTATGCTTTTAATTAAGTGATTTTGTCTATATCGGATTTAAATTTTTGTTTTGACAAATTTTGTGCGTTTAGCTAAAGTAATTTAAAAATTAGAAAGTCAGGGAAATTCATTAGATGAATCTTTTGAGCATGTAAAATTGTTAGGTGTTTCTTTGAATAAAAGTAAAAGGGCCCAAGGGTTTGACTATAAAACAAAAATTTAAATCCGTTATAGACAAAAATCCTGGTTTTCACTTAATTAAAAGCATAAACGACTCATTATCTGGAATAAAATAGATTCATTTTGCAGACCATTTAATTTAATTAAGGCTCGGTAACTTTCTATGACAAATCTCATGTACGTAAAATTATAATATTATTATAGCACGACAACGATAAGTTTTTATTGAATAAAGTGAAATGTTAATTACTAATTTTTTTTTCTATTTCCCTTTGTACGTATTGTGTTTTTAAATTTCATATATATGTGTTTAATTGATGTTAATAGAAACATCTGGTATTCTTGTTTTTCAAATTCAGAGTTGAGTAGCAGTTGTCCAGGTTGCATGAGTTTAGAGCTTACGATATAAGTTTTTCCTTCTTTCCAGGCATAAAAGTACATAAGAGTCTCCCAATTAATATAATTTATGCTTTACTGAGCAATCCTGAGCTAGCTGAGAGAAATAAAGAATATCTGTGGTGTTTTCTAAATTTAATTCACCGTATATAATTTATATGTTTATACAATTGGAACGGTGGATATTTTATTCATATAGATCACCGCAGTATAAATCTCATGACGTATTGAAATATGTACATCATTGCGCTATAAAGATCTCAGCTATAAATATTGTGTATTCTGTTCATGCGTGACAGTTATTTGTCATACGTCATCATGAACACAATAGACCTCTTCGGCAGAGCTATGATGAGTATGACAGATGAAGCAATGGCTGCAGCAAAACGTGGACCGAGAGGTTATGGTTTCAAATTAACATCAGAGGGCAATTTCGATGTTGAGAACCGACGTATAACTAATGTAGGCGCTCCTATCAACGATAACGATCTTGTCACGAAGCGTTCTGTACTAATGTTATCAGATAACGATGAAGGTGTAATTGATGTTAAGAAGAGAAGACTAGTACATGTTAAAGGACCGCTTGACGACCACGATGTTTGCACGAAACAGTATACCGACGAGCTGGTGGACGATGTTGAAAGAAAATTACTCTCTAAATGTTGGAGACGACGAGAGGATAAAGGACAGGGGTCGTACTATGATGCTAAAGACGGAAGAATTTGTAATATAGGGGAGCCTCTAGAGGATAAAGATGTAATCTCTAGGCAGTATTTTAACAAACGAGCTATGCATACAAACGATCAAATGCAGTTTAATGCAGATGGTAAACGTATTGTTTCAGTAAGTTACCCTATAGATGGCACGGATGTCACTTCTAAAGCCTATGTAGATTCTCAATTCGACTCTGCTGTACAAACCTTCATTACAATGACTACCGACACTCAGAACACTATTAAAGATCTAAAGCAAAAGGTAACAAAGGTTGACATTGAAACTAGTAAACTTAACAGTTTGCTAACAACGTTGGAAAAAGAAACAAAGAGAAATCTCCTAATAACGAATGATGAGATGGAAACTAATCATTCGAGTGTGTTGACAAAGATAGAAGAAACAAATAATGCCCTAGATAGTAATTATAAAAAATTATTAGATAAAGTACAAGCGCTCGAGGATACTCAAAAAGTTATGCGATCATCGTTTGATGCCCTAATAGCCGAATCTGCAACACGTACGAACTCTTACAACATAAAGAGAGTGTACAATGCCGACTAATAACGGAATTTACTACTACTACTATCGGTTGACCTAATCATATTGACACCTTTTTTATTCTAGTTTTAAGTGTATTATATCAAATGCCTGAATAGCGCAGATAGGAAATGTGGTGAGCCTTACGGGAATGCTGCGCAAATGCTTAGTTTGCTTATATCTACGCTAATCAGTTATTTTTTTTTCTATCTTAGCCTAAATGTATCGTTGAAGAAATAAAAATGTATTTAAACAAAGTTTTAGTTTTACTAATATCAATAACTCTCCAAACATAACGATATGTAGCAGCAGCAACACATCGATATGGTAAAGAAAGTAAGTTTCGCCGACGCAAGCATGAATAATATACATCATATGCTAGTATGGGAGTATGCATACAGACAGGCGAGAAAGGGAGACTGGCAAACATTAGCTCTGGACAGATACCGTTTTCAAACAAGAATACATAATGTTGAAAAGCATCTGTGTGAAATTCTACAAGCTGATCATAGAGACTTTATCTATACGCAGAGATTTCAGAACACAGATTAGTCCGGCTGCAGCGGTGACCGAGTATAAATACAGGTACAAGCAGTCTCTTCTCTCAGTACCAGATGTTAGTTCACGAGGGTAACGGCTTTGTTAACAAGCTCATAGACAAGCTGCCTATTGAACTACATCTTCCTTCCTATCAGTACTGTGGACCTGGTACTAAATTATCTAAAAGATTACAACGTGGCGATAAAGGTATAAATCCTTTGGACCAGGCGTGTATGCAGCACGACATCTCGTACGCTCAAAGCTCCGATTTGAACAGTAGACACCAGGCAGATCGTGTATTAGAAGAAGCCGCTTGGAGGCGTGTTAAGGCTAAAGACTCTAAATTGGGGGAAAAAGCATCAGCTCTGTTTGTAACCGGTATAATGAAGGCTAAAAGAAAGCTGGGAATGGGCGTAAAGACAAAGAAACCATCAGTGAAAAAGGGTCTCGCTAGAAAGATGAAGAAGGAGAAAACTGTCACTTTCAAAGGTGGCGTTTTAAAGAAGCTTGTTGGTGTAGTGAATCGTGCAAGCAAGAGACTCACGGGTAAAGACTTAATACATCACGCCCTGAGCGCTGCCAGAAGAATCATTCAAAACGTGGGCGGTCAAAAAACGTTAAAGTACCCCGAATTATTCCAGTGCCTACAGCTACAGGGGGTATTTTACCACTCATACCAATTTTTGCTGGCCTCTCGGCTCTCGGTGCAATTATAGGAGGCGCTTCGGGCGTAGCAAAAGCTGTTAACACTGCTAATAGTAATAAGAGACAGCTAGAAGAAACTACACGGCATAATAAAAGTATGGAAGCTATCGCTTTAGGCGGTAAGAACGGGAACGCCCTTTACCTGAAGCCGTATAGAGCTGGCGGAGCTGCATTGTACTTAAAACCATATGTCAAGCGGTCAAAAAACTGAATAACTTGCGTCGGAGACCACTTACAGACCTAGATATAATAAAACATGCTAAAGACATTCCCTATTTTAGAGGTGTCTATATGAGAACAAGTCTACCTTCAACGAAACCTTTGCAATTCGAAAGAGCTATTGTTAATCTTGACGACGCTGGAGGACCGGGTACTCATTGGGTTGCTTATAGAAAGGATCTAAACGTGGTTTTGTACTATGACCCCTTCGGGGACCTGAGACCACCAGCTGAACTTGTGAAATATTTAGGGCCTCGCTGCGCCGTATACTACAACGTAGCCCAAGAACAAAAGTTCAATACATTCAACTGCGGACATCTGTGTCTACGATTTTTGTATAAAAGAGAGGTGAAAGTGTAAATCGGTTAAGTATGGCTAGGACCATCACGGTGTACGGTACAGGAAACAGGCTTTCTACGGATCGTATTTATCCACCTATAACACTAGATCACGTGCGTTACGAATACTCACTAGGTTTAGTCGGCTTATATACAAGTCACACGATACGGAATATATACCCAGGCAAAAATAAATTTTATTACGGAGAAAAGGCGATAACTATTGAACCGGGTAGCTACGAGTTTGCTGAAATCGTTAACTATATAAACAATCAAATTAGTGGCGATCCGGAAGAGGGAGATCTACTACTACAAATCAAAGCTAACACTAATACGGGAAAGTGTGAGATTGAATCAGCTACCGAGTTGATTGATTTTACCAAACCCGATAACATAGGATCCCTACTAGGATTTAAGAAGCGCGTGCTAGAACCAGGTAGTAGACACGTATCAGATCGAGTTGTCGATATACTTTCAACTCCAAACATCTTTGTAGACACGAATATTACAGGCGGCTCATATAGAAACAATCAAGCAGGTCATACAATCTTCGAATTTGGTGTTTGCGTACCACCCGGTTATCTGATTGAAAAGGAGCCATCGCATGTGATTTACTTTCCCATCACTGTCACCGAGATCGACAACATTACCATTAGACTGGTAGACGCGAGAGGAGAGTTGATAAATTTGTCTGAAGACACTTTCACGAGCATCAGGCTAGAACTTAAACGTGAAAAATGGGAATAAACTTTAGCTATAAAAACATCAGCATATGTCCATCAAAGGTCATTCACCGTCGAACGTCGGCCCGTGCAGACCTTCGATTAAAACTAACTAAAGCTCGACGCCTTTTTCTTGAATCTTTAGGCTTTAAAGTACGATACCAGCAGCAGCATGTCAAAACGAAGTAAAATGCATATTAACACCGACACCTTTAAAATTGATAAATTAAACATATTTGGGAAGCCTCGCGTCGATACAGATATAATAAAAGAGGATTTTTATACCTATCTGCCGTTTACGCTAAATGCCAATCATTCCGACACCATTAGAATCAGCATACAAAATTCCGATAACGTTTTAGCTTTGTATGACAGCTATGTACTTGTTAAAGGTAGCATAACGCGTGCAGAAAACTAGCAATTCCTTCTGGTAAACAATTTCGCACACTTTCTGTTTGATGAAATTCAACTAATATTAGGCACAAACCAGCTCATAGATGTCTGTAAACAGCCTGGCATTACAAGCACTATAAAGGGCCTCGTTTCACATGGCGCCGAGGATAGAGCTTTAAAAAACGGATTAAAATTTGAAAATATCTACCTATACGCCAAGTCTTTATTTCAGCCTAAATATGAATTCTTAAGACGTGTTATGAAACCACTTACGGGTATGGGATATCATAAATTTAGCGAAAACGATGACGTAATCAGCCCCGGTGATGTTAAACCTAATTCTGTGTTCATTTTTGATGATATAATTTGCAGCAAGCAGGAAAAGATTAGAGAATATTTTAGCATGGGTAGGCATAAGGGTGTCGACTGTTTTTATCTAGGTCAAACGTACGCCAAGATACCGAAACATCTGATTAGGGACAATGCAAACCTAATTATTCTCTTTAGACAAGACGAGTTGAACTTAAAACACGTGTTTAGCGATCATGTTGTAGGAGACGGTATTAGCTATGATCAGTTCAAAAACATTTGCTCTCTGTGTTGGAAGGAGCCACATGATTTCCTGGTAATTAATAAATACAGCTCTCTAGACCATGGCAGATATCGGAAGGGTTTTGATTCATATATAAGTTTATAATTAGAGTCGATTCGTTTAGTAGTCTCTGTATAGCCGACATGTCCAACACGTATGATCTGAGTTTAAAGCGTAAAATAATACACGCTCGTAATGCTATACGTAAGAAATTTGCATACTTTCGTCGTGATAGAGCAGAAGCAGAACGTATGTATCGCGTCACGCACAATCCAGTTATATCGCCATTGGAAACCATTGCTAAATCAGTTAACACCTCTAACGTACCCCTATTGAAAGTTAAAACACGACCATCTGTTGCTACTACTACTACTGCTAGTTACATTCCCCAGTTGAAAGTTAAAAAACAGCCTGCTGCATCATCATCATCATCGGAAGCAGACGAAGAAGAAGAATCTAATAAAACTCTTGATCTCCATACTCATTACGGTATGCTGATAGCTAACGCTGTCGGAAACAAAAATATAGATAGAACTAGATTCGGTATTAGATATAAAATTGATCGAGACGCATGGACATTTGCATCTTCCCCTGTGACTATGCGTGATACAAACATCATAATAAAAAACAACGTTTTCGAAGCAACAGCCGGTCTGTTTGACTTACTCACGTTTAGAGAATTAGAGACTATACCATCGCAAGCTGATAGCAATAATTATATGCAGATAATAGCCCTTACTAATGCGCATAAGAAATCATATAGACCACAGGGTAAACTAACAGCTGTTAAACATTGGAAGTATGATTATATAATTAAACCGAACTTACCCAGAATCAAAGGTTTAGGCATTAGACTATCATCATCATCGTCGAATTTTAAAAAATTAAGCGATTGCAAAGTCGAATACGTCTACTGGAATAAGGCTAACGAGCTAGTCGACCGGCTTCGTTTGTTATATGCTGTAAAGAGTGCCGGCAACACTAGTCCACAGAATGAAAACGAAATAATATCAATTATAAGCGAACTTAAGGAGGAAGGCATCATAGAATAGAATATTTCGGGGGTATATAATGATATATTGCTTTTAACATTATTCAGTATTCATCAAACTCGGCTGCTGCCAGTATAATTATTTGAGACGCTGCTCTCTCTCGGTGTCGTCGTTGATATTAATTGTATGATGATGATGAGTGCTAAACAAGTCGTTGTTGATGAAATACACAGGGCTGCTAGAAAAAACTTTCAATGACGCCGCACTATAATAAAAAATTTCCAGGACTTGTTCCAGGCTGACTTAGCCGAGTTTATGCCCTATGCTAAAGTAAATAAGGGGTATCGTTACATACTGCTGATGATAAACTGTTATTCGAAATATCTGTATGCACGACCGTTGAAAACTAAATCCGGAGAAAAGGTGACAAAGCAGGTCCGCAGCATCTTTAAGAGTTCAGTCATACCCAAGAATCTTCAGACGGATCTCGGGAAAGAGTTTTACAATAAACATTTTAAACGATTAATGAAAGAGCACACTATAAATCATTACTCTACATATTCCGTAATTAAGGCTTCGATAGTTGAACGTGTTATCCGTACAATTAAGCAAAAGCTGTATAAAGAGTTTAGCTACCGAGGATCATTTAAATGGGTAGATATATTACAGAGGGTAGTTGACAGCTATAACAACACCAGACATAGAACGATAGGCCGAGCTCCTGCTACTGTTACACCTACCACCCAACTAACCGTTTATGACACTAATGTAAAAGCTGATGTCGCTGCAGGAAGTAAACGTAAACTAGACTTGAACGACCTCGTACGTATTAGTAAGTTCAAGGGGGTCTTTTCTAAGGGATACACGCCCAGCTGGTCAACTGAATTATTCAAAATAGTTAAAGTTCAATTTACAAAACCTGTCACTTATCTGCTGGAAGATCTTTATGGGGTTGCTGTCCGAGGAGCTTTCTACGAGTTCGAGCTGCAGAAAACCAAACAGCCAGACGTTTACTTAGTTGAAAAAGTACTTAAACGCCGCAGCAATGGTGACATTTATGTAAAATGGCTCGGCTTGAATGAAAAGTCCTGGATAAAGGAGGAAGATGTTGTTAAATGACAGTTCTTACCTATATGAAGTTTATATTACTAGATTAAATAAAGTATGTTGAGGTTTAAGATTAATATATAGTTAATATTCTATTAAGTAAATGTTAAATGTTAGAATATATATATATATATATATATATATATATATATATATATATATATATATATATATATTAGCGTGTCCCAAAAAAAATCAAAGTTTGAAAATGTTAAGTCTCACCCTATAATTTGGTTCTTTGTACAAAATGATACTGGCATGCAAAATTTTGGGACATTTGAAGCATAACTAGTGGTCCCCCAAAGGCCGTTCGTTTTGGGCCTCCCGGGTGAAATTTCCGAAAAACATCCAATTTCGAAAGAAACTTAAATTTGTTAATTGTCATTCTTTAGAATCTTTACATGTTTAGAACTGTTTTTAAAAGCTTTTCAAGTATCCTCTCTGGTATAAAATGTTGATAATTATAAATATACACTACAGGATTGTAAGTTAATAAGGCACAAACGTTTCCCCAAAACCAGATTTATTTAAACCGACACCTGCTAAATAATAAACTAAACTATTTTGCATGCTATAGTAATTAATCACAAAATTAAACGGTATATCAGGTAAAAACCGGTTAACCACTGCTCTTTCCTTATTTTAAACTTCGACTTTGATTCCTCCAACGATTCAACCGTTTTGTGGTATGTGTGTACATTGAATCATGGTTTACAAGCAGATCAGTTGTTGATGCACCAGTAAATGATATTCTATTGATTAAAAGGTTGAGACAGTATGATGATGAAAAACTGACTGAAGTCGGTCTGAAGATGATGCAACGACATTCATGGTATTTAAGTCAAGAGCTTGCAACACTTGCACTCTTCTCTGAGCTTCCATCCTCTGATGAGAAAACCCTTTTTGTAAAGAATATTAAGAATGAACGTGGGGCACACCTAGTAAAAACACTACCACACAATGTTGCTGATTTGTGCGTTTCTCGTACCTTCTTTAAAACAACATGCATTGACGACAGCTTTCTTGAAGCGTCAATAGAATCTTGGAGTCAAAACCAACAGTACCAAGATGCTGCCCTTTTGGTCAAAAACTTGGCCTGTGTCAATGATTGTGCTGAGCGTGGGGTTGCTCTGATACAAGAATTTAATTCAACATGCAAGAATGAGACTCAGAAGCAGTACTTACTTCAAGTCGTGGAACAGCATCGAAATAAATTTGTTCATTGCAATCGTAAAGATCTTCTTGATATGTAAGGAAGGTTTAAGACTAACCATTATAAGATTTAACTGTGTAAGACTAAGTGTGTAACTGTGTATTTATATCTGTATGTTCTATAGTGTCTTAAGTATCTGAATCATCTACTTAGTTTAGTTTATTATTTAGCAGGTGTCGGTTTAAATAAATCTGGTTTTGGGGAAACGTTTGTGCCTTATTAACTTACAATCCTGTAGTGTATATTTATAATTATCAACATTTTATACCAGAGAGGATACTTGAAGAGCTTTTAAAAACAGTTCTAAACATGTAAAGATTCTAAAGAATGACAATTAACAAATTTAAGTTTCTTTCTAAATTGGATGTTTTTCGGAAATTTCACCCGGGAGGCCCAAAACGAAGGGCCTTTGGGGGACCACTATTTATGCTTCAAATGTCCCAAAATTTTGCATGCCAGTATCCATTTGTACAAAGAACCAAATTATAGGTTGAGACTTAACATTTTCAAACTTTGATTTTTTTTGGGACACGCTAATATATATATATATATATATATATAAAATATTTGCGTTTTATTAAAAATAAAACAACAGTTTTCTTTTGCTGTAAAACATATAAGTTTAAAAACATATAAGTTTAAACCATTTCTTGGGTATCAGCAGCAATTAAAATAATAATCAAAATAATGATTATAATAATATTTGAGAGGTACAGAATTTCAAACAAAACACCCCTAGACAATTGTTTCGCCCTTTGGATGGCATCTTATAGATGTCTCCAGTATTAAATGTTGCTATTAATGTAAATTCGGTATTTACATATAAACAAGCGACGGATTTGAGAGGTACAGGGTTTCAGACAAAGCCTCCCCTACTGAGGAGCCCAAAGAAAGGGCGAAACAATTGTCTAGGGGTGTTTTGTTTGAAATTCTGTACCTCTCAAATATTATTATAATCATTATTTTGATTATTATTTTAATTGCTGCTGATACCCAAGAAATGGTTTAAACTTATATGTTTTTAAACTTATATATATATATATATATATATATATATATTTGTCAAACCGCTTATACACACCCGTTTCGCTATATTCTACCGACTTGTCGGACCATTTTCGACGCTCTCAGACCCGGGCTTGGGCCTGGCAAAGTTCTCCTATGTTTTCGAGGTCTACAGGATAAGGTTTATCTAAAACTGCAATAAAAAAATATACAATTTGGGTTTGGAAAAGTAGGGTCTGTAAAAAGTTTTATACAACCGTAGTTCATCACAATGAACTATAGGGGGCGTCGCGCCTTTCTCAAGTGTATATCGTATATTTTTATACAAGACGCTATCAAACCCGCTATGTTCTACAGACTTCCTAAGCCCTGGATCTGGCAACATTGCCATGACGCATATGTTAAGCTTTGTTTTATAAACGTTTGGTTATAATAGCTCGCATTTAATATTTGATGGAGAAAAGAAAAGTGATGGGAAAAGTGACGTAAGAATTACATCAACTCGTATGCGAGTTCTTTTCACATTTGTAAATTAATCTCTGGCTTTGAAAAATTGAAGGTTTTAATATTTATTAATAATAATAATATACTTTATTTATAGCATATAACAAGATAAATTCCTTATAATACATTATAATTTCTTAAATATTAATGTAATTTATTACATATTTTTTACACTGTTTCTTAAATAATGTTAAAGATGTACAGTTTTTTACATTAGCTGGAAGTGAATTATATTCCACTAAACCTTTATGAAACAGATTATTTTGTCCTATATTTGTTGTTACTGTATGAACATAAAAATTATTTCTACTTCTAGTATTATGATCATGAACATCTACGAATAGTAATTCATTTAAAATGTGCTCTGGATATATTCGGTTTTTATTTTAAATATTATTAAATGTTTAAAAAAGAATATATAAAAATCTCTGTCCTATTACATTGAAAGCTAATTTAAGAATCTTTACTGTAATACCATCGACACTACTATTCTTATTAGGTAAATTGTTTATAATTTTTTTTAACTCCAAAAACTCTATTGGTAAAAATTTTTCGAACTTGCATTGATGTACATTAATGTGGCTTAAATCAGTTTCAATTTGGGTTAAATTTGTTAATGTAATAATTTGTTGTATGCTGTTAATAAAGTAAATATTGAATTTTTCTGCAATTTGATTTTCCTTTTTTTCTAACTCATTGTCAAAAATAATACATTCCTTTTTTTGTCTGTTATGGCCTCCTTTAATTAATTCTTTAACTGTTTTACACATTTCTGTTGAGTTATTTTTCATGTCATCTATTTTTTCTTGATAATAATTTCTCTTGTGGTTCCTGATCAAACTAGTAATTCCATTTCTTTGTTGTCTATACCTATTCATATCACTTTCTTCTTGTGTAAAGATTGCTCTTTTATATAATCTGTCCCTTTCTTCAATTTCCAAGGCTATTTCTGGGGTCCACCAACGCTTACAACTCCATTGACATTTAATGGTTTTTTAACAGTTGGAGCATGCCTGTTTAGTGTGTTCATTATGGTTTTAACTAATGTTTCTGCTAGTTGATTGGTGTTTGTACAGTCCGGATTCCATGGTTGATCCATTAGATCTAATTGAAATTGCATTTCATTGAAGTTGCTCATGTCCTGTGTTGTATTGTATATTCTTCATATTTTTCTTTCACTTTTGCATTTACAGTTATTATTGAGTGATCGGTTATTTTTGGAACATGGTGTACCTGGACATCAATGGTTTTTTCATTAGATACAAGAAGATCTGAGTGTAGCACTGTCCTTAGTGATTTTTGTAGGTTGGTCGAGAATCTGATGTAGTCCATTATTTTTAATTAACGATCTCAGCCTATTTTCATAATATGAATCCTTTAATAGGTCAATATTAAAGTCTCTGATAATTAGTAAGGTCTCTGATCTACTAGCATATACATCAAACAAATTTTCAAGTTTCATTAGAAATTGAGCGTCACTAGAGTTTGGAGAGTGATATAATAGTTATTTATGGTACAAGTGAGTTAAGTAAGATATTATCCACGAACGAGAAATTTACCCTCGAGGGCCGGCAGGCCGGAGAGGGTAATTTTTCTGAGTGGATAATATCCTTAACTCACGCGTGTCATACAAAATTTTATCCAACACCGCTTTATTTAAGTTTCAACATCGAATTTGCAATGTATAGTAGTTTTGAAGGTAATAAATTCTATACTCTAGCACGATGACTGGATTTTAATAATATTAAATAACGTAAGCTGGTGATTGGTTGTTATCTTTGAAGGAGTGAGTTTTTTAAAAATAACCCACGTTGCTAGGGGCAACGTGGGTTATAATGTAACATAAGAGTAAACAATCACTTTCCTTATTTAAAATGACCATAGTAAACATGGTATTTATATAGAGGTGTTGGATAAATTTATAAAGTTATATTTGTATGATTGAAAGCATATATTAATACCTACAATCCATGTGTTCATATCAATGTATCTTTAAGTAGGACTTTATAACTGAATTAATTTTTTATATAAATGATTAGAGTAAGGTTAACAGGATTTTCGAGCAAGTGAGACAACGCAACATAATACGGAAAAGTTAATTTCTGGGGAAAGTGGATGGTTTCCAAATAAGGTGGAAAAGTACATATGTCATTTTCCGTAGTAATGAAACGATAAATTTCAAGAACTTGATTAAATTTTTTAGTATTAAAGTACTGTAATATCTTCTTTGTACGTTTGTTTGAAGGATTGTTTGTGGTTAATTAAAGCTTTATTCTTTTCCTGTTAAGATGAGAGAATGAATGCTTGAACTATTTGGTTTCTGAATTATTTTCTGATCTCTCGTTTTCATTCGATTCCTTGGATACTACAAAGTATCCAAGGCAACGGTGATCATCACATTTATTGCTCCCTTGGTTTTTAGAATTTTTCCAGCAGAAAAAGTCTCCATCAGCTTGCTTGAGGATAGGATTGGAAAGAACTAGTGAATGTACGCATAAGATGTGGTTGTGATTGTAAAGCAACTTGATAGATACGTAAAAAACTGCGTTTTTTCTTTGGCTGGTTTTACAATTGATTAAAGTTAGTACAGGGCTCTTAATGTTAATGTTCGTTACAATGATAAGAACTTAACCTATAGAAATGCGCTAATAAGAATAACGTGATAATCGAATGAGATAATTGAAAACGGTTAAAATTAAGACAGCAGATTCTAAATTCTAGGGCTCGTTGCAAAATGTAAATAACTAAAAACTACAAAACTTAACCTAAGAGGAACGTATGAGGATTCTGTTGGACTTGTAGGTTGTTGGTTGGATCATAATCGTATATGCAACATAAAAGGAAAATAGTAAATGTATGTACACAAATATGTCTAACAGGGAACAAAACGTAGTTGCGAACGTTCTATACATAAACGGCACAAAAAAAGATAAGGATTTGTAATGGGCTGCATCCGAGCTTATCTGCTATGTATTCCCTGTGTTCCCGATCACACGAAGTAACGAATCTTTGGTACGACCGTTTATTGAAGTTCACAACAACCGATTTGTAATTATACGTTTTGCGACACACTGTTATGTGGGTTTCTTGTAGGGTTCTGAAACTTTTTCTGGAATAAATAGGTTTAGCTCAGGTTTAAATCGACAATCTATGCCAACGAAATGGCATAATTCTTGTTGCATTCTAAGGATTGGAAAGTTATGACTAGCTTCTCCTTTTGAAACTTGCGGCGTAACTCCATCACTGTTCACTGTGTGGTCCAGACAAGTTAGTTCTTTCGCTTCAAAGATTGTTTCTTTTTTAATTTGATAGTTAACCGTAATGATATAGGCGCTGAAATACTTTCTTTAAATGCTGTAGATAGTCTGCTTTGATGGCAGAAAAATTTAGAACAGAAAAAACTTTATACAACCGTGACTTCAGATAGATTATGACTTCAGCGATGGAACTTCTCCATGTACTGGTAGTGGTGGTGCTGAGAGAGTATTGATCCTCTACTGGAATTATGCTAATTGATTTCTCGACATCTGCTTCATAAATAGGATCCTGGTATCTTGAATGATATGCTTGCAAGAGTAAGTTTCTTGACAGATTGTTGCGTGTTCAATTAAAGTCGGCTGTCACCACATGTAATATCTTCTGTGTTTGTTTGTTTGAAAGACTGTTTGTGGTTAATGAATGCTTTATTCTTTTAATGTTAAGATGTGAGAATGAATGCTTGAACTATTTGTTTTCTGAATTATTTTCTGACTCCTTGTTTATATTCGTTGCATTGGATACTACACGCACACATACATATCACTGGATCACAGTACTCATACATATCGTCGACGTTAATGCATACTAGCGGAACTATTTTCTAGCAATTTTCCAGGAGCGCGGTTTAAATGCTTATAAAAACTTTGTTACAGATGGCATGATGAATTCTTTGAAATCGCAACTAGCAACATTGCTAGTTACAACATTTCAAAGAATTAAGTTCATATGCATTAATGGCGACGATATGTACTATATACCACCAATAAATAACAACGTCGTAGACCATTCAGGGTATAAATCGTGAGGTGTTCTTTATCAAAAATTAAAATGGGCGAACTAAGTTGAGCATCATTTGTGACTTTTTTGCTAAAACGCTGAAGGAAAACTTTCTCGTCTGTAATTTGTAAGATTACTTAATGGAACTTTTAATGGAAACAGGGCACTCAAAAGGTTCGGAGGGGCAGTGTATGTTGCAACCCCCAATTGAATGTCATGAACATTGGTATGGGGTAGATGCAGTAGTAAGTAGCACTTCACTATAGCAACAAGAAACGGCCACCTCATAGAACAAAAGATAAACGGAATAAATTCTGTGGGACGTTCTTTAACAAAAATGAAACTGGGTGGACTAATATGATTTGCGCCTGTTATATTTAGAACTGCATGTATTTCAAATGTAATCAGAAAATCTCTGGTGTACAATTCGGCACTAAGAATATAATACATATTCCAATTCACAAATAGCTATTTCAGAATACAATAAAAATTGATCTTTAACTTAGTACAAGTGCAATATAACGGAATTAGGCAAGGTTTGAAAAAACTTCTTCTTTTCTTCGTTACCTTTCGACGTTTCTGTTAAAGGCACTTAACCACCATATAGTGTATACTGTTTTGTACCTTCAAATTCATTAAACAGAAAGTAGGGATCGAATATTCCATAATTTCTTTGTAACTGTACAAACGCACAGTAAAAATAGAAACTGCTATTTTTTAATCTAGGTTAAACTAATCAAATGTAGTCTATTTTGGTCAGCTAAACTTGAAAATGACTTTATGCTTGATTTGTTCATGTTTACGAGTAGATAATATCCTGAACTTTGTAAAATATCAATATTAAACCACGCCTTCAGATGGATTTTGTCGTTTTATTTTCAAAAACTGTTAGATTTATGGACTGGTTGTTAAGTGGATTAGATAAAATAATTAATTGGCTTATTTAATTGGCGCATGAATATATATCATACAGGTTGTTTCACTTAAGATTCGTATCCTCTGAATAGGTGGTAGTACACATAAAATGCAACAAAAAAGCTGAAAATCATTAGTGTCTATCTTTCATAATAACCGAAAAAATAATGGTTTTTGAAAAGTGGGTAGCAGGTCACTGCTCTAAGAATCGCACTTGGAGCTGGATGTGCCTATCTGATACATTGACGCAGTTGCTGCTAGGTGATGTCGCAGTTTGTTTTGACTAGAATTTCCAGCAGTTTCCAAAAGTTGACATTTTTAGCAAATTTTTGTCGATTTGCGTAAAAACAAAAAGAGTTTTTTGTTCCTATTCCTAATTTAAACGAAAGTTGAGTAAAACACCCTGTATGTAGACCAACAATTTCTACCAATACATTTGACGGAGCAACTTCAGAACATAACTTATTGCGATCTTGTATTCGTCATCAAGTACTCAGCTAAGAAAAAAAATGTTGAGTTCGCAGTGCAACCTTAGCATCACTTCTGCAAAATTCATGAAGCGATGTTGTTGTTATTGTTGGTTGTAGTATTATGATAATTTTGCAGTAAAAAGAATATCTTTAGGAGAATGCCCTGTACTGGACAATTATTTTATAAAAACCAAAACGTATAGGGCATTTCACCTTGTTTTGAAATCTTTTTTACTTGTTTGTACGTCATACTGCATGACGTTTTACCTTTATTTTTTTGCATTTTATAGAGCATTATTTGACTTGTCACTATTCGACTTGGGTCAAGTATACCTGTTTCGTGAAGAATTAAATTTTGCATTCAATAGTGTATTCATTAAACATATCACTGGCACAGAATTCCGTATCTAGCGGTTGCGGGTACGCTACAGCTACCACAAGCACAAAATAACACTAATGTATGTTCTAATAACAACTGTCCTTGAAAACAAAATTTTATCCAAATTGCATTTTTGACTTTTTTATTTTGAAGGTCTATAGCTTTGTAACATTTCATTTTTAAACATAGATATGTTGTGCTTAATGGCCTATTTTGATCAAATGCATTGACCCTCAGGAATTGGCATCGTCTGCTCGAGATATCCTACACGTAAAATGGGTGAAGTCCCATTTAATGTTAAATATCTAGCTACATTTTAAAGCAGGCGTGGAATTAAGTCGTGAACTTAGAATTCCAAAACAAAAACCATTCAAGAAAAAAATTACTCGATACGAATATCAATATAAAGAACGAAGTAAGAGAGATCCAAAAACCCTGAAGTACCCTGTACGTTTTAGGTTCACTAAAAAGATTGATTAGTACAGGGTATACCCCTAAAATGTATCTTGCCAATACGAGAATTACCATATGACTAGCCCCAAATAATAATGATAATATCGCCTCGTAGATTTTGCTGGAGATGCTGAGATAGAATAAGACTGAACCAGGATCGCGTTCGATGCTCAACGAGATTTCCATAGTTATTTCATGATGAACATCAAATCACACAAAGTTATGCTCGAAGCTTCTCGTATAATATGTACCGATACAAATTATTTGTCTGTGTGACATATGATCGTTTTTCAATAACACAGAAACAAGACAACATGCACAAAGTTTTCTTAGCTTTTTGGTATGTAAGTTAAATAAAATCCTATTTTACCTAACTGTCTCCATTTTGATAAACCTAATAGTTTCTGAAAAAACAGTAAAAACCATCTGGGGACATGGCTTACCCTCATCAGCTTCTCTGGTTCACCACTTTTGAGTAGTAACTTTTAAGGGGTTATTTAACATATCACAAAGAAGGCCTATCAAAAATCCAAGGATCTACCTCAATTCCCCTCTATTTTTACAAATTTGACTGAACTGTTACCGTGGCATTAAAATATACATATATTAGCAACTGTTCATTTGTGCTAAAAACATAACAGTAAAATGTTCAGGAGGTCAAAAGATTTGGCTATAACATTTATTTTTTCAAAACATATACATGACGTGTCTTCGAAACTTTTAATTGTATTCTTGTAAACATAAACCTTATGTATTTTAGAACACAAGAGGCTCAATGCTATTTTCTCATGTTAATAATAATTTTCAGAGTTACATCGTTTTACGGAAAACGTTAATTTTTCTGCGTTTAAGGTTGTTTATGGAATTTACGAACAAATCAACAAAAATAAAGATCACTTATGTGCTTAGCATCCCGAAATCATTACGTCAATCGTAATTTTATCTCTGATACATTCGGCAACATTGCTGGGTTCGGTAGGGTAGGTAGGCTTGCTTAAAATTATACAAATGGGTCTGTAAACACTGTAATATGTATCGGGTTCAAGAACGACTGTCAAATATCACCAATATTTTTTTTCATATATTTTTACCCCTCGAGGATCTAAAATATTGCTTATCAGAAATAGATCAATATTATGTAAAATATACACATTTAAAAAATGGAAAAATGCGGGTCTACTAACGACCCTATCATATAGCGGGTCCGACAACGTCGATTAAACCTATATATATATATATATATATATATATATATATATATATATATATATTTATAAGCTGATCTAAGTTATTTTGTTAGAAAATTAAGTAACATCCTCATATAACATATCTAGTTTATATTGATTAATAAAGTAATATACTATATATATAAAACTATAATTACCTAGTTTAAGCTGATTTACAATAGAATATTAGTAATATTGTGTAACTTTACGAAAAATAAAAAAACAGTAAAACATTTATCGATTTTTATTTTCACGTATAAAATAACAATGCCGTCCGAACCAATCCCAGTAGACGTAACGGTCACCTCTATCCAATACTGTTTCATTTACTAGCATTAGGATGAAGGGAGAGAGAGAGAGAGAGAGCGTGAGAGCGAGAGAGTGAGAGAGAGAAGGCTCTTTAATGCGTCCTCTAATAGGAGAGAGTGAGAGAAAAGGCTCTTTAATGCGTCCTCTAATAGGAGAGAGTGAGAGAGAAGGCTCTTTAATGCGACCTCTAATAGCATCAGTACGTAGGATAATACAGATTTCTTCATGAGGCCGCCCTCTATTAACAGAGTCCTCTGGGTTTTTTTCCTAGCAACACTTTAGCACCATTTAGCCGAGCGCCGAACCATATGCCGGTAATACAGATTCCGTACTTTGAGAATCACGTCAGACGACAGCGGCGCCATCTGTTTTCCCCTAGCAACGACGCTACCATTTAGCCATGTGAAGAACCAAATGCCGATAATACAGAATGTCGGGTACAAAAATCACGTAAAACGACACCGGCGCCATCTGTTTTCCCCTAGCAATGACGCTACCATTTAGCCGAGTGACAAACCAAATGCCGATAATACAGAATGCCGGTACAAAAACGACACTGGCGCCATCTGTTTTCCCCTAGCAACACTAACACCATTTAGCCGAGTGACGAACTAAATGCCGGTAATACAGAATGTCGGTAATGCAGATTCCGTACTTAACCACCTAGAGAGAGACAGACAAAAAGTCACCAGATTAGAGAGAGACAGAGAATCTAGGGTCCCTAGAACTGTCTGCCTCAGGTGGACCAATACCTACTGACGTGAGCGTAGAAGTATAATCATTTCGGTTGTAGCCCTAGGATGCCGCGATGTCTTCATTATAAAATCACTACGATCTCGGACTACTGCATCAATCATAATGTAATATGTAGTGTAATGTTTTTATTTCCCCGACATTGAGACTCTTTGTTTGTTTGATATACAACTGTAAGTATATTAAATAAAATAAATTGGGTTCTGGCACTGTGTGTTATTCCCACAATTAAAAATTTTTACTTTAATAATATGTACTTTATAGCAAACAATTATTAGGTATTACTTTTTGTTATAATATCAATTAAATCATTTGACCCAGTCAATGTCATTTTATAATACCTCGTTGAAAATTGACCAACACAACTTTATAAGTTTGACACATAAAATTAAAATGTCATATTATTCTAATGTCAGGTAATGCTCTCTGTTATAATGTTATTTATCGAATATCAAATTAATTTCTTAGATAAAACTCATTCAAATAATCAATTTGCATATGGTTCACACCATATGGACAAAATTATTTATACCAGACAACACTCAAAACCAACCTGTAAGTCAATCACCAAACTTCACTTTATTTATTAAAGAAAAGGATATTAATATTTTTCTTTGCCACCACCTTCTATTGTAGCTTCCTTACAAAATCTGCAGTCTTACTATTTATGATAAAGTTCCACTTTAATGCACCAAATTAATTCCATCTGTCGGCCAATGTTTCACCAATGCAAAGGTTAACGGTTAACAATTTTAAGGAAGTTTTAAACCTTTTTAATTTTTCTTAGTATGTTTCTTTCTGTCTTGTTTTCTTACCATGTGAAATAAATACAAGAACACCATTTAAATTCTTCAATAATTATATTTATTATTATTTATTTTAATATATCTTCATAATGTTGGTCACAATTATTTTAAACTTTTACATTAGAAATATCTATAATATATCTTTTATCAGATTTTAATAATAAACTTTTCATACTTCAAAAAAAACATTTCTTATTATTTTTTCCCCTAATATCCTTCAGTTATTTTCATTATTTAGTTTCTAAGCTAAACTTTTTCTGTCTCTATTTTAGGTAATAATATAAATAGGTTGTTTGTATGGTAACATCTATATTAACAATTTTCTCATTGTTACTCTAATGCACTTTGTTTATTTGAATGATCATGCAATAAAATAAATTTTAGACGAGCATATACCTGTTTAGAAGAAGAAAATTTAATGAAAATATGAACTGTATGTTTATCAAATAACATTAACCTGGTATCAAACCATTAAATCAATACAATAAAATCATCAATAGGGGTTTTAAACATTTTGGATGAAAGTATGGTCAGATGACCATAGCAGTAGATTTGATCCGTATACGTGGTAATATCGCACGCTGAACTGTGTATAACGCGAGCGCGGTGAGGTCACGCGCTAGACCGCGAATGACCTTGAAATTGACCGAAAATTACTACGTTGGACCTTAGCAATTTTCCCATGTTAATTTCCATAAGGATTGCCGCCGAACTGTTATAGCATATCTACTGTCATTTTTACATATGTCATTTTTGCATATGTCATTTTTGCATCTGTCATTTTTGCATCTGTAATTTTTACATCTGTCATTTTAAATCTGTCAATTTTGCTTCTGTCATTTTAAATTTGCCATTTTTGCATATGTCATTTATACGTATGTAATTTTTTTTTGCATCTGTCATATTAAATCTGTCAATTTTAATCTGTCATTTTAATTCTGTCATTTTTTTGCATCTGTCATTTATACGTCTGTCAATTTTAATCTGTCATTTTTGCATCTGTCATTTTTGAATTTGTCATTCTTGAAGGAGCCATCTTGGATTTCCCCAGATTTGAATTTTAGCGCTAACTCTGGGATTGGATGCTCTTTTCACTAAGCTGAAACTCTTTCTCTCTCCTTCTCATAGTATGACTACTTACCGGCTCTGCTTTGTAGCTTAGGATGTTCGCCGTCGGAAATCTTCGGCTTTATTCATGTACTCTCTCTCGCTGATGGCGCCGATCTACCTTTTATATAGTCACCACCCCCTTCACCCTTAGTCATGATGGTCTCTTCACCCTTTCACCCTTAGTCATGCTAGTCTCTTCACCCTCCTTCACCCTTAGTCATGCTAGTCTCTTCACCCTTAGTTATGCTAGTAAATGAAACATCAGTGTTTAAATATGCATATTATTTATTTTGCTATACATTTAATGGACAATTGTAACATATTATTTGACAAATTATTCATTACACAGTATGAGTTGAGATCATCGCGTAACACTTGCAAATTGTTCAAATATCTTTGTAACCTATTTCTAAGATAGTTTATTTCCGCCATGGTGTTCTTAATACGACGGTGCAAACGTTGTCGCTGACGTTTTCGGCTGCTGCTGCTGCTGATATGATTGCAGTCGTGTACGTACGGCATCGATAAACTTTTGCGGATAATGTTTTATTATTTCTAATAAAATGAACGAGTTCAATCCACCACCAGTTGCTGCTGCTGCTGTGTTGTCTATTAAACTGGTAGCTGAGTAGTATCCGCATAACAGTTCGGTCGTGAATAAGATGGAGTCTGTAGGTGGAAGCGTTTTATAGACATCTTCAGGGTTGCGTCTCAGTTGACCTTCTGCTACGTTCTCTATGTTTGCGTGGTAGAAACGCGAAAAGTCCAGGTGATGTAACGTTCGAGCCTGGTGATTGATCAGCGGTGCTAGATGCAATATAGACTGAAACTCGTAATCTTTTAAGGTTATAGTCCGCTGTTTATCATTCTGATGAATGGCCACCCTGTTGCCGAAAAACTCGTTGTGAATAATCTCGATGCATAAATTCTCACTTAGATGGAATTTCAAATGTTTATCACGATGTAGTACACTGTTGTCCTTGCTGCAGCAACCATAAAAGAAATTTTTAAACATTGCCTCGACTCGTATATCATACAGCTCGAACCAGTCACTTTCAGACAACACCAGTTCACCATGCTCACATACGTTATTCACGCATTCGAGCTTCACTACCACGGCAAATTCTCCCTGGACGTCGTCGTCGTCGGGCGAAATAAGTCCTACTTGAATGTTGTGTATATGGTCGTAGTTTTGTTCTTCTTCACCTGGAGGTCTCGTAACGTACAACGGATACTGGACAGCCCCGAGCAGTTGAACACGTACTTCACCTTTAGCTGCTGCTACTGGTGTATCTATGACGGTAAAGTTTACTGATGCTGCTACAGCGTCATCAGCGTAGTATAGAGGCTGCTGCTGCTGCGACAGATCATGGAACGCTAAAACAATAATAATACAATAATCGATTAATATAAGCATAAACACACACACAAAAGTTTTAAACACCTTACCTGTTTCTTCTTCATTGTTCCACGCTTGACCGTTGTCGGTACTTGCTGTTGATGATGATGCATGATCTGCAACATCCGAACCTTCTTCATCTAAACAAGCAGCAGCAAAATAGACACAAATTAGCATACAAACACAAGTTCTATAAACAACAACTTACCTATTTCCAGAAGTTCGCTCTCACAGGTCTCGTTATCATAACAATAATTAGGACTGCTTATACTCGACATCATCGTAATTGCTGCTGCTGCTGCTCTACACGTACTGTCTGCTACACGCTAACAACGGTCGACTTTATATAGTCACCTATACTTACCTAGATCCAGCGCATGCTCAGTAACATGCATACGGTAAACAAGCTGTCATCGCTGGCAGACAAGTTTCATCCTGTTTAATGACACGTCATCACAGGCAGGTGTGTGTGTGTAGGTAATGACCTCATTCTTGCTTCTCTCTCTTACTAGTTATAGCTATCACTTTTTCATGCCGTGGTACAGAAGTAGGTATTGCGTCGGTGTTGAGTCCAGACCCACCCTTTTTATGCAAATGACCCGCGATCTAATTAATATTCAAATAAGGCGTGGTCTAATTAAATGCGCGAATTAAATTACTTGATCTAATTAAATTAATTCACGGTATCATTTACATATCTCATCTCTCATTTACATATATCATTTCTCATATGCATGCGCGAATTAAATTAATTCACGGTATCATTTACATAACTCATCTCTAATTTGTACACCTCACCTCTCTTATTTCTCATATGCATGCTCGAATTAAATTAATTCACGGTATCATTAGCATCTCTCATTTACATATATGATTTCTCATATACATGCGCGAATTAAATTAATTTAATTACATTTATCATTTCTCATATGCATGCTCGAATTAAATTAATTCACGGTATCATTAGCATATCTCATCTCTCTCTCATAAATTTATTTCAAAATAAATCTTATGTTGTTATTCCTAAATGATATTTAAATATAGATCTACACGTCATCATGTAATTATGCGAAAACAATTTAACATGTAGAAACGTAATAATAAAAATTTGCTTTCAAGTATACAAAGTATCTCTAAAAATTACTGTCAATCAACAGTCAGATTATCTCTATTGCATTCTGACATGTTTAAATATACGTCATAAACATTTAAAATACGGTTTACAAGTAAAGCAAATTCTATTTGAAAGGAAACAATTAGCATCGTTCGTTATGATTTCTTCAAAATTTATTTCAATGAAACTTTTTAAGAATATAGAATACTGTAGAGCATTATTTTTAAAATTCGAAAACATTATCTGTAGCTAAAACTGTTTAAGAAGTTACTTTCAAACTAAATGTTTTTGCATGAAAATACGTACAAACTAATTAACCATGTTGTTTTCGACATTCTTTAAAACTGCTTTCAACCATAAATAAACAAACGTTCTTACAAATGACTGAAAGGAATTTAGATTTTCTAACAACAGTTGTATTATGCATCTTAAATACAATAAATGAATTTTAAAAACCGTAGTTTTCAAAAGATTGTTTCGTTAAATATTCTAATATTCAGGGCTATATGAACCAAAACGATTAAAAGATAAACATTCTTTCTCTGTTATTACGTTTAAAAGATTATTAATATCAAGAAGCAAACTAATCATTTTGAACTTTTTAGATTGTCTACAATTCCGTATCATTAAGAAATATTAATTTTCCTTATTTGAAATTCGTCAAAGTGAGTGTTGGTTTATAACTATATGTATGTATATATTTATATTAATTATTTCACTTCTTACAGCCTCCGACTAACATCTGACCAAAACAATGTCTTCTTTTTCGACATCGAATTGCGATAGCGACTATATTGATGATTATGAAGATGCTGATACAGAATTTTGGTCAAACGACGATCAAGAATTGCAGCAGCAATTTCATAGTTGTATCTTAGATGGTGGTGCGTATAATACAATCTCGATCTCAGCTATTGTATGTTATGATACAGAGTTATTTTTACCGAATGGTGAAATATTGATAAATACTCAACGGTATACCACGGAGGCGGTCTACATTCACGGAAGCAATAACGAAGAAAATGTGACACAGGAATATGACGAACTTTTACAGTTAATCAAAACAAAAAATAGACAATTAGGGGTAAATTATGTTACGTTTTTGAAGTTTATTCGTGTATAGTGTGTGTGCACGCGTGTGTGTAACAGTTTAGATATGTAATGTATACGTTTTGTTTCTTACTTAAGTCTATTTTATTTGTATGTTTGTAATATTTAGACATTTACGAAAATTAAATTAAGATGAACAGCAGATTACTATTTTAAATTTAATAGATCATACGAATTATCTTACCCTGTTCTGAATGACTGCTTTGTATAAATTGTGCATTGTTTGTAAATGCTCTCTAAACTAAAATATATATGAGAGAAATGTTATATAAGTCAATACTATAACTATCATTTATTGAGCTATACAAAGAAATTTATGTCTACGCTAAACTAAAGATTAATAAAAGTATTGCATTCCTGATATCATAAGATAACGATAAAACACATGATTATTCTTAGACTAAGGTCTAATTTAGGTAGTCAAATTGTAGGTAATCGAATTGTAGGTACATATCATGATATGATATCATACAATTATATTCTAGTAAGAAATGTAATAAAGTCGTTGCTATAAATAACAACATTCTTTATCACGATCATCTATCATTATCATAATCATCTATTGTCATGCAGAGTCAGCAGCTAGCTCCTAAGTTCGTATATGCGAGAATCGGTATTATATAACACACACACATCAGTCTACATTCATTGTTCTAATATTGATAGGAACTTTCTAGAATCTACAAAGTTGTACTACATATATTCAACTAATTTGAATATACGATAACGGGTACTCATTATACTTCTATGCACACAATCGAAGTATCAGTACACTCCAACCACGTGATCAAGATTGTAGTATTCAAATCAAGCTTCCTATACAGTATGTTTTGTATGATGAGTTGTCGTCAGTTTAAAAGAAATAAGTTCGCCGCCATATTTAAACATTATTTTACAATACATCATACATTTTCAATAGCTTCGAAATACGCAGATATGTAATAATATACTATATACTCTTGTAGGTTATTCAACGTATCTATAGTAAACTCGTATGATTAATAATAAGCTGTAACCATTTTCGATACCTTCGAAATATAAGTCTATAACATATGTTTGTAATACGTCTTTATAACTTTTGAAACACAGGGTAGTTACCTCTTGCAATATCTACAGTTATGAGAACACAAGACTTAACCTGGAGAAATAAATCAGATAAATATTTTACTTTTATTGAAACGATAACTTTGCATACTAATATATGAAAATAATATAATGTATATCGCCTGATAAATAAAATTGAAATTATTCTTATTCTTTTACAATGAAATTTGTTTTGAAAAACACGATGAAACGTTATGTATATTATTGCATGAGTACTGTTAACGCATTCATTATTTAGAGATTCACTTATAAGTACACTATCTATTTATTTATCTTTATCTATCTTATCTATTTAGCTGATAGCTTGATTGGTATCTATAGTAAACTCATATTTTAACGTTATTTTACAATATATCATCCATTTTCAATGGTTTCGAAATACGTAGATATGTAATAATATACTATATACTCTTGTAGGATATTCATCGTTGAATATAGTAAACTCGTATGATTAATATTAATTTGTAATTATTTTCAGCACCTCCGAAATATATATCTATAACATATGTCATATGTTTTGTAATACGTCTTTATAACTTTGAAACTCTACGTGATTTCCTCTTACAATATCTATAGTTATAAGAACCTTGAAGACTTAACCTGGAGAAATAAAACAGATAAATATTTTACTTTTTATTGAAACTAGTTAACTTATATTCTAACATACATATTTGAAACTAGACAACTTATATTCTAACATACAAATATACAACAACAAAATAGAAAAGTATACTTGAGGGTAACATTTTGTATAGCCATTATCTTTTATTCTATAATACCTTCTTCTTTACGCTCAGAAATAATTGAAATAATCTTATCCTAGTTTTCTAAACTACTGCTACCCCTCTGTTTTAAGGTATACAGTAGACGAAGCATGTCGACAACTTGATTCCAATACGGCGTTTTGTTTTTGGAATTTGAAATTGGTAGCTACGAATACATTTTTAGGACATAACGTAGGGAGCAGAGTAAGTACAAAACAACATACTTTCATACAAGAACGTTTATTGATACGAGTGGTTTCGACGTTACTTAAAACATAATACATAACTTATATATATATATCTATTAAAATAGTACATTTCGTATACACTAATAATGGTACTACATACCCGACTATAAAGTAAACATGTAACCAGTTTAAAAGAATAGATAGTAAATATAACTATATCTAATTATTTTGTACTGATATAAAAAGCCGCGGATCGATTGATGTTACGGGCCTCGTGTAGTAATAATATCTGTATATAGTTTTCAAAATAGTTTTTTTTTTCTTTATATAGTTTAATAATGTTTGTATATTCTTCACCATAGTACAAATTAAATATTTACTTATTCTATGATTTTTCTCGAAATTATGAAATTATTTCATTTTCGTTTTCGAGACTGCTGCTAAGAGCTTTCTTTACAGCATACAATTAAAACATAATACATAACTTATATATTATCTATTAAAAATAGTACATTTCGTATACACTAATAATGGTACTACATACCCTACTATAAAGTAAACATGGTAAGTATAACAGCAGTTTAAAAAAATAGAAAGTAAATATAACTATATCTAATTATTTTATAAAATACTCTGTTAACTAAGAGGTAATATACAGAATATATACGCCTGTATTCGGCCTCTAGAGGGTTCATACCCTAATATAAGGTTAGTGCGAGAGATTAACGATCACTGAACGAAGGGTTAAGGTTGAAGAGTGAAGGGTGAAGGGAGAAGGGTGAAGGGTGAAGGGAGAAGGGTGAAGGGTGAAGGAGAAGGGTGAAGGGAAAAGGGTGAAGGGTGAAGGGTTGAGTCACATAACATACGAAGAACCGCACAACATCAACTCGTCACCAGGACCGAATGAAAGGCCTATAGAATAACGTTCGGCAAGCGACGTCGCGTAGAACATTTTGATTCCGTCCAATATGGGTACAAAAAACAAGCTCGCATGTAAATATTTAAACTCTATGTATATATATTTAGAAAATTTTACGATTGTAGTTTGTAATGTGTATATATTTTATTTTCACAGTCATCTATGTATATTTTACGATTGTAGTCTGTAATATGCATATATTTTATTATTGCTTTGTATATTAGTTCTGTATTGTATATAATTATATTTGTTAAGAATTTTTTACAGTTCTTTAACGTCATATCTTTTACAACTAAATATGTTTCAATCTTGTATTTTTCTTTACATGAAATTCAAATGTTTTATAGAATTGATTTTTAAATTGTCTTTTTTCATGTATTATGTTATCAATTATTTTGTATTGTTATAACATGTATTATATTATTAGTGAATAATATATGTAATATGATTTATTTCTTGTCTTTTTTATTTCTGTAATTTAAGGTAAAAATAAAAACAAATATTTTATACAAGAACTTTTATTGAAAGAAGAAAATACAGTTCATATTGATATATAATACTAAATTATATCTAGAAGAAAATACATTTCATGCTGATATATAATACTAAATTATATCTAAAATAATACATAAGTATACTAATAATAATACTATAAAAAAGCTAGTGAGTGAGTAGATCTTCCTTCTTTATCCAGGACTTTTCATTTAAGCCGAGCCATTTCACGTAAATGTCACCATTGCTACGGCGTTTAAGTATTTTTCAACTAGGTATACATAAGGTTGATTGGTTTTCTGCAGCTCGAACTCGTAGAAAGCACCTCGGACGGGTACTACGTGTAGATCTTCCAACAAGTATGTGATAGGTTTTGTAAATTGAACTTTAACTACTTTGAATAATTCTGTTGACCAGTTAGGTGTATATCCCTTGGAAAAGACTCCTTTGAATTTGCTTATACGTACGATGTCATTCAAATCCAACCTACGTTTACTAATAGTTTTTACATTAGTATTATACACAGACAGCTGTGTCGTAGGTTTAACAGATGCAGGAGGCACTCCTATTGTTCTATGTTTTGTATTATTATAGCTATCAACTACTCGTTGTAGTATATCGACCCATTTAAATTTCCCTCTGTAGCTGAACTCTTTATATAGCTTTTGCTTAATTGTACGAATAACTCGTTCGACTATTGAAGCCTTAATCACGGAATACGTAGAGTAATGATTTATGTTGTATTCATTCATTAACTTTATAAAATGTTTATTATAAAACTCCTTCCCGAGATCAGACTGTAAATTTTTAGGTATGACTGAATCCTTAAAGATACTACGGACCTGCTTTGTCACCTCTTCTCCGGTCTTAGTTTTCAACGGACGTACATACAAGTGTTTCGAATAACAGTTTATCATCATCAGTATGTAACGATAACCCTTATTTACTTTAGCGTAGGGAATAAACTCCAGTAAATCTATTTGAAACAAATCATCATAACCCTTTATTATAGTACTACGTCTTTGAAATTTTTTTCTAGCAGATCTATGTATTTCATCGACAACGGTTTGTTTTGCGTTCATCTCTGTTAATAACTGCAGATACTTAAATTATAAGTTATGTAAGACTGAACTATTAAATAGAATGTAAAGTAATATATCCTACGACTATTGCGGGGTTCTTTGAGTAATTAACAAATTTTGTAGGTCTACGAGCGGTGATCTATCAAAATTTTTAGATCTAGAATCTGCTTTAGCTAGAAGCCATAAAGTTGCCTTAGACAGTTCTATACAAAGCGAGGTCAGAGTTTTAATACTATCGCGTAGCGTGTCGTGACTGTTGTTAGATATCTCGCTATCCATATACCATTTTGTAACTGCATCCTCTGCATCTACGGGGTCCGCTAAATTGATTAATCTTCGTTTCTTACAGTCAATAGTTTTATTTTCTAGTATTAAAGCATGTTTCTTTGTTACCAGATCGGAATCATTAATAGCGTGGCCTGCGTTTGTAATTCTTTTGTTTTCTAAATCAAAATTCTGATCCTCTGTTAGCTTAAATCCTACCCCGGGAGGACCTGCAACCGTTACAACACCTCCAACTATTGAACGTCCGAACAAATCTATAGTAGCATTCATACTGCTAATGGTAACGAACTGACTACTTACGTTCGTGATGAAATCTTTTATTCTATAATACCTTCTTCTTTTAACTCGGAAATAATTGAAATTATTTCGTTTTCATTCAGAGGACTACTGTTACCGGCTTCTTTTACAGCAAATAACAAACGAAGTCGGTCGACAAGTTCTTTAGCTTTATTCCAGTAGACGTATTCGACTTTGCAATCACTTAATTTTTTAAAATTTGACAATGATGATGATAGTCTAATGCCTAAACCTTTGATTCTGGATAAGTTCGGTTTAATTATATAATCATACTTCCAGTGTTTAACAGCTGTTAGTTTACCCTGTGGTCTATAGGATTTCTTATGCGCATTAGTAAGAGCTATTATCTGCATATAATTATTGATATCAGCTTGCGATGGTGTAGACTCTAATTCTCTAAACGTGAGTAAGTCAAACAGACCGGGTGTTGCTTCGAAAGCGTTTTTAATTATGATGTTTGTATCACGTATAGTCACAGGGGAAGATGCAAATGTCCACGCGTCTCGATCAATTTTATATCTAATACCGAATCTAGTTCTATCTATGTTGCTACCACCCCTAGCTATTAGCATACCGTAATGAGTAGGGAGATCATGAGTTTTATTAGATTCTTCTTCTTCATCTGCTTCCGATGATGATGATGCTGATGCAACAGGTTGTTTTTTAACTTTCAACAGGGGAATATAACTAGCAGTAGTAGTAGTAGTAGCAGCAGATGGTTGTGTTTTAATTTTCAATAGGGGAACGTTAACTGATTCGGCAATAGTTTCCAAAGGAGATATAACCTGTTTATGAGTATCACGATAAATACGTTCTGCTTCAGATTTATCACGACGAAAGTAAGCAAATTTTCTACGTATAGCCTTGCGTGCGTTTATTATTTTACGTTTTAAACTCATATCGTATGAGCTCGACATGTTGACAACTCTAAAAGACGACTAAGCGAATTGAATCTAATTATAAACTTATATATGCATCAAAACCTTTCCGATATCTACCGCTGTTTAGGGAACAATCTTTATTAATAACTAGGAAATCATACGGATCCTTCCAACACATACGACAAATGTTTTTGAAGTCCTCGTAGCTAACATCTCCTACAACATGATCCCTATACACGTGCTTTAAATTTAATTCATCCTGTTTGAAAAGTTTTTCGGTATCTTTGCATATGTCTGGCCTAAATAAAACGAGTCAACACCTTTATGTCTACCCATACTAAAATATTCTCTAATTTTTTCTTGTTTGTCACAGATAATATCGTCGAAAATGAATACTGAATTAGGTTTGATGTTGCTAGGACTGATTACGTCATCGTTTTCACTAAACTCTTGATAACCAATGTTTTTAATAGGTTTCATAACTTCCCTTAAGAATTCGTATTTCGGTTGAAATAAGGATTTGGCAAACAGGTAGATGTTTTCAAATTTTAATCCGTTTTCACTAATCAGTAGACCCAACATAACATTAGTTTTATCGCAGGAAGAAGGACCGCTCAGAATTGCTCGACAAGACGTAGGTAATAAGTCACCGTGTTTTCTATCATCGACAGATTGTAGAGATACATTGCTGTCTAAATTAAATATGTTTAGCGTTTTCTTTTGTTTAACAGTTTTCATTATGGTATGCGTACGTGTTTAGTCACGGTTTCAGTGAACGGGTTATATTCTATCAAGGAGTCGTGTAGGATCAAACAATATGCTTTAGTTGTATTGGTAAATGCAGCGGAAGATTCAAGTTCTAATCTAATATCGACAGTGGAATCCTTAAAACTTTCTATCTGTCTTGAACAATCAATTACAAAAACAGGGTATGTTTCAAATTTTGAATAATCGATTAAACAGCTATCGGTCGATCCTCTACCTATATCATAGTAATTCTCGCGAAAGCGTCGATTTACTTGTAGACTGTATTTTAAATGTTTATGACGTTTGGATTTAAACATGCCAAAGTAGATCTATATTTAAATATCATTTAGGGATGACAACATAAGATTTATTTTGAAATAAATTTATGATAGAGAGATGAGATATGCTAATGATATCGTGAATTAATTTAATTCGAGCATCCATATGAGAAATGATAAAATTATCAATTATGTTGCTCGGATGTATTTTAAATGTCAGCCGTATGACGTTTACATTTCTAATTAAGTATAATTTCATTTAAGAGCGGCAACAGTTGAAAAGCGTAAAATTTAAAACGGTATAAGCGTTTTGACTTTAAAATGGTACTACACAATATTCCTTTTTCTAAGTTTTATTTATAAATATTTATCGGAATTATTTAAATAAATTTTTAAGAAATCATAACGACCCTAAGTGTTTTCTTTCAAATTAGAAGAAAACATGTCAGAATGCAATAGAGATAATCTGACTGTTGATTGAAAGTAATTTTTAGAGATACTTTGTATACTTGAAAGCAAATTTTTATTATTACGTTTCTACATGTTAAATTGTTTTCGCATAATTACATGATGACGTGTAGATCTATATTTAAATATCATTTAGCAATGACAACATAAGATTTATTTTGAAATAAATTTATGAGAGAGAGATGAGAGATGACAAATAATATATAAAGATGAGATGTACAGAATGAGATATCAGTTATGTAAATGAGAAATGAGATATGTAAATGATACCGTGAATTAATTTAATTAGATCAATTAATTTAATTCGCGCATGCATATGAGAAATCATATATGTAAATGAGAGAGGAGATATGTAAATGATACCGTGAATTAATTTAATTAGATCAATTAATTTAATTCGCGCATTTAATTAGACCACGCCTTATTTGAATATTAATTCGCGCATTTAATTAGACCACGCCTCATTTGAATATTAATTAGATCGCGGGTCATTTGCATAAAAAGGGTGGGGCTGGACTCAACCGACGCAATACCTACTGACAAATTTTAAAATTGACAGATTCACAGTACAGATTCAAATTTAGCGCGCACGCACCACATGCTGTGATATAAAATGGTTGCCTCTACATACCCCCGATAGTAATATACAGATTTCTTCATGACGCCCCCTAGTAGTAGTAGTACACAGTCTGCCGGTCATACAGATCCCTTCATGACGCCCTCTCTTAGCAATACACACTAATTGTAGCATTACGCCCTCTATTGGCAGCACACAGTTTGCCGGTAATACAGATTCCCGTAATGGCGGACGGGCGTGGTAGCATGGCGCCAGGGCGTGGTAGAATGGAGCCAGACGTTCCAAAATGGCTGCCTTCATCCAATCAGAAGCTAGGGGAGGAGCTACAGGAGTGGGGGTTAACCAATCAGAGAGCAGTAGGCGAGGAAATCCAAGATGGCGGCGACCAATCAGAAGCAAGGGGTGGAGCTACAGGAGTGGGGGTAGCCAATCAGAAGCAGGGGGAGGAGCCATGCCATTGGCATGCCACATGGCATGTCAATTTCCGTCTGGCTCAGGTGGCGCAATACCTACTAGAAGAACAAATGTAGTTCGAAATGTGAACAATGCAATGGTTTTTACAGCGACTTTCTACGACCAACTGTTCTTGAGATATCAAGATTTTCGTTTACATAGAAAACTGCAAGAAACGTCGTGCACCACGAAACAAATATGGCTGCCGTATTTAAACCAAAAGGAATAAAAATAAATTAATAGTGGCTTCGAACTACCAATACATAGATGTGATAACACACTAAAAATTATCCTGTTCTGAGATGGTAGAGCAACCGGTGCGGGACCACTTGGTTATGGTTTTAGGTTATTCGAGTTTCACCACATTTCCCGTTCTAAGCGTCAATTTCTAATTTGTAAAGGTTTTAGTATTTTATATTTACAAGACTTTAAAAAAATTATTCAAATCGAAGTAGTTTGGACCAGTTCCGAGATAACGCTCTTTTTTGCTTAGCGTTACTCCACTATGCCTGGTATACTAAGGTCTGCCATGACATAGGTCATCTCATCAAAGTTTATATGGCCGTATTTGAGCCCAAGTTCGATCTGTCGGTTTCTACTATCGGTGAACCGGCAAATTCTTTTCCCCAAAAAATGGTCGTAGTGCATCAAACTGTTCTAGCAATTACCGGAATGGTGAACATTTGTTTCTTTCTCCAAGAAATACGAAAATAAGATAAATCTGGTTAGATATGCATAGATGTCAGAATTGGAAATTACTGAATACTGAAGATTATGCGAAGTACGCAAGTTTGAATCTTATTAATAAAATTACATGTAGAAATAATATGAATTATTATTTAACCATAAAGAAAATGTAGTTTTTAGATTACACACTGCATGTTTTATTATCGTTTTACATTTCCCGTAGTTGCATTTTGAAGAAACGCAATCTGAAACAAAAAGAAAAGATGAATGGCAAATATTGAAATCAGACGCAATTCCTACGTTATTTAACGTTTCTAATATAGTTACAGTTAATAAGAAATGTAAAAAATTCAATGAAGAGATCAATGTAGTTGCAATTAACAAAAGAAAATTAAAACTTTTGGGTAAGTGCGGCATTCTAACTCTTTTTGGTTCAAAAGCTCTATTGTCATAGCGTTTACTGTCTCCAGCCTTACTGTGTGGAACTCCATAATCATGAAATATAATCAAATTAAAAGATTAATTCAAAGTTTCACAAGTTTTATTAGTTTATCTAGTTTTATTAGATTATTAACCTGACAATATTGTTTCGACATTAAAATGTCATTATCAAAGGTAGATAAGATTAATAAACAAACACGTTGCTAAGGATAAATACATACAGAAAATAGGTAACTAGATATAATACATACAAAAACTAAATATCTAACACTTCTAATAAAGGAGAACTACTAAGCTCAGTTTGTTCATTCATTAAAGGTACTGTGCGTTTATGTTTGTTTGTCTCAAAAGCTTCTAAAATGTCTAATTTGTGTTTGTTGTTGCAAAAATGTAAGAATTTAATGTTATTTTGAGGTGTCATTGGGTGGTTCTGTTCCAAAATGTGTTTGGCATAATTCGATTTTTCTGGATGTTGTAAGTCTATAAGAGCGTACGTGTTCTTTGTATCTTATGTCGAAATTTCTAAGTGTTTGTCCAATATAAACCGAGTTACAAAAAGAACAATTCAAACGGTAAATGGCGGATTTCATGAGATCTTGTGTTTTGTCTTTAGCATTGAATAAAAATGAAAAAGTGTTGGTGTTAGTTTTATAGGTTATTTTGTAACTGGTGGTTTTTCGTATTATAGTTGCAATTTGTTCTGATATCTTGCCAAAGTATGGTATTGATATGTAGTTTGTGTCTTGTATTTGAGTGTCAATTGGAAATATTCTTTTGATAGCTAACCTATAACCTTTTTGTTGAATTAAAGTGTCAATCATGTCATGGTTATAATGATTTGCATGTGCTAATTGTTTGATGATTGAAATTTCTTTATCAAAATGTGATCGTTTCATTGGAGTAGTTAAAGCTCGGTATACTAAAGATCTATAAGCCGCTAGTTTATGCATTTTATGATGACATGAATCGTTAGGAATAGTGACGTCTGTGCTTGTGGGTTTTCTGTAAATGGAAAAATCAAATTCATTGTTTGTATTGATTGTAATAGTTAAATCCAAAAAATTAATAGTTCTATTTTGTTCTGTTTCTAGTGTAAACGTGATGTTTGGGTGAAGACTGTTAAGCTTGTTTATTGTTTCTAGCCTTACGTTGAGTTCCTAAATATAAACTGAGCTCTGTTATTTAGAGTTAAATCACGCATGTCAAACTTTCCTAGTGACATTTCATATTTTGTAACTATTTATTAGAAGGTTGGTTATCATGAAAAATAAATTAAACTGTCAATATGACAATTATATAAATCTGAAATTGGGTACAGTTAATACTTTAGATTAAAAGCTGTCGTAAATTATTAGATATAAAATTGATATATATGTACTATTAATAGTAGTAGTTTTAAATATGCTCTACATACAGTAAATAAATGATAATGTGCACATTAGAAATTTTTACATGCATAAAAATAAACATGACAGCATAACCTAAAATTTATAACTGACAGCTGCTGAATGTTGTCACTAAAATAAAAAGAGAGAAAAAAGTATATCCATTTCAGACAGCTTAGTTTTGGCCTAGAAAGAGATAGATTTTGACATCCGTGTCCTAACTCTTAAATAACACAGTTTGAGTTTTCATTCAGGAACTCTAGCTTATGTGAATCTAGTAGATCTTTTTATAACATTTGCTTGTCAAAATTTTATATTTGCCAAAAATCCTATACCAAAGATACACTACACTGCAAGTAGCACTTTTTAAATTTATCCATCAATTTTTGAAAATCAAATGATAGTTATTAAGGTATCAAGGGTGTTATAAGGATATTAATGACTGAGATCAGTAGTGTATTCTAGGGTTCCTAAATATGAACTGAGCTGTGTGTTATTTAGAGTTAAGTCACGCATGTCAAATTTTCCTAGTGACATTTCATATTTTCAAACTATTTATTAGAAGGTTGGTAATCATGAAAATTGGTTTAATAAATTAAACTGTCGGTATGACAATTATATAAATCTGAAATTCGGTACAATTAATACTTTATTAAAAGCTATCGTAAAATTGATATATGTACTATAGTAGTTTTAAAAATTCTCTACAAACAATAAATAAATGATAATGTGCACATTAAAAAATTTTACATGCATAAAAATTAACATGACAGCATAACCTAAAATTTATAACTGACAGCTGCTGAATGTTGTCACTAAAGTAAATAGAGAAAAAAAGTATCTCTGTTTCATACAGTTTAGTTTTGGCCTAGAAAGAGATAGATTTTGACATCCGTGTCCTAACTCTAAAATAACAGTTAAAGTTTTCATTTAGGAACTCTAGTGTATTCGAGCTAGAGACCCCGAAATGTACATGGTTATTCATTATATTTTGACTAGCTTTTCACTGTTGTAATAGGTTTCGTATAGAATTTGTATTGTTGCACCTATATTTTTTAAAAGTAAAAACAATTACATGCATAGGTCACGTGATACCACATACAGATATATTATTTTTAATAAAACACCCTATGTATTATTGCATTTTCGAGTAGCCCATTTGTTTCTGATTCTGAATCAACATTTTGTAACAACTTTGTCAGTAGACCACTTATTTACTCAAATATGAAGAAGTACAACAGGACTGAGGATTGGTTATATTGTGTTTGAAATTTAAAACTTTAAAAATTACACTGATTTTGAAGTGCACAAATCTTAAAAACTTTTAAAAATCGAATCAGTAGGACAAAAACTTGAATGAAACATGTTTTTACAAGTTGTAAAAATTTAGGATTGTAAAACCGTTAGATAGTGAATCTTCTTTTGTGTTTGAATTTAATAATTAATGAAATTGTTCAATGTTTAGGGCCTAAAGATTAATATCTTTTACCTTTTTAAAATCAAAAGCTTTTAAAGGTGAAGCCTTAGGGCTGATTTTTTTAAAGGTACCCATTCTAAAACTAACTTGAATCCTTCATCCTTGCAAGAAACTTAAATATTGATTTTTTAAGTATAAATGAGCATTGGCTTAGGGCGAGTTGTATAAATGTGGTTTAACTTTAAACTTAGCTCAGTTGCTGCAGTAACGATTGTCAGAACAATCGTTGTCTAGGATATTAATCCTAGTTTAAAGTTAAACTGTGTTTATACAACCCGCCCTATAAGAAGAATTAAAGTTCCTAAAAGTTAATAATTTGTCTGTTGCATCTGCTTTTTCTAGGAAATTGTATGGTCATGGTGGAGTAGCAATATTAATAAATGACAACTTTTCCTATAAGCCACTAACTGAAATCAATAATTTATCAGTTGAATTACACTGTGAGGTTTGTGCTGTGGAGGTACCTCACTTAGAATTAATTATTGTATTCTTTTATAGATCCTCATCACATGGTGATCTTGACACATTTTATATTACTGTCAATTTAGTATTATCTAAACTTAATGGTAATTAAAGAATTATTGCATGTGGTGATTACAATGTGCATTTTAACACTTCATGCAAAGCTACAATTGCTTTAGTTGATCTCTTTAGTAGTTTTGGTTTGGTTCCTACATGTTTTTCACCTACACGTAATAAAAATTGCCTCGATAACATATTTACCAATTTTGGTAGTTTAATAACAAAAAGAGAAACACTAGACACATGTCTTTCTGATCATGCAGGAATCTTTTTAAAATGTAATTTATTAGATAATAGGCACACAAATTGTATTTAGACTAAAAAGATAAGACCAATAACTGCTATCGGTAAATTTTGTTTTTTCGATTATTTAAGCAAGATTAACTGGACTTTTGTGGACGATTCGAAACTAGATATTAATGATAAATTTAAAAGTTTTATTGTTGTATTTCAAGTGGCTATACAAAGTTCTTTTCTTGAACGTCTAGTAAGGTCCAGTAGCCCTAGCAATTCTGTTAATTGGTTTGACAATGAAATAAGACAACTTCGAGAAACTTTAGCTTTCTTAAGATGCTTTAAAGCACAGCACCCTTCTTCTAAACTAATTACTTTATATAATACTTTTAGAAATAAGTATAAGGCATTAATTAAACATAAAAAGGTAAGGGCGTATGATGAATTTATCAAAAGCTCAAATAATAAAGTAAAGTCCTCTTGGCAAATAATAAATACAATAAGAAATTCTGGAAATAATTCTGCTGCAACGGAGAATAATTTAACGGCTAGTATGTTTAATGACTTTTTTATTAATGAAGTTGAACTCATTCTCAATAATTTGGAAGATAGTATGAGCACAGTCTCCGACTCTGCTTATGCTCATGTTTCTAATGATGAGAATAAATGTTTTGAATTTAAAGAAATTTCGGAAATACAGACACGAGATATTATACATTCATTAAAAAGCAGTAAGTGTATAGATGTTTATGGATTAACTGCTGATTTAATTAAGCATGTGACCAATATCATAGTCTCGCCTTTAACGAAATTACTAAATTATTGTATTTGTGGTAGAGTTTTTCCTGATGTGCTCAAACTTGCAAAAGTTATTCCAGTCTTTAAAAAGGGTAACTCTCAGCTTATGGAAAACTATAGACCCATTTCCATCTTGCCGGTGTTTTCTACGATTCTTGAATTTGTTATTAAAAACCAATTATATACTTTCATAGAAAAACAAAGCCTGTTTGCTGCTCAGCAGTATGGATTTCGTGTAAATCTATCTACCACTCATGCTGTAAGTGATCTAGTAATGGCAATTCTTGATTCGTTTGAGAATAAACAATATTTTTTATTAATTTTTTGCAACTTAAAGAAAGCATTCGACTGCGTTCCACATGATCTTCTTCTTAAAAAACTTGAGTTATTCAATATTAATGATAATGGAATTAAATTCATCCAGTCATATTTACAAAATAGGCTTCAATTTGTTCACTACAATAATGAAATGTCAAATCCAAAAGCAGTAATGCATAGGGTGCCGCAAGGATCGATCCTTGGCCCCCTGCTGTTTTTGATATACATAAATGATCTTCCTTCTGCAGTGATGAAAGCTCACTTAATGTTATATGCAGATGATACAACAGTTTCCTTCAGTAATGAAAATATAAATGTCTTAAATGAACTGTCGTAAAGATCTTTGCTAAACCTTAAAAGCTGGTTTATTAACAACAAATTATGTTTAAATAAAGCAAAAACCAAAAAACGTATATTTTCTTTAAAAAAACTCAATGATAATTGTTTTTCTGAACCAATTAAATTTTTAGGAGTCATGTTTGATACTTTGTTATTATGGGACGCTCATGTTGACTATATTTCCAAAAAAATATGCAGTAGTATTTATCTGCTGCTATCATTAAGTAATTATTTATCTTGTGATGTTTTAAAAACTGTCTACTTTTCTTATTGTCATTCCTACATGACTTACAGTATCATCGTGTGGGGTCATTCTCCTGCAGCTGAGAGAGTCTTTGGATTGCAGCGACGAGCCATAAGAGTTTTGGGCAAATTAAACTATAGAGCAGATTGTCGACAGATGATTATTTCTCTTAATATTCTAACATTGCCTTGCATTTTTATGCTTGAATGTTTATGCTATGTTAATCGTTAACTTTGAGAGTTTTAGCAAGCAGGGAAGTTCGCATCATTATCTAACCAGATATTCAAACAATTTAAAATCTCAATTTTATAGATTAAAAAAGAGTCAAAACGGACCTAATTTTATTGCAGTTAAATTATTCAACCATCTACCCGATTGTATTAAAACGTTAGATACTGAAAATTTCAAAATTAAAATGAAAAAGTATTTATTACATAAAGCTTTCTATTCAATTGAAGAATTTCTAAACTCTCCTATATTAAATGAATTGTAACACTTTACTATAAATATACATTATTTTCTACATACACCATTACCACCGTTTATATGTTTTGTTTGTAGATTTGGTTTGTTTGTTATTTATCTGTGATGCTTTTAATCGTGTTTTTATTAATGAACTGTTCTATATTTACTATGTATTTTTACCGATTCCTATTGACAACTGTAAACACTATGTGTAATAGCTGAATAAATTATTATTATTATTATTATCATTAAGGGTTGTTGATGTATAAAATATTTCAAATCTGTAACTTTACTATTTTGGTATTTATGGGCTTTTGAAGTTCTTGTTTTTTCTCGTTTTTGGGTCAACTTTGGCCCTTAATATCTGCGATGGGCACGAGGATGATGGATTTTTTTATATTACGTGAAAAAAATTACCATATGATGGCAAACTGTGGTAAAAACCTCCACTTCGATATTAGCCTGAGAACATAGTTATGATAAGCTGAAAACTGTAAATAAATCTTGTAAATAACCATAAAACTCGGGCATTATTAAACCATGTTCTCAAGCTAATATCAAAGTTGTGATTTTTACCACAGTTTGCATCATATCATATACTACTTTAGCTTTACATAATATAAAAAAATCCATCCGTGCCCTTCGGAAATATTAAGGACCAACGTTGTCCAAAAATAGGAAAAACAAGAACTTCAAAATCCCATAAATACCAAAATTTTGAAGTTTCAGATTTGAAATATTTTATACATAAACAACCCCTAATTGGATACCTTTAAAAAAATCAGCCCTAAGGCTTCACTTTTATCTGGAAATATGGCCCTCTAAAAAGTGGAAATTTTGGAAAAACGTTAAAGTTCAGGGTTAAATTATACCATAACTAAGCATCCTACGAAAATTATGTTTAGACTAAAAAATGTAGTCCGACATGTCAACAGTACAACGGTTTTTACCGCAGGTCGCTAGGACCAACTATTCTTGAGCAAGATTTACATTTACATCAAAAACGCACAAAACATTGTGTACAACGTAACAGATATGGCTACCATATTTCAATCAAAAGGAATAAAAATAAAATAACAGTAGTTTCGAACTACCAATATTTAGGGGGTGATAACACTCAAAAGATTACTGTTTTCTGAAATGGTCGAGCGACCAATTTATTTTTTTCTAGGCCACTTCAGATGGATTGACCCTAAAACAGTATAGCACAATATGTAAGATATATACGAATGTTTTAAATATGTATGTTGCTATGGTATTAATGATAAATAACCCGTGATGCTTTTTACGGACTTCATAATGGGCTAGCCTGTAAAAAGAATCTGTACCCCTAGAGATAGAGCTCAATAAACAGATGTTTACGAGTCACTGTACCGTAAGTTCTACAATGTTCATCAACAAAAAGCTAATGGAAACTAATTTGTTGCTATATACGTAGGTAATGGTAGGACAATTTATAGCTAGACATTGTCATGGCGTTGTGCTTAAGCAGTAAATTACCTTTCATTAGCTTTTGTTGATGAGCATTGTAGAATTTTACAAGATCTTTTAGGAGTCCATATAATTTTACAGAGCTGTAGTTGTAACTAGTCATTTTCTTAGTTACCATATCTTTAAGAGGCAATAAGACCAGCTCTAAAATAAATAAAATAAACACTTTCATTTTTGTTTTATTTTGTTTTTCTGTGGAATTATTCTATATAAATTTATATAGTATTTTGAACTGCAGTAGCTGAATAAATAAGCATTCTTTGTATCACCAGTATTAATTGTTATAACATTGTAAGTTATTCAGTGGCGGCTCGAGCTGTTCAGAAGTGGTGAGTCAACTTTCAGAATGACAACAGCATTGATTTCTATCTCTGTCTGACGTATCAGAACCGATCGTAAAAATATAGACAATCTATCTTAGCCAGACTCCTACATTGATGACGTAGAGCTTTTCTTTCTTGATTTCTAGTTTACTCTGCAAAGTCTGTAGAACAGCACAATGGTGGCATAATTCCACAGTACTCTTGACATATGTTAATTTGTAGACACTCAGTAATATATACCATAATGTTTTTGTACTTTTATTAACAAGAAGTCAATATAATAATCTGTAACAAGTTATTCTTAGATAAAGTAGTATAATCAAATTTTTAACCTAATCCTATTTCTTTATCAAAATCTTCTTCAGAAATTGTCTTCTTTTTTAGTTTTTTCAGTAAGGCAACATCCTTTGCCAATTCCGCCAAGTCTTCTTCTGACATTCCTGCTGTAAAAAATACTAATTATACGATGACATAAGTGGCTTAAACAATATTACTCCAAATAAATTCTAAAATATTTAGATTAATTTGATTGATATTCTGGTTTATACTAGCAACTGAGATGTCAACTGTAATCTTCGTAATTGTCAAAATTGTGAAAATTTTATTTTAATTCAAAGATACTTATGCATGATCAAAAATTTTAGACAGTCTATACTATACCATACCTTTCCTTTTTTTGTTTTTGATTGGTTCATTATTGGCAGCTTTTTCTGCTTTTATTTGTTTACGTTTTAAACGTTTTGTTTTTCTTTGTTCTTTTTGTTGTTTTGCTTTTGACCATGGTTCTGTTTGCTTTCTATGTAATCGGCTTTTCTTTCCAGGCCAAGTACCTAAAATGCAATAACATTAATAAATTAACCAGCTTTAACAATCACTAAAGCTGGCTAATTAATGAATTTATTAACTTAGAATATCTAACCTGTGCTTTTATATTGTTCTAATTTTTGCAGTCTTTGAGCTTCTCTTTGTTTATTCTTATATGGAATCATATTAATATCTAAATCTTCAACAGGTAAAAATTCTGATGTATCTTGATTTTTTAATTCAGGCATTTTTGGTAACTGAAGTAAACCATACATGTAGGCCATTGCAGCTAAAGGAAGTTCCTAGAAAAACTTTTTATTATTAGTATCAAGATAAATATAAATGATTGAAATAATAATATACTTTAACTTTTAGTAACAGTGAGCATTCATGTTTTGAGTATGCTCTCACATGTGAAACATATCCTCTAACTGCTTTCTCCATTATTGCTCGATCTTTTTTTTGTAAATTTCTCAATTGGTCGGTTAACTCTGAAATCTAAGATTGCATTAGCGTTATTCACTACTGCTAAAGTCTATTCACTACTTCGAGTAAAAGTGAACTACGAAGCAATTTGAAACATAAATATACTTGTAATTATTGTCTACATGAAACATCACCACCACCAGTGTTCAATTTCTTGATCAGACAAAAGTTATATTCTTATTGATATTGTTACGGTGTAAGGTGTAGAGGTGCAAAGGGTGGTACGCGAGGTAGACAGCAGATAGCGCAGAGATGCGAGAGATTTAATAATAGTAACATTAATAACAAGGTCAACTTGTAACAAATACAACTTGACAATAACTCTTTCCTTAATTATTAGTCTCCAAGATTATTCATGTCATCTTATTTGTTTTGCTACATAGCTAATGTGAATGAATTAATAATTACAGTTGTTTACTTACCAGTCTATCAGAGGCACTATCTGGCAAGGGCTTTACCTTTACTTGCTGATTACGTTCAATAAAGTCAATATAAGCTTCTTCAGATTCGAGTAAAAGTATAACAGCTGAACCTTGTTGACCTTGCCTTGCAGTTCTACCAATGCGATGTACAAAAGCACTTGCACTTGCTGGAGGGTCCCATTGCACTACCCAATCAACCTTTAAATATATGGAGTTTTAATTTTAAATAATAAATAACATAAACCAATAAAAAGTTAGCAAATATTAAATTCTCCGTTCAATTTACATACAGTGTGGGATTCAAGTATGGATTATTAAAAAATACGCGAACTCAACCGGTTTTTTTAAAAACCTAAAACACATCGATTTTGTTTTTTAAAAATACACATTAATATGTGCCATTCACCTTCGAACTTTCATTTGTTTCTAAGTTATGACGTCATCAATATAGATTTTTAGTAGTGAAATCCGATAGTGAGTTTTCGTCCCTTTATAATCATGCAAATAAATCATAAGGTTGCATAACAAAAATTCTGAGAAAAATCGAGCTGAACATTTAATGTTGATATTGTATTTAACAGGAAATGATTCTAAGAAAACAGAAAAACTAGATTTCCTCAGAAACTGTACAGAATTTCTATATACCCATTAGGCAAACATACTTAGAATAAAATGTAGAATTAAAAACAGTAAAATTATAAAGGGTGTTCCATTGAAAATAAAAAAATTAATGGTAGCCACAGCAATATGACTCGCCCTGTATATACAAAACTATTATAAATTTAAAATTTGTTTTACACCAACCAACTTTGATATTTAACTTTTTTTCGTAACTCTTAGTTTCCAAGGATCATCTTGCGTGGGCCACCCTATACAGTACCTACGTAAAGTTGAGATTACAAATACCAAATTTCGGATGATGGAAATCGATTTACACAACTAGGACTGTTTGGATTATTACATGTGTTCAGATTATTCATAAATTACTGTATCAATATTAAATGTTCAGCTCGATTTTTCTCAGAATTTTTGTCATCATAAAGGGAAGAAAAATCACTATCTATCACTAAAGATCTATATTGTGATTTAATTTTTTTTATGATAACGTCATAACAAACAAACAAATGAAAGTCGAAACGTGAATTGCACATATTAATGTGTATTTTTAAAAAATAAAACCAACATATTTCAGTGTTTAAAAAAAAAACCGGTTAAGTTTGCTTATTTTTTCAATATTCCATACTTTAATCCCACACTGTATATATAATGCATGCAGTATGTAGAAAAATTATATACTCAATAAGCAAAGAAAACACTACTAAAAGAACAGATGATATTGATTGATTAGATGAAAATTTATGGAAAAGATACTATTTACTTTTATTATCAATAATGGGCCAATGGCCTGGGATCCGAATTTAAAAAAACTCCAGGGAAATCTGGAAATTGCTTTAATTGCATTACTTCCGCTTCCTATGAAGTGTGCTTTGGATGCCATATTGAAAAGAAGATGCCAAAATGAGGATTTTCTTGAATATCTCCTTAAGGATTAATTTACAGTGTGGCGATTTATGGAATTTACTACTGAATAAAATATCCCCCACACGCAGGCAATTACAAGACAAGGCAAAGTCTATACATGTCTAAGGGCATATTTATTCGCTAAAATAAATACAACAAGTTAACAAATACAAGGGCAAATTAAAATCACTTACAATTTAGTTTTATTCCATCAAATATTAAAGTTATTAAAAGGCTCAAATTATAACCATTTGTTTTTAACTATGGTGAAACAAAAACTAAAAACTAACAAACAAATAAAATCAAGCAGTTCCAGTAAGCAACCGCATCCCACCAGCCAACTCAACAACATCCTTCCCCCCGTGAAGAACTCATTTCTTCACCACAATTAGGCTTTACATCAAGTACGGCTAACTTTGAAGTAGGTCTGCGTAAAACCCCTTTCGTAGTCTTTACGTTCGCTACCCTAACTATTCCATCTTTACCAAGGAATAGTTGTACCACTATACCTTTTATCCAGGTACTTCTAGGTACATCTGTATCACAAATAACCACGACATCTCCTTCTCTTAAAGGTCTACAATGTCTATGCCATTTTGTCCGTCTAGTTAAGTCGGGAAGATACTCTCTTATCCACCTCCTCCAGAAGGTATTTTTTAATTGTTGTGAAATTCTCCATTGTTTTCGAAAGCACCATACCTTTCCCTCTTCAAGACTAAAACTTTGAGAGTGATTGCTTGATCCTATTAGAAAATGATTGGGTGTGAGTGGTTCTTCGTCAGTAGATTCTAATGGTACTTCTGTTAAAGGTCTATTATTCACTATATTTTCTGCCTCTATTAATAAACTTGTTAATGTTTCCACACGTGGATGAATTTCACTGAGTGTTATTCTTAAAATCTTCTTAACGGACTGTATGAGTCGTTCCCAACAACCACCAGCTTCAGGGTTTGAAGGGCAATTGAAAATCCATTTAATGTTGTGTTTAGAAAGTTCATCGGCAATTTCTTCCGGATCAATTGTTTTATTTATTTCTTTGGCCGCTCCGATAAAATTGGTGGCGTTGTCACTTCTTAATATAGTAGGAATTCCTCTTCTGTTAATGAAGTTTCGAATACAAAGTATACAGGAGTCCGTGGACAAGTTGGTTGCTAATTCTAAATGAATAGCTCTCACAGTTAAACACGTAAAGAGAGCTACCCATCTTTTCTCAACATGCCTTCCAATGGAAACAACTACTGGACCAAAATAATCCATCCCTGTAAACGTGAACGGACGAACAAATGGGGTGACTCGATCTGCAGGCAGCTGACCCATAATTGGTTGTTCTGGGGTCGACTTTATAATTTTGCATTTTTGGCAATTCTTTTTTACCTTCTTAACTACTGTATTGATTTGAGGAATCCAGAATTTCATTCGTATATCATTTATCACATTTTTATCGTTCAGATGGTGGTTCTTCTCGTGAAAGTGATGGACAATCAATTCTGTCAAATAATGATCTTTTGGTAATATAATTGGTCGTTTTGAAGCGTAAGACATAGTAGTAGCAGCATCTAATCTACCATATACTCTCAACAATTGCTCATGATCTAGATAAGGGGTAAGTTTGTAAAGGGAGCTTGATCTTGTGACAGATTTATTTTCCTGTATGTTACATATTTCCTCTGCAAACACAGTTCGTTGGGCCAGGTAGCATAACAATTGTTCGCCTTTCTCGAGTTCTTCAACAGAAAGTCCTTTTTTCTTCACACATTTTCGACGACATAGCGTAATAAAACGCATTACAAAGGCTGCAACCCGTTTTAATCTCCAATAATTTGAAAATCTGTAAAAATCTATTGTGCTACCTATCTTGTGTGTGACAGAAAGTAACCAGGCATATTTTGGCCGTATTTCTAATTCACATTCTGGAATATGTTGTGAAATATTTTTATAGGGGAACATACATTCTTGTTCTTGAAGGAAATTAGGTTCATTAATCCAACGACCATTTTCTTTAAATTTTGGAGTTTTTATGGTTTTAGTGGCATCATCTGCAACATTATCTTCCGTTGATATCCAAAACCATTCGTTAACTATAGAATTTTCCAAGATTTCTGATATTCTGTGAGCTACAAATGGTTTGTACTTTCGTTGGTCTGATTTAATCCAACTCAACACAGTTCTTGAATCAGTAAGTAAGTATACTTGATCGACCCTAATATCCAAATTTTTCAAGATGCTAGTTTTTAAACGACAACCCAGAACAGCTGCTTGAAGTTCAAGACGTGGTATTGACATGGTTTTTAAAGGGGCACATTTTACCTTTGAAGAAATTAACATAACATCCACTTGACCTTTCTTGAAAACTCTGAAATAAGCGACGGCTGCAAATGCTTCTTCGCTGGCATCTACAAATATGTGGATCTGCAAACTATCATGTTGTAAAAAATTCGTAGAATAACATCTTGGCAGTTCAAATTTTTTAAGTAGTGTTAGTTCTCTTTGCCATAGTATCCATTTACTATAAATCACAGTAGATATAGGATCATCCCACTCGATTCCGGATCTCCACGCATCTTGAAGTAATATTTTACCGTATATCGTAAAGTTAGAAAGGAATCCAAACGGATCAAATATGGACATCACTATGGATAATACTTCTCGTTTAGTAGGTTTCCTTCTTTCTTCAAGAATGTCTGCGGAAACTGTTTTCAACTTTAACTGGAAAGTGAACATGTCTTGTTTGCAATTCCAATACATCCCTAGGATTTTATCAATAATGGAATTTTCTTTATTCATGTTGATGATAGTTTCTTTTACAAAATTCTTATTAGTCAATGCTTGAATGACTTCTTCTGAGTTTGAAACAAAGGCACGTAATTCGAACCCAGCTTTGCTGTGTAGATTCTTTACTGCGCTGGATATCTCGATGGCTTTATTAACAAATTCAAAACTGGCTACATAATCATCTACATAATGATTATTTTCGATGGCATCTACGGCTTCTTTACTTACACAAATGTTTTCCCTAGCATTTTTATTTTTAACAAATTGAGCCGAACAAGGAGAACACGAAGTACCGAATATCATTGAACTCATTACATAAATTTCTAATTTTCGGGAAGCATCACCATGTCGCCATAGAAATCTCTGTGCATTTTGATCTTCTTGTTTTATTTTAATTTGACTAAACATTTCTTTGATGTCGCCACAAACACCAATTAAGCCTGTTCGAAAATTATATAGAATCTTCAGCAATGGTTGGTTTAGGTCAGGTCCTTTTAGCAATAAAGAGTTTAAAGAAACTCCATTTGTATTAGCAGCAGCATCGAATACTATTCTGAATTTACCTGGTTTACTTAGAACAGAAAATGGGGAAGGTACCAGCTTTTTTCGTTAGGCAATGAAATTTCTTCTTTAGACAATTGTCTTGCGTATCCCTTTTCAACATATTGCATTAGGAGATATTCATAATTTTTAGAGAATTCAGGATCCTTCTTCATTTTGTTTTCAATATTTCTTAAATGAGATAAGGCTGTTGTAAAACTCTCTGGTAGTATTTGGTTATCTGACTTCCAAATTAGACCTGTTTCGAACTGGTTACCAATCTTCTTTGTAGTATTATTTAAAATATGCTTTGCACGAACTACTTCTTCACTTTCTATTATCTTTTCATACCTTAAATCAAAGTTCTCATTTGTAATATATTCTTCAACCAATTTATTTAAATTCTGAAGATCATTTTCATTTTCTTCATCCTCTTCTAACTGGTTCAGCATTAATCTTCTCGCAATGCAACATTGATTTGTGGATTCTGTATCTCTAGCAGAATTCCCATAAATTAACCATCCCAATTTTGTTCTAATAGCTATGGGTCCGTTTGAAACGCAGGCTTTTAATGGATAACCTAGATGCCCATTATCAATACCTATTAATATTTCAGGCTTAACCTTCTTGTAACTATTAATAGGAAGACTTTTGAATTGATTATATTTAGACGAAAGATTATTTATTTCAAGAGTTTGTACAGGCAAATCAAGATTTTTAATTGTTCTGGCTTCTTTTAAGTTGTAACACTTTGAATCATGTTTGGTACCGCTGATTTGAAGATTTACTATTTTTGAGTCTTCAGTGGTCGACTTATCACCATACCATTGTAATCGCAGATCTTCACGCTTACCATCCAATTGCAATTTATCGGCTAAACTTGAGTCTATTAATGTGATTGAAGAACCTTCATCAAAAAGGGCGAAGGTATCAACTGCATTTCTGGATTGTCCATAGACTTTTACTGGAAGAATTCTAAACAGTAAGTCGCTGCTGTCTGATTGGCAGTTTAGAATCTTTGACAAAGGATCAACCTTTTTTGGCAAATTTGTCGAATCAGTGTGAAGTAGCTTATTATGCATTCTAACGCAACCTTCTTCTTCACATTTTTTCTTTATATTGCAAAATTGCATGCAGTGTCCTACTGACAAACATGAAAAACACAGTTTCTTAGATTTAACCATTTCCCATCTATCGTTTACGGACATATTCTTGAATAATTGACATTCTATTATGTTGTGGTTTTTATCGCAAACGCAGCATTTTAATTCTCTTTTGTTTCTGAAACTTTCTCTACCATTTTGAAGTAAAACTTGTTTGGAACGTATTATATGTTCTTCAGTACGGATAGTTACTGAACTGACCATATGAGGAAGTTGATTTAGCCAAGCTGAGAAGTGAATAAGAGTTGGAAACGGTTTTATTGTACACGAATGAAAAGCCCATTCCACTCTTCTACTCATGGGAAGTTTATTAAGAATATCTTCAAATAATGTAGGGTTGGTTAGATGCTGAATGTTATTGATTGTTTGAAGAAAAGTAGTTAAATTCGTGATTTTAATAGCAAACGGGATAATAAGTTCCAATTTATTTTCGGGGATAACCGGTATATCTTGTATTTTTCTAATTTGGCTTTTAATTAAAATCTCAGGGCGGCCAAATGAAAATTCCAATTGGGATAAAACTTCATATACATTATTTGGATAAATTAATAAAGATTCTACACATTCCAAAGCTTTTCCTTTTAGTGCTTTCTGCAATCTAATTGTATTCTCTAAAGAAGTGTAACAAAAGGCATTACTTGTTTCATGAAATGTGTTTATAAATATAGGCCATTCCTCAGGTATTCCTGTAAACGAAGGCAAATCGTGTAGTTTTCTAACTGGTATATGTAAGTTTGAAGTTGCATTATAACTTGAAGATAATGGAGGGACCATTGACGGTGAATTAGCGGCATTAATATTACTGTTTGTAAATCCATAATTAGGTAATGACATTTGAGGTTGGAAATTTGTCAATAATGGCATACCAGAACTAGACAGACATTGTGACATTTGATTAAATGTTGGCATATTAACATTACTTGTCACAACTGATGTCATCAGTGGGGTAGTTACTGTTGGCAAAGGCATATATGTTGAAGAAAGAGGTGGTCTTCAATGATTATTACTTGTCTGGACTATGACAATTCCAGATTGAGTTTCTGTGTTTAAATGAGGCTGATGAACAACCGAAGAGCTGACTGGCTGTAAAGGCTGAAGGCTGGTAGAATTGGGCAATCCACTATACTGCATGGTAATTGGGTTGTGAGGCTGGCTGATAGGCAAAGTTATTGGCTGACTAGTGGGATACAATTGAGTCACTGGCAAATTCCCCCGAAAACACTGACTTTGTGTAAAATTATTTAAACTAGAAGGTATTGGTGACCTGGCAATATTTTCTGACTGCAATCGAGCTTCCAATTGTTCTATTCTAGCTAAAAGTTGTTTGACGGTGTCATCTTGACTAGATGATAAATTGGCAGCATGATTGATTGTCTCCTCCATACTTTGACCAGTTGAAGAATCATTGGGTGACAATGGAGCATATTGAAACTGTCGTTCTGGTGCATTGTCCACTGCACCTTCTACTTCTCCAGGCAGGAGTTGTGGCAGTTCTTGAAAAGTCTCTGTGTCATTGATATCCATTGACGGTTCGATGGGATTTGGCTGGTTTTTTCTCTTTATAGATGCTCTCGTGTCTACTGGCATTTAGACAGAGTGCAAAACAAATTTGAGATCCGCCAAGATCCAAAGTAAGTTAAATAATCAAATTTAATTCCAATAAAGTTCTAATATCCTTGACAAATATATGTAGATGTTTGACAGTTTGTAGATATACTGCTTAATGTTTCAGATTACAAGGCAATAACTTATCCAGGCAGGATTTAAACTACAGGAAACGATTTAAATTCGAATAAAGTTTTGTGGCGATTTATGGAATTTACTACTGAATAAAATATCCCCCACACGCAGGCAATTACAAGACAAGGCAAAGTCTATACATGTCTAAGGGCATATTTATTCGCTAAAATAAATACAACAAGTTAACAAATACAAGGGCAAATTAAAATCACTTACAATTTAGTTTTATTCCATCAAATATTAAAGTTATTAAAAGGCTCAAATTATAACCATTTGTTTTTAACTATGTGAAACAAAAACTAAAAACTAACAAACAAATAAAATCGAACAGTTCCAGTAAGCAACCGCATCCCACCAGCCAACTCAACAACATACAGAGTAAACTAGTGAGAATGCGCAGAACTAGCATTGCCATGACGAACAAAAACATCTGTATACTTAATAAACTAATTTATTTTTGAAAACTAATGTTGACCTAACATATTAGTTATCATAAAATTTTTCGTTAAAAAAAAAATTTGTTGCGAAAAATGTTTATTTTTTCGTAAAAGATTAAAAAATACAAAATTTTTCATTTTTCAAAAATTTACCGAAATTTTCGGTGGTCATTCTGGCCACTTTCTCGAAGAGATACAAAAAAATGTTTCAACCAAAAGTTTCTTAGAATTTGATGTACTATAAGATTCCAAAAAGAAAAATTCAAAAAGCCAACAGGGAAAAAAGGGGACAGACCGACAGACAGACAGACTTCACGAATTCAGAGACGAACTTTTTGTTCGTCAAAAAAGCTATGTTTAATTCTATCCAGTACAGAATAATTCTCTAAAAAAAAGATCCAAATAGTTTATGAAAGTCGCACAACTGCACACAATATTCTCCTCTTTGGTATCCCTGTTATGTTCCCTCTGCTATATTTAAATTCTAACTTCAAATACTCCGTAGTTTCGCAGCATTTCAATTAAAACATGGATCTTGACCTTGGGACTACAGTAAACAAAATAGCTGATACCCACTTCTGATGAAATTTCTTCCATGGCTAACCGGCAATCACGTTCAATAAGCTCTCGAACGGTACGGGTATTGTCCTCTGTAAGGCTTGTCCTTGGGCGTCGATCATGACTTTCGTTTTCAACACGTTCTCGTCCGCCCTTAAATTCTCTCGCCCACGTATACACACGATTCTGAGACAGTGTACTGTCCCCAAACTGTGCCTTCAAACGAGTTAAAATTTCTGACGGTTTAACGCCTACATTGGTTAAAAACTTTATGATAATCCGTTGCGCAACAGACGAATGTACCTCTTGCTCGGTCATGGCTGTCCTGACGACAAAGCCAAGGATGTGCGCAAACCCGGCCGGCTCTCCACTCCTCATAAACCAGACATCTACTCCACACAACATTATCTGCCTCGGAACTGCATTCTAAGCGGAATAGCAAAATTACCGTTTATATTTGATTTACCCTCGTAGTACGCGCTTAATAAACACGCTGATTCATAACAAACCAACTGTAAAAATAAGACAATAATTGACCTACATTTGCATTGGAGACGGTACACATTCTTTAAAGAAATTAAAGATTTTATTAATGTAGCTAAAATAAGGTGTCATCAAAATCCCTTTTAACCTATCTAATTACATTTATTAGATTGATTAGATATATGTTCTCTTTAAAAGATATTCTCTTATAAAATCATTAAAAACTGTTCTTAGATAAACAAACTCGTGCTTTATTGACAAATTATTTCAAGTTTAACAAACTATAAACTCAGCATTATCTCACTCTAAAACGGATTATTTACACAGCTGTGATCAGGCATTGACTCAAATATTCTTCATTAAATTGTAAGGTAGTAAACAAAAGTGCTTTAATCCAAGTTCAAGAAACTACATCCTACATCAGCATTTTTATCGGACAGATTTTATTACAAACTTTACAGGGTTGTCATGTTTCTTGATTGAGTAAGATGAATTTTTAATTGTAAGAAAAACTCAATTTTATGCGGCAACGGTTGAACACACGATAAAATGTTATTAACATTTGTTGTTGTGATAGATAAGATGCATCTGCCGACAAAGCCCCATAATTAAAGTAGGGTCAACCGGAGTAAATATGAAACACCAAAAATTTGGGGTAAATGTGAAACATGTTGATAACCACTCTATTTTTAATTTTTAGAAAATTCTAAAAAGTTAATATAATTACTTCAGGTTTATGTTACATGATGTATATTTATAACATGTTGAACTGCACTTTATACATAATTTATCTTATTCATTATAAAATCTGCTAAAAACCATCAAAGCAAATTTGAAAAGCATATATAAAACTTTTCCGGTAATTAAGATTCTATACCAGCTACTCTATTAATTTTCTATTTTTTAAATAAGGAATAGATCACTTAACACAGCAAATATAATAAATTGTTTTCATAACATCTTGATTTTGTTTTATTCAGTTACAAAGTTCAGGGAAAAAATGCAACACAAAATTGGGAAAAAGTGAAACACGGCCTGGGAAAAAAATGCAACACCATTTGCAAGATTCAACATGAGTTAGAAGTAGAGACCATATGTGTAACAATAATTAAGGTTCAGTGTTGAATAAAATTTCATTATGACAATGTTATTGGATTTCCTTCTCATTTCTGTTTAATATTTTGTGTTACTAAAACAAGGGTACTCAGTATTCAAGTGAATAAGTTGAAGCGGCAAGAAAATCGCGAATCCTACTCCAACATTGGGCTCAGCAGACCTACCGGTTACACATTTGTTTTGCTCACCACATTTTAAATAGGGTTTGTTTACATACCCAATTAAAGTGAGGTTACAATTCTACCAAAGAAATTGTTGATATTTACAATTTCGTTTTATTATCTTTATCTACTATTAGCTGCTCCATTATTATTAGTAGAAATATCGAATTAGGTTATGTCACTCTATATTTGACAAGTAAATTTAAATATATTAACCAGTAACTAATTTTTCATAATTCAGTTAAAATATACTGGTGGGCAGCACCGGTTTATCACTGGTAAGTCTGCTAAATGCGGCCACTGTATTGAACGTCTTTGGGATTCCTGCGAGCCAAATCCAACTACAAGAAAGATAAAGGTATCAAAAGAGAAAGTTATTGCGCATCAAATGATACTAATAATAATTAAGAGTGTGATTTTTATTTTAAAATATTAATTTAAAAGTTGGCTGTTGTTAAGTATGACAAGCCATTATTTTCAAATTATTTTACTTCAGCGCATACACGCTTGTTTACCTAGGTTATTAGGAAGTTAATGACGGTTTCAAACCTCACAATTGAATAACGATTATTTAAAATGTTCATTACTTTAATATGTATTGATTTAGTATAGAAGTACAGCAAAATACATAAAAGTAAAATGTACAATGTTAATTGCCTATGATCGACTTTGAGAGAGGACACCCGGTATACACTTGATGTACTTGAAACCTCACTATACTATATCCAGGTTAAAAATGAAACGCAATGTTTACCTCTTCATGACTACAAACATAATTTTATATAAATTGCTTTTATATGGTTTTTCTAATTTGCGTTTGTAATACGTCTATTAACGTCTTATCAGTAGGAGTCATTTATGGCTATCTATAAAAGTACACTGTACTTTAATAAATTATAGGGTTATTTAGTTTTTAAGGGTTGGACGGGTAATGCGTGGAATGTGACAACTTCAAACTGCAAGTATCTGTTAAAATTGTCAACCTCCGATAAATTTTTAATTAATATCGTTGAATTAGTTCGCTGTTTGTTGATTGTTACTTACATGAAATTTCACTTGAAGTTATGGTCTATTTTTACTTGGAAAGAAGGTTAGGTTTTGGATATTCCTAATTAGTAACATAAACAAGTCTCGTACCTACATCAAATCTGCTTGGACAAATCAGTAAGTCCAATTCATGTTTGTAATTTTATGGTACTATAAACAAGACACGTATCATCGATTTAATCATCTTTGCTTTTTTTCGCGGATTTCGGGCGGAGTGCAAATTAAGTTGTCTTCGCTCATATTTTATTTATTTGTAACACTAATAAAGTAACAAAAGTAATAACTAATTTATTTGAAGTGACGGATGATGACAAATGATTCAAAAACTCAAGTGGGCGCCGAGTGTTACCAACTAACACAAAATTCTTTAGACAACCAAAATATTTTTTTTTGTATACATAATACATAAGAAAAAAGAGGGCGCAAATTAGAAAAAATAGCATAAAATACTCGTTTTATAAGGGCATTGGCGCACTCATCCCAGAGAAAAACTCGCCTGCGGCTCGTTTTCTAACTTGGGATTCGTGCGCCAAATCAACCCTTATAAAACTTTTTTATTGTTTCCAGCCTTACTTTGTGGAACTCCATAATCATGAAATAAATAAAGATTATTAAGTTTCACAGTTTAACTAGATAAAATAATAATAATAATCAGAATTAAATATCTAATACTTCCAGTAACTGAGAATTACTGAGCTCAAATTGTTCATTCATTAAAGGTACCCTGAGTATGTGTTTGTATATCTCAAAGGCTTCTAAAATGTCTAATTTGCGTTTGTTATTACAAAAATGTAGGAATTTAATATTATTTTGAGGAGTCATTGTGTGATTTTGTTCTAAAAGGTGTTTGGCATAATTAGATTTTTCAGGATGTTTATTTTTGTAATGACGTACGTGTTCTTTATATCTTATGTCAAAATTTCGAAGTGTTTGTCCAATATATACCGAACTACAAAAAGAACAATTTAAACGGTAAATGCCCGATTTCATGATATCATGTGTTCTGTCTTTAGCATTAAATAAAAATGAAAAAGTGTTAGTGTTGGTTTTAAATGTTATTTTATAATTGTTGGTTTTTCTTAGTATATGTGCAATTTTTTCTGATATTTTCCCAAAATATGGTATAGATATGTAATTTGTGTCTTCTGTTTGATTGTCAATGGGATATATTCTTTTGATAGCTAACCTATAATCTTTTTGTTTAAAAATTATAAAACTTGTTCTTTAATATACTATTATAGGCAAGGATAAAAGGAATCTATTGATGTATAAAAACGAAGACTTTTTTAATTTTAAGGTAGTTTAAAATTAAAAGTTTTATTTTTCGTTTCATATTTACCTCGGTTGACCCTACTATTATTAATGAGGCAAAATCATGTTAAAGTTTTCAACTTTATTAATTTTTTCCAAAAAAGTAGTACATTCTAGAACACAATTGTGCATAAGTGTATAAGACTTCTTTGTTCCTTTTGATGTCTTCTATCATCCATTAAAATTTAACACTTAGTATCTGTACCACCCTGTATATCAGACAGATTATTTTGCATTAAACAAGAAAATGAATACTCAAGAGTTAAAGGAGGCTAGAGCTTGTTTATGTAAGCAAGTTTTAAAAAGTTTCCTAAAATGCAAATTAAATAGGACACTATTTTCACCGTCAGCAATTTCATATGCACTAACCCAAAAATACAATCTATTATCTATTCAAAGAAACAGAGGATTACTTAATTATACCGTGTGTCCACTCCCAAAGTCAATCATAGGCAATTAACATTGTGCATTTTACTTTTATGTATTTTTCTGTACTTCTACTAAATTAATACATATTAAAGTATTGAACAAATTGAAGTAGTCGTTATTCAATTCAGTCATATGCTAAAATAATTTCAAAAGCATGGCTTGTCATATTTCACAACATTCAACTTTTAAATTAGTATTTTAAAGTAAAAATTGTACTCTTAATATTATCATTAATACCATTTGATGCGCAATAATCTTCTCTTTCTATTCATACTATTATCTTTCTTATAGTTGAACTTGGCGAGCAGGAATCATCAAAAACGTACGTTCCATACAATGTTAAATGAATATTTTCAAGTTTAAGAACAAGCAGGCTGTATATTAAACTAAACTACAGGGTGATTTACCGCCACGGTAAATTATTGTCACGTTGGCGACATGAGTACTTTTCGGATATTCTTATCCTTCTTTTATTTTACAGTGGCGCCTGAAAAATAATATAGCTTATAAATTTCTTTAGTTTTAAATAATAAGCTTACTTGATAATAAAATCATCTAACAAACCGTAGTTCTGAAAACAACTGTTTTGTAAAATAAGAAAACAAGCGAAATAAAGCAAAAACTCTATGAAAATCCAGAACAACGTGGCAAAGCACAACGATGAAAACGAGAAAGTGACGAGTTGCCGCTGTAGTTTGACGCAACAGATTTCAATAGTGCTACACTAACAACGTGAATTACACTAAAACCGAAGGAGGCAAATTCAAACCATCCTCACTCAATTTGGATCTCACTGTACTTAAAAGTTAGGGATATAGGGATATCAAAAAATTATAAAAAGTAGGCTTGTTTATTAAAAAATCTGATATGATCTTTACTGAATGTTCAAAGAAATCAGCACTATTGTCTGACATGACTTGAGAGTAATACGCTTCAATGGATGTACAGAGTTGTACTTCGGTGTACTTAATTTATTGGTTTTTGTTATTTATGAACCTGTTAAAAGTTATCATTTAGACCTTAATGCACTGGCCGTTTCTATACCACTCTGAGCAGTGATGGCATTGTAAAAGAAGATAATGGGCTAACATATAAAACAAGCTATTTATATCCAGTTACGAAGCGAATGTGAACGATAAAGCATAAAATACAGCAATGCATTTGAAGAAGTAAAATTCAATCACTGCATTTTTTTTATATATTAAACAAAATTATCTATGAATGCTAACCTCTGGAATATCAATCCCCCTAGCTATAACATCAGTGCATAACAAGATTGCTTTCGTTGCAGATCTAAAATTGTCCAGAATCTTTTTGCGTTTCTCTTTCATCTTTCCATGAATAGACATAATGGACAAAGTAGATTTTAATTTGAACATATCTGGTAATACACTTGCCCAGTAATCCACACAGGCACATGTAGGGAGAAATAAAATAGCTTTTTGTACACTTTTTTGTTGGAGAAAAGCAATCAATGTTGCTAATTTACCTAAAAATAAAAAAAGTTAAATCTTGTAATTCTACATTTGAGATCCTACCTTTGTTTTTTGTAATAATATAATAGTTGTCAAGAGATACAGGTGTGCTTTGCGCTGCTTTCTCAGTTACCGTAACTGTAACTGGATTTCTTAAACCAGCACGAATTAATGCTTGCAGTTCTTTTGTTTGAGTAGCTGAGAAAAGACCAGTTCTACGTTGACGTGGTAAATAACTTAGAATATTATCTAAACAATTTTGGAAACCTAAATCTAATAAACGGTCAGCTTCATCCAAAACCAAAATTTCCTAAAATTTCTAATATGAAATTTTACATTGTTTTTGTTAAATATAGCTTTATACCAAACTTTTTACTGCTAGAGACAAGTTTAAATCTTTGTTACGCATTAATAGGTCTTCTAATCTACCTGGAGTACAAATAATAATATTCATACCATTTTCTTGGATTTGTTTCACATCTTGTTCGATGCTGCTGCCTCCAACAAGAAGAACTTGTGTTAAACCCTAAAATAAATCTGAAGGTATTCAATATTTTAATAAACCTAAATTTAAAAATCTTACTGAAACACATTTCAAAAGCTCAAGTAAAACAGTATGAGTTTGTATAGCTAACTCACGAGTAGGTGATACAACAATAGCACCAACTTTTTGGGGTTTCCATGCCTCTTCATCGCCCTTTCGCTTTAATAACTCCAATATTGGAATTAAAAATGCCAATGTCTTTCCAGAGCCTATAAACATTTTCAATAATACTAATGATTTTACATTTATACCTAATTAACAAACCAGTTACAGCTTGTGCAGCTACATCTTTCATATTTAATAACAATGGAATTGTGGCAGCTTGGACTGGTGTCATCGTAGGAAAATTAAAAGAAGTAATGGCAGCCTTTACATCTTTGTGTAAAGGTACGTCCAATTTTTCCCATGGTTTACGCATTATTCTAATTTAATTGATATACTTTTAGTTATCAAAAGATAATTTTTAGTTGTTAGTGGCTGTATAAACTAAACATTATAATTAATAACAAAATAAACTATACAATTATGAGAGGGCAAATTCACATATTTTCAGCAATAACTACATTTTATCTTACCTTAATTATTTTTAATTAACTTAATATAAGTTTCTCGCCTTACTTAACAAAATATTTGTAAAATATTTCTTTAGAGGTTATAATTTAGCACATGCAAATAGACAATCTTTTATTGTCTATGCACAGTCTTATCTATGCTATGCACATGCAACAGTGTTATTATTTAAACTTTTTATCTTTCGAACTACAAGAATAATATGGCACTTCTGAACTACCAAACACACATCGCACTAATTTTATTAATCATATTAGGCAGTATTCACAGACCGTGATTAATAAAAGCTGCGTTCGGCTTTACGTTACAGCAACACTTTTAATGCCAATCAGTTCGTTTATTAGAATTGCAGCAAACAGCGCATGAGCTCATACGTTCGTTTATAAAAGTAATGAGTAGAACAGTAGGTATACTCCACGTATACTCTGTGAACTTCAGCAGAGATGTTCTGTAAAAAGAGAAAATAAAGTCACAGGTTAACATAACCTTAAAGTTTACGATATTGTGATTTGTTACCAAATTATTTTTTCTAATAGGTAAGGATTTCAGGACCATTATTTAAATTTACAGAATTCCAATTGCCAAGTTTTGATAAAAACGAAATAACTCTTAGCATAAGCGTAATTATACAAACGCAACACAATGTTAAAAGTAGGTTAATATAATTTTTTATCTACGACCACCCAGAGCCTCCTATAGCTAACGAGCCTGGAAGTGCAACGGGTGACGTCACAAGAGCCGATGAAATTTATGCAGCGTTTAATAGAGAAATACCGCCGCCACGAACGTTTTCTCAAAACCCTGCGAAAACCATGACAGATATGAAAAAATGTATTGTAACAAAATTACAGAAAATTAAATTTCCTATAAAACGCAAAATAATAGATATGCCTATTTCCAGTAGTTTAGACGTGGGAAGATGTCAAAGGTTTGTGTTGTTCAGATAAATTTGCAGAAACTGTCTGTCAATTCCCCTTAAATGTAATTAAAAACACTTTGTTTTGGTACATATTCTGGAGTAATACTCCAGTTTTGAGAACTTTATTTCGAGAGATTTATTTGCTTTGATGATTTTTGCAAAAAATAAACAACATTGTAGATATAAACACATAAATAAAAATGAACGTAAAATATATTTATTTTTCCATTAATCGATATGGAAATAGTAACAGACAAATTTAAAAAAAGAAAACGGCTATTATCTATTTGATGAATATCAATTTTAACAACAACGAATCGTTAAGACTGCTTTATTGGTACTTATACGTATACGCTACAAGTGTCGGAGGGCATACGACGTAATTAGTTTATGTCATAATTTAAAAGTTATTTATTTTATGTCAAATAATACAGAATTACAAAATCCTTTATTTATTTTGAATCTGGCTGTTAAAGCATAACAAATAGAAATACCCTAATAGGAAATAAAAAACAATAAGAGAAACATTTTAGTAAAAACAATGAAAAAGCAACAACAAATGAACATCTTAACGCCAAATTGTAAATATCGTTAATAAGAACAAAACATAAGCTTTCTAGGTGCAAGAACGACATAAGTGAAAACATTTAGCAAACATATTTTATAAATAAAATAAATGACATATATTATATTGGTAAATATTGGGCAAACACTTCGAAATTTTGACATAAGATATAAAGAACACGTACGTCATTACAAAAATAAACATCCTGAAGAATCTAATTATGCCAAACACCTTTTAGAACAAAATCACACGATGACTCTTCAAAATAATATTAAATTCCTACATTTTTGTAATAACAAACGCAAATTAGACATTTTAGAAGCCTTTGAGATATACAAACACAAACTCAGGGTACCTTTAATGAATGAACAACTTGAGCTCAGCAATTCTCAGTTACTGGAAGTATTAGATATTTAATTCTGATTATTATTATTATTCTATCTAGTTACCTATTTTTGTATCTATCTTAGCGACGTGTTTGTTTATAATTATATTACCTTTGATAATGACAGCATAGCTGTCGAAACAATATTGTCAGGTTATATTTTAATAAAACTGTAAATCTTTATTTATTTCATATTTTTAAAATTGGCAATAGGGAAGACGCACGTATTTTTTTTTATTTTTGTATTCGTTCATTTTAGTTAGAAAAATATTTCCAGATAAGCGGAATTTCTAAAAACCCTCAATTTATTTGAAAAAATTAAATTTAAAAATTCTCCTCATTTAAAACCGAATTTGGCCTTGAGCAACTTCCCTCAAAGCTATTTGATGTAAAAAAGTAGGTACCGCTGTGAATGTGAAGAAGCAATATTGACGATCTACTCAACGTTAGATGGCGCTGATGAAAACCAATAAACTGAATTTTGAATTAATATTACCAGAAATATTTAACACCACTTTAATTATGGCAGTTAATTACACAACAGCATAACGTACATTATTATATTAATTACTCGTTAATAAGTAGACGATATTTCAACTTGAAAATAAAAAAATTTTCAAACTGACGGGTAATACAGGACTCTTAACTGTTTCATTAGCACCAACAGTGGGTCGTCTTTGGAACTGTAAGAGGTAACAAAGTTTTATCCATTAGAGGACACCAGTATTGCATTTTAAATTTATTTAAATTTTCAAGGTTTTCAAAAATTAATTACTTAAAATTGGTAATTGTTTAATGCATTTATAACTGATATTCTAACTAATTTAGTAATGACGTTTATGAAAATGCAAGAATCTCCTCAATTGACGACATATGCGTCTTCCCTATTGAATTGTGATTGTTTCTAAAAAATTACTTTAAAAGTTTTGAGTATATACGTATGATTTTCTAGCTCTACTAGATTGACGAAGAATCAAGTAAAATGAGCTATGTTAGTAGAATACTTACCGAGGCGGGAAGTAGAACATTAAGCGGAGAGCAATTGCTCGACGCGTAATGTCTTCCCGCCGAGGTATGTATACTATTTTATTCACAATCGATCATAATTATGTTCTTACATTGATACCTTAAAGGCCACAGTCTCACTGCAGCCACTACCACCCACCACCATCGACAACCACCAATTAAAATAATCCCGTGCGGTCCCACTGAAGCAAGTAGTGACCACCAATATCATGTAAAGTTTTAAATCTCTCGCTTGTTTTATGTTTATCTCTGAAGTAAACATATTGCCAACTTAGCAAGCACTGTTATTATTATTTTCTATTAAATGAGGTTATGTGCATTATTTGTTTACTATTGTCGCGTTGTATATTGAAACAAAGAATGTATAAAGAAATAATAAACCTAATTATTGCAAAAGTATGATATTGGCAAATGAATCAGATACCGAGAAAGATATAACCATGTGCTATGGTACATGTGAAATAAAATATAAAAATTCACGAAATGTGTGGGTACGGAAAATCTTTCTTCATAGGAAGCAGTTGGGAGAATTTTATCAAGAAATAATAATTAGTGCCCCAGCTTATAAGCAAACTAAGAGAAACTTTGTTTGAAAAGTTTTCACTGCCAATTACCAAAAACAAAAAACCTAAATATAAACAGGAAATTCAAACTTTAGTGTCTATTTTCATCATGTCCACTAGCGCGTGCGCATTATCAACCACCGCTGACCACCAACCACCAAAATTCGAACACGTCGGAAATTCCAAACTGGTGGTCACCGTTTGATGGTAGTAGGTGGCTAACAGTGGCTTAGTGGGACCAGCGCCATTGATTAATGTATGTTTAAATTTTAGTTGGTGGCGGTGGATGGTTGACGGTCGCTCAGTGAGACTGCAGCCTTATACCACGAGATCATTTGAATTTATAATTAAAGTTGGCTGTGATTTTTAAATTAGATTGGCAACACTAACTGTTCACTTCACAGTTTGATTTGAATTGTCAAAGTGACGCTCCAAAATGTTTAATCTAGAACATAAAATTGCATAACCTCTAATTTACACAGCGAGTCAATTGGCAGGATCGCCAAACGTATAAAAAAATTCCCGCCTACTTTAATTTTAAATTTAAATGATCTCACGGTACTTGATATATGTAGGACACAACACCAGCGTTTTTATTCAGGTGGCGATAAAATGACAATTGCTGCAACAATTGTCAAAGTAAATTACAATTTACACGATTTAGAATGTCTGATAGTGAAACTGATGTAAGTTGCACACCACCGGAATTGCGAGAAGTTGCTAAAACAGTGACTGACTGTTTGTTACCTGCTAAAAGTAAAGATAGATACATAGATAATATAATAATATACTACGTATATACAATGCAAACTCCAAGCATTGTTCGATGAATAATTCGTGCGCCATCTGTATTTTTGGGGCTAAGTATCTTAAATGCATTTTACCTGTACGGTTTCATCTTTAAGAATTTAAATTATTTTTTCCTTTTGGCTTAGAAAGAAAACCAAGTAATTATTTAAATTAATTTATTCTTACATCGTAACAAATACCTACATTTTTCTTGATTGGTTAAATAGTTCAGATTGTATTTACAATTTCTACTACACTTGCCTTATTATTGTTGTTTAAACCAACTATCTTGCAAACAATGCTATTTTTTAAACTAGCTTTATGACTACAAGAAAACGTACCTGAGTTTTTTACAAAACGTATAATAAATTGTCTATTGATTGTTTGTTTTAACTTGTTAACTTTCTGATATAACTTTTTTTGCTTTTGGACACTGTTTTGTTTTTGGTTGGCCTGACTTAAAATTTGAAATTGTATCCTCGGAATATGCGGTGTCTTCGAAATTGATGTATGGCTTTCCAGCAATACTTTATAACATCTCTAAATTCTTCCTGCGCTACAATAATAAAATTGTAATTAATTTATTTAAAGAAATTCGACGAAACATTTACTCGGTCTGCTTTACAAGTTATCAGCATTAAATACCTTACCTTTAGAACAGGCACTATTAACTAATTTTCCGGTGCTAGTTATACCTATCACAAATACGGTAATTGTTAATTTTCTTCTCAATTAGTTTTTCAATGTAAGAGTGTTGACAAAAGTTCTTCCATTTAAAGAATGTCGTCAGGTCCTTTGTAGAATTTAAAAATCGATGGCAAATAAATTTTGTAGCGAAAACTTAAAACGGCACAATTATATTTTGGAGTATTTGATTTTTTGAGAAATGTCAGTTTCAATTTTAAAACAAAAAACTGAATTTATAGGATACAGCCCACGTGATTATATTATACAGTGCTATTAAATTAAAATGTAATATGCGTACTATATTGCAAAAGCAAATTAAAATAATCATTTCAAATGTAATCAACAATACGCAAGCGCTGAAAATGCGCTAGTCGTTTAACCTTTCATTTCAATTACACTGTACAGATATTATGTAAACAGCATTGATACGGTTTGTCACTAAGTTATAGAGCAAGCTGTAGGTGTAGTAGGTCCATGGCCAGTTGCATCGGGTCTTGGCTTTATTAATGGAGATGGTCATGGTAGACCGCATTACAGGTGCCATCTGTATTTTTGGTGCTAAGCTCATAAAATTTTGATTGTATTTAGTTTGCATTCTATATACGTAGTATATTATTATATTATCTATGGATAGATACGAAAACTTCTGCCATCTGTTGAGAATATTTAGAACGAGCAAAAGGTAAGTAATGGATATTACTAACCAAGAGAACTCATTACTAACCAAGAGAACTTATTATTGACTATGGTGTATAATAAACTACTTTCTAACTTTTTAAACGCCAGTAATGAACACATTATGTATCGATTGTGAATAAAAACAATTTACATATCTCACATGTAACTTTGTTGATGAAACATTCGCTATGTATTTCAGATATAAAATGGGAAGAGCATGCTAATGTAAGTCTGGTGTCTTCAAACTTACATATATGCGACATTAATAATATATATATATATATATATATATATATATATATATATATATATATATATATATATATATATATATATATATATATATATATATATATATATATATATATATATATATATATATATATATATATATATATATATATATATATATATATATATATATATATATATATATATATATATATATATATATATATCTATAGAGGCCTACCATGCGTCCGGACCAAAAGCGTAGCGCCCAGCGTCCGGCGTATATAAGTGTATATAAATGATGGTATCAGTCAGCGTCTTTTGCAAGCTATAGGTTTATTCAGCGTCTGTTTATTTTATGCAAGCTATAGGTTTATACAGCGTCCATTTATTTTTTCAGTATTGGCCAGCCTGCTTGAATTCCTTTGCCTGTCTGCGGTGTCGAGTTACTCTCTGCATTTCTGAGTAAAGATTGCGTCATTTAAACTGGCAAAAATAATTCTATTTTATTAACGCTATGTAATAAATACTTTTAGTTTCGTTTCTGTATGTGTATGAATTTTATTTAGAAGGCTTTCAGATTTAAAATATTATATGCATAAAAACATCATAAAACTCGAAATATTATTGGATTTATATGAAATTTTATAGAAAGGGATTTTTGAGGTCGCTGATTTCAAATTTGTTGTCATCGTTAGCAAATTTTGAAAGGACGTATGAAATATGTCGTCCATAGTAATTAAAATCTAAAATACTAAAGTATTTTAAAACATTTTGTTTCCGTTTACATTTTAAAGTTTTCCATCGACGGTGTCCAACAATTACTGCTGTAGAAATCGATTTACATATTTAAGCTATCATCTTTAGTAATAAGTTCAGTGAATAGTAGAAAGTAATTATTACAGTTTTTACATGCATGCAAACACAGTCTGAAATTCTAGCCATTGTCCATTACCCTAATATCCATCGTTCGAGAAATTATTTTTTTAAATAAAATCTACACATTTTTGAAATGTCAACATCATAACGTACACTTTTAACATAACTAGATTTACGGTACAAAATCAGATTTTTAGCTCTGTTCTTTGCCGAAAAAATGTAAATGTTTTCAAAATTCTTTAAAAATTATAAAAAGTACGGAATTTTTGGCAATTTCCCAATTCTGAATCTGTTCACTAACTGAGAATTCGAATTAAGTGTCATTTGTGAATTAAGTGACACAATAATCAGCATTTGTTTTTTACGTGTGCTAGAATTGGTTTTAAAGTTCGACTACTGTTTTAGTAGAAGCAAATCGACCAGCTATCGTGATTCCCGTATGAACTGAAAGGCAAAAATGTATGGATGTTTTTATATGATAGCCTATGTATTGGGGTAGAAGTTCCGACAATTCGTCAAAAAATCGTCCTGTGCAGGGGTGCTGTAGGGGTGATTTTAGATCAAAATCGACAATTTTTAAAATCCACACTTTAATATTTATATCGCAATATCTTGGGAACTAATTGCGATATCGTTGTAGTTCTTTTTTTAAATTAATGCTCAAACATGAGCGCTTCTAACTATATAAAGCAGATTAATAAAATTTGTTTAATTAATTTAAACAATATGTCTGAACTTGAAATTTAGCTTTTCGTGTAATGTAAATTACACTAAGTGACAAAGTTTCTTATCTTTGGAAATTTTCCTATACATCCTGCGGAAGAATTAATGGTAAAGGTTTCAAAAAGTTTTTAAAAAAAGAATTATAAACTTATGTTTAATAGTTTTGGAGATATCGATTGTTTTGTGAAGCGCTGTGATAGCGCGTGGCACAACTCCTTACAGGCTTCGTAAATACGTGCAACGATTCATTTATACGAACTATTTATGTTTGTAATTTTGTAATGTCTTCATACAAACGTAATATAAGAGTTTGGAAAAAAAGAAAGCAAGATTGTTTAAAGTATAGAATGTTTGAAAAGCCAATAAATAGCGATTAAACAGCCAAAAAACACAGTTTACTACAATTTATATTTAATATTAAGTTGAACCGTTACCAAGAGTTTCCTCTAAAAGGTCAATGTTGTTTCCAGCAAATTGAATAAATCTTCCTCTTATTAATTGTGATGGAACAATGTTTTTTCATTTTCGTAGAATTTCAGATTGTGCAACGGAGTTTCTAATTCTCATGATATTGATATTCCTATAAGGTAGAGAATGCCCACAGGAATGAAGGGTTTCGATGATTTTGCTTGATTTAGTCTCTTGATGAACCAGTGAACCCAAAGCGGCGTGTTTTGGAGTATGCTTTTTAAAATTGGAATGACAGTAAATTATGTCTTGACAAATATTCAGAACAACATTTTTTTTCCTTTCATCGTCTGAATCTTCGACTAGCAACTGTATTAATAAAAACAGTTTATCTGGAATGTACTCTCTAAAACTATTGCTACTTAAATCTTTGTAGTTGTCCAATCCCTTTACTTGTGACATATCACTTTTAATGCTGTTGCAGAGATTGACGATCTCAGATATTTCAGAACAACCAATTTGCAAGAAATCGTAAGATTGCAGATCATCTTTCTGTTCGATCTCAATTATCTGTGACTTTCACAAGATTTAAACAAATTCTCTGCTATATATTTAGCTTGAAAAGTTTTAATATTTTTTTACTTGTAAAACTAGAGTAACACCTTTGATGCCAGTCTAACTCATGACTTTGAGAGGAATTAATAATGCCTAGAACTTTATTTAAAAATTCATCATGACCAGGATCTACATTTAGCTGATTTAGCCTTAATTGAACACTATTTTTAAATGTTAAGAATGATTTTGGAGCACTTGAAACTAAATTGTCCGCTTGTTGACAAGTTATGCAGGTTTTCTGTTTTTTCTTGCGATATTGAATCGTTTTTATCTTTGATTCTAATTCGCTTTCCGAGCTACTTGTTACTTCCATGATTTCCAATTCTAAAATATAATATTCGAACGAAATAAAATAAATGACTACTACCAAATTATGTTAAACTGTTGTTTTGAGTAAGAACATTATAAAATGGTGAAAAATAATACTTACAATTATAGGAGTTCAAGGTAAGTAAACAATGTGATGCAAAAACAGTCTTATTAACCTCTCGAAACAGACACACTTTTATTTAAAGAAAGCACCCTTCAAACAGTCACCACAGTTTCAACCACTGAATGACAAAATCAAACTAAAATTCCAGACTAATAATTTCACATCTGTCAGGGTTTTCATAAAACTATAATAATAAACACAAGCATACGTCTAAAATTCAACGATCCGTTTAAAGTTATGGGAAGATATAATTAATAAATTATTAACCTACCATAACAAATTTAAATGGGTCAACTAATAAGTTACCAACTTTTGTAACTGCTTATACATATGTACACACAAAGGATTTTCCAATTTATAGCAGTTAAATAATATATTTAATAACAAAGGGTAAAAAATATGAATAGTAAGAAATAACAGGAAGCATTATTTGATGCATGTATGGATAGTTTGTTGAGCGCTGCGGTGTACGGGGGTATACGACGTTTTAAGAGGGGGAATATGCAGAGCTTTACGTTTCATCAAATATCTCCCTTATTAAGAGAGATAATTAAGAAAATTAAAAACCATCAGATAGCGCTACTATTGCGTAATAATGTTTATACAGTATGATTTTTTGATAAAGTCGACGGTTTTCGAGAAAATTGAGTGCAAACAAAAATTACAATTTACAGAAATTGCCGCTTTTGAGATAATCGCTCTTGAAATATTTCTCGCCCGTATACTGCCGTGTTAAATTATTTAAGTCTTCTTAAACATTGTTTATTTCTAATACTCGCATTTAATTACCGATGGTACCATCAGAAAGCTTATAATAAATAGAATATTACTACAAAAAATCAGAAATTGATGGTTTTATCATAAAACCACCCCTAGAAGACCCCTGCACAGAACGATTTTTTGACGAATTGTTGAAAGTTCATCCCCAAGACATAAACTATCATAAAAATGCATGCATACATTTTTACCTTTCCGTTCACACGAAAATCGTAAATAAGCGGCTTTTGTTTCATATTTTCCTCTACTATTTATTACTGCGAGAATTGTAGGTAATACAGACAAAATTAGATTTATCATAAACAAGTAATAATAATAATGCAAGTTCTTAATAAAAAATAATTTAAAACGTTTATTTTCAGAGACATTAAAAAAAGTAAAATGACCGTGGAAGCAACTATGCTAAAGTATAATAGCATATACAGGATTACGTCACTTTATGTTAAAATAAACAAAGACAGAAATTTTGGGAAATATAATCCATAATAATGCTTGTCACCTACATAATATCGCTTTACACGGAAATGGCGTAGTGCAAAGGTTTCTTATTTTGCTACGACTTGTTATTAATAAACAACAGCATTTTTATAGGAACGTCTTTTATGCTTATATTGAATTATTCCCGATACGATTATTTTTTATACATGAATTACGTACTTCTAATTTACTAATAAGTATTTATAAGTTTATAAGATTTGCCGAAGTTGTTGCTAACATTCTATAAGAAGACAGCACCTTAAGGAAAAGAAGTTGTAAAAAAGGCCGCAAAGTTAGAAAATGTAACAGTTTTATCGACCTTACTGAATATTTCTGAATTTGTTTCTCGTCATGCAGTTCTATGCAATATCGACTCCTTTGCCTTCTTCAACATACCAATACAAATCAGCTTGGGACAACGTATGATAGCCTAATAAAAACAGGATGCCAATAAAACTGAAAAGTTCTTGCCTTGTAAATATAAAATCGTGTGTATTATTTATCATGAGCCTACTTTACAAAAAATGGCAATACTATATTTTCAACTTCATCATCAAAAAGTTTTAGAAAAAATATCCAGCGGTGATTGACCTGCCAAATGATTTTTTAGCTGTTCAATTTTTTGTGTTCTCTTCGTCGGGCAAGTTCTGATACAAAAAGAAACCATCTCTGCACTTAGGTTTCTGGTTATTTGTTTTGAGTAAACTTGAGAATGTGAAAAGAAGAAGAAAGCATTTAAGTAAAAAAAACTGAAAACAATACAGTTAAGAAAACACCTGAAGAAAAACTAAGGTCCATCTCTGAATAAAAAAAACACAGGGAAACGTTTTGTTGGACTTGAACCTGGAAAAGGAATAAGCAATGAGAAATAAGCAATCCGTACTCTAGTTTTGCATGACTCGCTGGTGAAACCTTGGAGAGTTGTTGGAGGTCGAAAAAACCAACGGAAAAGATTTTTAAGTACATTGTTGATGTCCAATGATATACACTACCGTCTTTATAGTTTAGCAAATAAAACAATTGGCATTGCACACAAAACAAAATTGTCATACAAAACAAAAATATTCTACAGTACATTCTCTCGATGCCATCCCTATGTTATTACCGTCTATATCAGGGATCCCCAAACCGTCGATGGCGAGGTACTAGTAGCTCGCGGGGACATTTTCGGTAGATCGCGTTAACGCTCCGGATGGCTAACCATGATTCCTCCACTGAGCTGTTGATGACAAAAAAGAAGTCCATCCTTCTCATTAAAGTTAATAAGTCTGATAAAAAATCTGTTATTACATTTGTTATTTATTACTAGCAATACTTCAATTTCTTTCTTATGTACAATTCAATTTCAGTTTCTTTTTGTTATATACAGTTTAATTAAAATTGATTTCATATTTACTAGAAATGTAAGTTTATAGGCAATAAACAAATGTAAGATTTTTTAAAAAAGTTGGTAGTTCTCTTGACTAGTAGCTCATAGTAGGATTTAAAAACGGTGCAGTAGCTCAGAAGCTTCATAAGTTTGGCGACCACTGGTCTATATTATGTATGCAAACCTAATGAAATAAACAGAGCTACCTGTTTGTACAAGCAACGCGCAAACATAAGCTTCAAACCACAAAAACTAAAACCACTAAAACTTGTAGATAATGACAATTCCTATGAACTCCTGTAACATGTAGTAACGCATTGTGTATGTATGGCAGGTGTCTGAAATGTCAAAATAAAATGAAAAAATAGTTGAATTTAATGTTAAGATTGCAGCTACTTCCTTCTTTCGTCCACCAATAAAATGATTTCTCCCGTCATCCATTTCTGTTTTGCTCTCGGCTCTTGGATTCCCAATTCATTTTCTTGTACTTCATGTATTACGTTTTTAATAGACTGCCAAGAGTTTTTCATTGTTTCTGTTGTTTCCAATTGTACTTAGTTTCCTTAAATTTACTATTTGACACTCTTACTGTTGTTATTCTCTTACACTTGTTATTTCCTGTTTTATCTCTCTGGTTCTCCCAGTTTCTCAAAGTTAGGCCTTGTTTTGTTTCTTTCTCTTCTGGATTTTCTTCAATTTAATATCAAGTTTTCCAGCTACGGCGTTTGCGATCAGATCCGATGTATGATCCAGGATAACTTTTTACACCTATAATCCCGTTTCTATATCGTTTATCAATCAGTATGTAATTTATTTGATTATCATTTCCTATGATATTTCCTTCATTGTCTCTTGGTCCTTTCTAAGTGTATAATCGCCTTTCTGGGAATTGGAACCAAATGTTTGCTACCATTAAGTTTTCTTCATTAAAGAACTGTACCAGTATAGGGATATACTGGTACTCCTGTCGTTCCGTTTGCCAATACCATAGTCTCCAACAATATCTTCAACTCTTCCTTTACCTATCCTTGCGTTGAAGTCGTTCATGATTACATCCGCTTCATTCTTTTTGGTAATTCTTAGTAGGTAATTTTTACATCATGAATGAAAAACTCATGCAGTATGGAGTATTTTCGAGCAACTTATATTAAGATGAATAGATGGTTCCATATCTTGGACGGCACTCATGCAAAATGTTTCTAAACGTAAAACCGGTAAGATTCTATTGTAGACAAGAACCATAACCATAATATTTTCCTTGACAACTTCTTTTCTTTTATTCAACATGCACGCACTATGGTGCTGAACCATTGAAAACTGCAAAAAGATATGACGGAAAAGAAAAGAAAAAAAAGTACTTTACTGCTCAAAAGCTACTGTACTATCAAAACAAAAAGAAATAGAGACGTTAACGCAGAAAATGAAGTAAAAGCCTTCCCAAAGATCTCGTATGGTTTCTCTATTTCTTACAAAATCAAATGTAACTGAACTAAAGGGTTCAGTGTGATGTGATGAAAAAGTATATCACATGCCCAAAGAAATTCAGTTTGCTAATGCAGAAAAAAATCCAACCTATTGCTTGGGTTGGAGGGTTTTATCTCCTAAAAGTGGTACTCTCATGTATTGGACTGAACCTCAAAGACTGTGGTGCTTAGAAAATCCTTGTTCAGACATTATAATTGGAATGCTTTGTGAATGCTGTTTTCAATTTTGAAACGTTTACAGTTATACCAGTGTACGAATATCAACGCTTGTTGGACAAAGTAAAATTGCTATAAAACAACATCGAGTGACATTAAAAAATATTTTGAAAGACTCATAGAAAATGAGAAGCAGAAAAGAGCTGGATCCTACGTGCATGCAGTATAAGGGAGTGTTTATATGATGTGTCATATTACGCAGGTTTTAAAGTTTTTTTAACTTTGTTATATAATACTTCAGATATTGTAGCAAATCTGGGAATGTATAATATATAATGTTACAATGCGTTTTCTATATTAAAAATTTTTAAATTTAGCACAACATTTTTTTATGTATGCCGTAGATACATAAACGAATCGTGAAATGGCAATGTAATAATCACTGTTATAAAAGATACATGACTTTTTATAATAAAAATTGGTCAGACATAAAATCTTATTTGCCTTTTAATCTACAACGGTAGTTTAGTTGCATTCGTTACTATAAACAAGCCTTGAGGAACAAAAACAATTAATTCTAAAGTTCGCATGTTGACTATATAGAATTCTTAGAACGTGTTTATTTTAAGATATTTAATTTTTAAATGATCCGAATGAGTGCTGCATAAATAAATTATTTTTTACAAGTACTTTATATGAACTACAGCTGTAAGGTTTATCAAATTAATAATTGCAAAAGAGAACCTATATGGAAAATCCCTAAAAAACGAATGTTAAAAGGAACACGTTTAAAAATTTGTAAACATAACTGACCATGAATTTGTCAAAAATAGTTTACTTTCATTAAAGATAGGAAATATATATTTGTCTTCTTGAAAATGTTTTTCGTAAATTTTGTAAATATTGTTACTACAAAACATATGATAACTATCCAATTAGGCATTGTAATCACCAGGCTCTGCTTATTATTGTTAATGAAACTTCACTCCTATCAAGAAAAAATCTTTCTAGTATTGTATTCTTACAAAACATTACTAATGGTCGTATACAGTGTTCTGGTCTTCTTAGTCAAATTTACTTTTATGTACCTAGATCTACTAGCCGATCAACAAAGGTCTTTTATTATAGAATACTAAACACTTTTCACCATTATAATAGTCCCATGTTAACTATCTTTAAATTATACAATTGTTTACCTAGTAACAGATTTGACATATTTATAGATGTTTTCACATCGAGAGGTACTAGATCTAAGATAATTAGTATTTATGAGCAACCACATAACAGTGCAATTTAATGTATTATTATTAACTAAACTATCTCACTTTGGCATATTGTTCACACACTAGTTCTATGTTATTATATTATTTTTTATGATATTATTTTATGTAACATCTACTTGTTCATGTTATTAGTATAATGTTGTTGTTAGCTTATGTTTCCACCATAGGCATTTTGTCTGTTGGGAAAAATAAATATTACTATTACTATTACTGTTACTATTACACAAAACTAAAGATTTAAAAAAATAATTACGAGTACAACGAAAATTACAATAAACAATATTACGAAAACTCACAGACCAGGAGCAGACTTGTAACACAGCCAACCCGTCTATAGAAGGGTTACCTGTCCTGAAGTTTCATTTTTATAACAATATAGCAAAATCTTTGAGTAATTTTAAGGTCCAAATGTACCCAGAAAAAATTTAACGGTACATTAAAAAATCTAAACAAAACCACAGTGGATTTACTTATATGTATTGTGAATAACTATTCCAAATTTAACAAAAAGTCAGTACAAAGAAGCCATTTAGACACTCAAATACGGTGCATAAATCTTAACCGCATGATCAATAATCGTCGTTTTTTCATAAATAATCTAATAATGTGATAACTGTGGTTTTAAATGAATAGTCTTGGAATGTTAAAACTTGCTTACCTAACTTGTTTTGAAAAACGATGTTTATTAATTAAATTATTTGACATTTTTTATGTGAAAAATAAATTTTAGAAAAACTGTACATTCAAAGTTAACCAAAAAATACAGCTTAAGTCTCATAGTATTTGAAATTTTTTTTCCAAACTTTTAGGAAAGTTGTATGTCTAATGTAACTTGAACGAACAGTTTCTCTAAAATTAATTTTTCACGTAAAAAATGTGACATAATTTAATTAACAAACATCGTTTTTCAAAACAAGTAAAGTAAGCAAGTTTTAACATTCCTAGAGTATTAATTTAAAACCAAAGTTATTACATTATTATATTATTTAAGAAAAAGACAAACACGTTTTTTGCGTACACTTGGACGTTAATCAGATATACTTCCATTTATATAAAGCATTAAGCAGAATTTCAAAAAAACGATCAACACTATTCTTGTCGTACGATGCACGGTTCACGAGATATTTGATAAAACATGTTTTACAAGATGGCGGCTAGCGCTCAACCGCCCCCGCCCTGACAAATTCATTCCCAACCGTTACATTCACGGAACACCTCCGAACATTTTCCAACAAGAAAATCAATTCTGTAGAAGATGCAGAAATAAATTACCCGGTTACTGGCCTTCTATAACTATATAAAATTTCAAGTTTGTATGTCATATAAAAGTTTTACAACCCCCAATGTGAGTGGGGGTTGTTTTACCATTGTTTATTTTTCTTTCGACAAGAATTCTAAACTCTATAACTATGTCAAAATCTCAAGTTTGTACGTCATCTAGAAGTTTTATAACTCAAAAGGGGGTGGGAGGGTTGACATTTTAAAATTTTGGACTTTTCTCTTTAGGAAAATTTTAAACACTATAATTATACCAAATTTCAAGTTTGTATGTCATATAGAAGTTTTACAACCCCTAATATGAGTGGGGGTAGAAATTTTACCATTGTTTATTTTTATTTTGACAAGAATTCTAAACTCTGTAACTATGTCAAAATCTCAAGTTTGTACGTCATTTAGAAGTTTTATAACTCAAAAGGGGGTGGGAGGGTTGACATTTTAATATTTTTGATTTTTCTCTTTAAGAAAATTTTAGGTACTATAACTACACCAAATTTCAAATTTGTATATCATATACAAGTTTTACAACCCCCAATGTGAGTGGGGGGGTAGAAATTTTACCATTGTTTATTTTTTTACAAGAATTCTAAACTCTATTCTATTCTATTCTAAACTATGTCAAAATCTCAAGTTTGTACGTCATCTAGAAGTTTTATAACTAAAAAGGGGGTGGGAGGGTTGACATTTTAATATTTTTGATTTTTCTTTTTAGAAGAATTTTAAACACTATAACTATACAAAATTTCAAGTTTGCATGTCATTTAGACGTTTTACAACCCCCAATTTGGGTGCGGGGTAGAAATTTTACCATTGTTTATTTTTCTTTCGACGAGAATTCTGAACTCTATAACTATGTCAAAATCTCAAGTTTGTACGTCATCTAGAAGTTTTATAATCTAAAAGGGGTGGGAGGGTTGACATTTTAATATTTTTGATTTTTCTCTTTTGGAAAATTTTAAATACTATAACTATACCAAATTTCAAGTTTGTCTATCATATAGAAGTTTTACAACCCCCAATGTGAGTGGGGGGTAGAAATTTTACCATTGTTTATTTTTCTTTTGACAAGAATTCTAAACTCTATAACTATGTCAAAACCTCAAGTTTGTACGTCATCTAGAAGTTTTATAACTCAAAAGGGGGTGGGAGGGTTGACATTTTAATATTTTAGATTTTTCTCTTTAGGAAAATTTTAAACACTATAATTATACCAAATTTCAAGTTTGTATGTCATATAGAAGTTTTACAACCCCCAATGTGAGTGGGGGGTAGAAATTTTACCTTTGTTTATTTTTCTTTTGACAAGAATTCTAAACTCTATAACTATGCCAAAACCTCAAGTTTGTACGTCATCTAGAAGTTTTATAACTAAAAAGGGGGTGGGAGGGTTGACATTTTAATATTTTTGATTTTTCTTTTTAGAAGAATTTTAAACACTATAACTATACCAAATTTCAAGTTTGCATGTCATATAGACGTTTTACAACCCCCAATGTGGGCGAGGGGTTAAAATTTTACCATTGTTTATTTATTTTTGATGAGAATTCTGAACTCTATAACTATGTCAAAATCTCAAGTTTGTACGTCATCTAGAAGTTTTATAACTCAAAAGGGGGTGGGAGGGTTGACATTTTAATATTTTTGATTTTTCTCTTTTGGAAAATTTTAAATACTATAACTATACCAAATTTCAAGTTTGTATATCATATAGAAGTTTTACAACCCCCAATGTGAGTGGGGGGTAGAAATTTTACCATTGTTTATTTTTCCTTTGACAAGAATTCTAAACTCTATCACTATGTCAAAACCTCAAGTTTGTACGTCATCTAGAAGTTTTATAACTAAAAAGGGGGTGGGAGGGTTGACATTTTAATATTTTTGATTTTTCTCTTTAGAAGAATTTTAAACACTATAACTATACCAAATTTCAAGTTTGCATGTCATATAGACGTTTTACAACCCCCAATGTGGGTACAGGGTTAAAATTTTACCATTGTTTATTTTTCTTTTGACGAGAATTCTGAACTCTATAACTATGTCAAAATCTCAAGTTTGTACGTCATCTAGAAGTTTTATAACTCAAAAGGGGGTGGGAGGGTTGACATTTTAATATTTTTGATTTTTCTCTTTTGGAAAATTTTAAATACTATAACTATACCAAATTTCAAGTTTGTATATCATATAGAAGTTTTACAACCCCCAATGTGAGTGGGGGGTAGAAATTTTATCATTGTTTATTTTTCCTTTGTCAAGAATTCTAAACTCTATAACTATGTCAAAATCTCAAGTTTGTACGTCATCTAGAAGTTTTATAACTCAAAAGGGGGTGGGAGGGTTGACATTTTAATATTTTTGATTTTTCTCTTTTGGAAAATTTTAAATACTATAACTATACCAAATTTCAAGTTTGTATATTATATAGAAGATTTACAACCCCCAATGTGAGTGGGGGGTAGAAATTTTACCATTGTTTATTTTTCCTTTGACAAGAATTCTAAACTCTATCACTATGCCAAAATCTCAAGTTTGTACGTCACCTAGAATTTTTATAACTCAAAAGGGGGTGGGAGGGTTGACATTTTAATATTTTTGATTTTTCTCTTTTGGAAAATTTTAAATACTATAACTATACCAAATTTCAAGTTTGTATATCATATAGAAGATTTACAACCCCCAATGTGAGTGGGGGGTAGAAATTTTACCATTGTTTATTTTTCCTTTGACAAGAATTCTAAACTCTATAACTATGTCAAAATCTCAAGTTTGTACGTCATCTAGAAGTTTTATAACTAAAAAGGGGGTGGGAGGGATGACATTTTAATATTTTTGATTTTTCTCTTTAGAAGAATTTTAAACACTATAACTATACCAAATTTCAAGTTTGCATGTCATATAGACGTTTTACAACCCCCAATGTGGGTACGGGGTTAAAATTTTACCATTGTTTATTTTTCTTTTGACGAGAATTCTGAACTCTATAACTATGTCAAAATCTCAAGTTTGTACGTCATCTAGAAGTTTTATAACTCAAAAGGGGGTGGGAGGGTTGACATTTTAATATTTTTGATTTTTCTCTTTTGGAAAATTTTAAATACTATAACTATACCAAATTTCAAGTTTGTATATCATATAAAAGTTTTACAACCCCCAATGTGAGTGGGGGGTAGAAATTTTACCATTGTTTATTTTTCTTTTGACAAGAATTCTAAACTCTATAACTATGTCAAAACCTCAAGTTTGTACGTCATCTAGAAGTTTTATAACTCAAAAGGGGGTGGGAGGGTTGACATTTTAATATTTTTGATTTTTCTCTTTTGGAAAATTTTAAATACTATAACTATACCAAATTTCAAGTTTGTATATCATATAGAAGTTTTACAACCCCCAATGTGAGTGGGGGGTAGAAATTTTATCATTGTTTATTTTTCCTTTGTCAAGAATTCTAAACTCTATAACTATGTCAAAATCTCAAGTTTGTACGTCATCTAGAAGTTTTATAACTCAAAAGGGGGTGGGAGGGTTGACATTTTAATATTTTTGATTTTTCTCTTTTGGAAAATTTTAAATACTATAACTATACCAAATTTCAAGTTTGTATATCATATAGAAGTTTTACAACCCCCAATGTGAGTGGGGGGTAGAAATTTTATCATTGTTTATTTTTCCTTTGTCAAGAATTCTAAACTCTATAACTATGTCAAAATCTCAAGTTTGTACGTCATCTAGAAGTTTTATAACTCAAAAGGGGGTGGGAGGGTTGACATTTTAATATTTTTGATTTTTCTCTTTTGGAAAATTTTAAATACTATAACTATACCAAATTTCAAGTTTGTATATTATATAGAAGATTTACAACCCCCAATGTGAGTGGGGGGTAGAAATTTTACCATTGTTTATTTTTCCTTTGACAAGAATTCTAAACTCTATCACTATGCCAAAATCTCAAGTTTGTACGTCACCTAGAATTTTTATAACTCAAAAGGGGGTGGGAGGGTTGACATTTTAATATTTTTGATTTTTCTCTTTTGGAAAATTTTAAATACTATAACTATACCAAATTTCAAGTTTGTATATCATATAGAAGATTTACAACCCCCAATGTGAGTGGGGGGTAGAAATTTTACCATTGTTTATTTTTCCTTTGACAAGAATTCTAAACTCTATAACTATGTCAAAATCTCAAGTTTGTACGTCATCTAGAAGTTTTATAACTAAAAAGGGGGTGGGAGGGTTGACATTTTAATATTTTTGATTTTTCTCTTTTGGAAAATTTTAAATACTATAACTATACCAAATTTCAAGTTTGTATATCATATAAAAGTTTTACAACCCCCAATGTGAGTGGGGGGTAGAAATTTTACCATTGTTTATTTTTCTTTTGACAAGAATTCTAAACTCTATAACTATGTCAAAACCTCAAGTTTGTACGTCATCTAGAAGTTTTATAACTAAAAAGGGGGTGGGAGGGTTGACATTTTAATATTTTTTATTTTTCTCTTTAGAAGAATTTTAAACACTATAACTATACCAAATTTCAGATTTGCATGTCATATAAACGTTTTCCAACCCCCAATGTTGGTGCGGGGTTGAAATTTTACCATTGTTTATTTTTCTTTTGACGAGAATTCTGAACTCTATAACTATGCCAAATTTCAAGTTTGTATGTCATCTAGAAGTTTTACAACCCCCAAATAAAGTGCGGGGGTTTACTTAATAAAAAAAAAACTATATTTTTCTTTTCGACAGTCTTAAACCCTATAACTATATCAAATTTCAAGTTCCTGTGTCATCTGCAAGTTTAACAACCCCATAAGAGGGTGCGGGGATGATATAATAACATTTTTTTTATATATTTTTTACAATAATCTTATACTATAACTGTACCAAATTTCAAGTTTCTGTGTCATCTAGAAGCTTTACAAACCCTAAAGGGGTTGCGGAGGGTTAACATAATAACATTTTGCTATATCATTCTTTACGAAAACCCTAAACCTTATAACTGAACCAAATTTAAAGTTTCTGTGTCATCTAGAAGCTTTACAAACGCTAAAGGGGTGCGGAGGGTTAACATAATAACATTTTTCTATATCACTCTTTACGAGAATCCTAAACCCTATAACTAAACCAAATTTCAAGTTTGTATGTCATCTAGAAGTCTTACAACCCCCGAATGGGATGCAGAGGTTGACAGAGGAACATTTTTTAAATATTTTTCTTTACAAGAATCTTAAATCCTATAATCACGCCAAATTTCAAGTTTCTAAGTCATCTAAAAGTTTTACAACCCCTAAAACGGGGTACGGGGTTGACATAATAACATTGTTTTATTTTTTCTTTACAAGAATCCTAATTCCTATAACTGTGCCAAATCTCAAGTTTGTATGTCATCTGACAATTTAGAAGTTATAAAGTTTATTTAATTTCAATATTGTAATACATAAGAAGTTCCATTGGAAATGATGTTACTGTCTGCCTCACAAACATATGAGTTTTAAAAGTTTTAAAATATAATATGGGATAAGATAGTATTTTAAATAGCCAGATTTATTATTAGCTAACAGCATCTGTGATTGATTAAATACTGATTGGTAATATAATAACGGTTAAATACCTCAGACGTATTTTGTGAACGAAAGAATGTCCTTACATTCTTATCTATCTTATTAAATCTTACGGTCTTATTAAAATTATCGCCCATTTGTAATAGCAATCAAAACAGTTTTAAAAAAGAAATTTAAATGACGCATAAATGAAACGTAAAGTGTTTATTAAATAGCTTTAACAAAATATAATATGTAAAAATTTGTGTCACCTTAAATGACGTAATCTTTACTCAGAAATACAATGCATAAAGTGAAGTGCCGTTGAAATGACGTCAGTGTCTAGCCACAAAGCCATCAGTGTTACCAACAAAATTACTGTTAAGTATGCGGACGCAGGGTAAACCTATGCCAAAAATGTTATATACAAATGTATACAATCGCGCGCTATTAGCGCTGCGTGTGGCAAACGCTCAAACTACGATTTTATACACGAATCAGAAATGGGTGTCAAACTGCGCAGAGCTAATTTTTACATTTTCGTCATCTAGACACTTTAAGCTTCATGTGGTGCAATTTTGAGGCACAAGTCACTCAGCGTCCGTATATCCGGACGCCGAGTGACTTCGGACGCTGCTTGAACCTAAGATTTTACATGGGGGGACGCATAGTGGTGCCCTATAGATATATATATATATATATATATATATATATATATATATATATATATATATATATATATATATATATATATATATATATATATATATATATATATATATATATATATATATATATATGATACTTCACTACTTTTCCGGGTTTCACTCCGCGTATTCACTATTCGGCTCCTAGAGGAACCAGACAATGGTTGACGACGTTTCGGCAAGATCACACTTGCCATCTTCAGGTCACTTCTAACTTCCTTCTGCTTCGCGTGGTTACACGATGTAGACTGACGTCTTCCTGCAGCGGTTGGTCTTTATATACGGTTATGGTATTGCGCATGGTTGCGGTCGGCTGGTTTTTGGCGCGGCTGCGTGTCATTGGTCTCGCTTGATCCGGTGGGTTTCTCTCGCTTTCCCTTTTATCGTTCTGCTGTGCTGGTTTTCGCTTCTTGACGGTGATACTGGTTATAGCTGGTTTCCAAGCTGATGGTAGTCGCTGTGTATCGTCCCTGGTATTAAGATTGTTCGGACGTTTCTCGATCTCAATGGCTTCTCTTATGGTTGAGATCTCTTATCATTGAGATCGAGAAACGTCCGAACAATCTTAATACCAGGGACGATACACAGCGACTACCATCAGCTTGGAAACCAGCTATAACCAGTATCACCGTCAAGAAGCGAAAACCAGCACAGCAGAACGATAAAAGGGAAAGCGAGAGAAACCCACCGGATCAAGCGAGACCAATGACACGCAGCCGCGCCAAAAACCAGCCGACCGCAACCATGCGCAACACCGTAACCGTATATAAAGACCAACCGCTGCAGGAAGACGTCAGTCTACATCGTGTAACCACGCGAAGCAGAAGGAAGTTAGAAGTGACCTGAAGATGGCAAGTGTGATCTTGCCGAAACGTCGTCAACCATTGTCTGGTTCCTCTAGGAGCCGAATAGTGAATACGCGGAGTGAAACCCGGAAAAGTAGTGAAGTATCATATAATATCCGCGGAAACTTAAAATGTAACATATATATATATTATATATATATATATATATATATATATATATATATATATATATATATAATGGTTTACGACGTTTCGGCAAGATCACACTTGCCATCTTCAGGTCACTTCTAACTTCCTTCTGCTTCGCGTGGTTACACGATGTAGACTACATCGTCTACAGTCTACATCGTGTAACCACGCGAAGCAGAAGGAAGTTAGAAGTGACCTGAAGATGGCAAGTGTGATCTTGCCGAAACGTCGTAAACCATTGTCTGGTTCCTCTAGGAGCCGAATAGTGAATACGCGGAGTGAAACCCGGAAAAGTAGTGAAGTATCATATAATATCCGCGGAAACTTAAAATGTAATATATATATATATATATATATATATATATATATATATATATATATATATATATATAATATATATATATATATATATATATATATATATATATATATCTATAGAGGCCTACCATGCGTCCGGACCAAAAGCGTAGCGCCCAGCGTCCGGCGTATATAAGTGTATATAAATGATGGTATCAGTCAGCGTCTTTTGCAAGCTATAGGTTTATTCAGCGTCTGTTTATTTTATGCAAGCTATAGGTTTATACAGCGTCCATTTATTTTTTCAGTATTGGCCAGCCTGCTTGAATTCCTTTGCCTGTCTGCGGTGTCGAGTTACTCTCTGCATTTCTGAGTAAAGATTGCGTCATTTAAACTGGCAAAAATAATTCTATTTTATTAACGCTATGTAATAAATACTTTTAGTTTCGTTTCTGTATGTGTATGAATTTTATTTAAAAGGCTTTCAGATTTAAAATATTATATGCATAAAAACATCATAAAACTTGAAATATTATTGGATTTGTATGAAATTTTCTACAAAGGGGTTTTTCAGGTCGCTGATTTCAAATTTGATGTCAACGTTTGCAAATTTTAAAGGGAGGATGAAATATGGCGGCCATAATAATTAAAATTTGATTTATTTGCATAAAACTTAACATCTGTGAGTATATTCGAAATAGCGGGTATGATATAGCTCTCTGCGTTGCCAAAGTACTATGTGTATTTCTCAGTAAGGATTGCGTCATTTAAAGCGACAAGAATAATTATATTTTATTACAGCTACTTAATAAATCTTTTACTTCCATTCATTGGTGTCTGAATTTTATTTAAAATGTTTTAAATAAGTTTTAAGGTACCATAAACATAAAAATTTCGTATAATTAGAAATCTTATTGGATTTGTATGAGATTTTGTACAAAGGGGTTTCTAAGGTCGCTGATATCGAGTTCGACGTTAAGATTTACAATATGACGATTATACTTGAGATTTGGCACAGTTATAGGAATTAGGATTCTTGTAAAGAAAAAATAAACCAATGTTATTATGACAACCCCCGTACCCCCTTTTAGGGGTTGTAAAGCTTTTAGATGACTTAGAAACTTGAAAATTGGTGTAATTATAGGATTTAAGATTCTTGTAAAGAAAAAATGTTATTATGTCAACCTCTGCATCCCGTTCGGGGGTTGTAAGACTTCTAGATGACATAAAAACTTGAAATTTGGTTTAGTTATAGGGTTTAGGGTTCTCGTAAAGAATGATATAGAAAAATGTTATTATGTTAACCCTCCGCAACCCCTTTAGGGTTTATAAAGCTTCTAGATGACACAGAAACTTGAAATTTGGTACAATTATAGTTTAAGGTTATTGTAAAGAAAATATATAAAAAAATGTCGTTATATCATCCCCCGCACCCTCTTATGGGATTGTAAAACTTGCAGATAACACAGGAACTTGAAATTTGATAATAGTTATAGGGTTTAAGACTGTCGTAAAGAAAAATATAATTTTTTTTTATTAAGTCAACCCCTGCACTTTATTTGGGGGTTGTAAAAATTCTGGATGACATTCAAACTTGAAATTTGAGATAGTGATAGGATTTAGGACTCTCGTAAAGAAAATTATTAGGTCAACCCCCGCACTCCATTTGAGGGTTGTAAAACTTCTAGATGACATACAAACTTGAAATTTGACATAGTTATAGAGTTTAGAATTCTTGTCAAAAGAAAAATAAACAATGGTAAAATTTCTACCCCCCACTCACATTGGGGGTTGTAAAACTTCTATATGACATACAAACTTGAAATTTGGTATAGTTATAGTATTTAAAGTTTTCCTAAAGAGAAAAATCAAAAATACTAAAATCTCAACCCTCCCACCCCCTTTTGAGTTATAAAACTTCTAGATGACGTACAAACTTGAGATTTTGACATAGTTATAGTGTTTAGAATTCTTGTCAAAAGAAAAATAAACAATTGTAAAATTTCTACCCCCCAGCCACATTGGGGGTTGTAAAACTTCTATATGACATACAATCTTGAAATTTGGTATAGTTATAGTATTTAAAATTTTCCTAAAGAGAAAAATCAAAAATATTAAAATGTCAACCCTCCCGCCCCCTTTTGAGTTGTAAAACTTCTAGATGACGTACAAACTTGAGATTTTGACAGTTATAGAGTTTAGAATTCTTGTCAAAAGAAAAATAAACAATGGTAAAATTTCTACCCCCCACCCACATTGGGGGTTGTAAAACTTCTATATGACATACAAACTTGAAATTTGGTATAGTTATAGTATTTAAAATTTTCCTAAAGGGAAAAATCAAAAATATTAAAATGTCAACCCTCCCACCCCTTTTGAATTATAAAACTTCTAGATGACGTAGAAACTTGAGATTTTGACATAGTTATAGTGTTTAGAATTCTTGTCAAAAGAAAAATAAACAATTGTAAAATTTCTACCCTCCACCCACATTGGTGGTTGTAAAACTTCTATATGATATACAAACTTGAAATTTGGTATAGTTATAGTATTTAAAATTTTCCTAAAGAGAAAAATTAAAAATATTAAAATGTCAACCCTCCCACCCCCTTTTGAGTTATAATACTTCTAGATGACGTACAAACTTGAGATTTTGACATAGTTATAGAGTTTAGAATTCTTGTCAAAAGAAAAATAAACAATGGTAAAATTTCTACCCCCCACTCACATTGGGGGTTGTAAAACTTCTATATGACATACAAACTTGAAATTTGGTATAGTTATAGTATTTAAAATTTTCCTAAAGAGAAAAATCAAACATACTAAAATGTCAACCCTCCCACCCCTTTTTGAGTTATAAAACTTCTAGATGACTTACAAACTTGAGATTTTGACATAGTTATAGAGTTTAGAATTCTTGTCAAAAGAAAAATAAACAATGGTAAAATTTCCAACCCCCAGCCACATTGGGGATTGTAAAACTTCTATATGACATACAAACTTGAAATTTGTTATAGTTATAGTATTTAAAATTTTCCTAAAGAGAAAAATCAAAAATATTAAAATGTCAACCCTCCCACCCCCTTTTGAGTTATAATACTTCTAGATGACGTACAAACTTGAGATTTTGACATAGTTATAGACTTTAGAATTCTTGTCAAAAGAAAAATAAACAATGGTAAAATTTCTACCCCCCACCCACATTGGGGGTTGTAAAACTTCTATATGACATACAAACTTGAAATTTGGTATAGTTATAGTATTTAAAATTTTCCTAAAGGGAAAAATCAAAAATTTAACATGTCAGCCCTCCCACCCCCTTTTGAGTTATAAAACTTCTAGATGACGTACAAACTTGAGATTTTGACATAGTTATAGTGTTTAGAATTCTTGTCAAAAGAAAAATAAGCAATTGTAAAATTTCTACCCCCCCACCCACATTGGTGGTTGTAATACTTCTATATGATATACAAACTTGAAATTTGGTATAGTTATAGTATTTAAAATTTTCCTAAAGAGAAAAATCAAAAATATTAAAATGTCAACCCTCCCACCCCCTTTTGAGTTATAAAACTTCTAGATGACGTACCAACTTGAGATTTTGACATAGTTATAGTGTTTAGAATTCTTGTCAAAAGAAAAATAAACAATTGTAAAATTTCTACCCCCCCACCCACATTGGTGGTTGTAAAACTTCTATATGATATACAAACTTGAAATTTGGTATAGTTATAGTATTTAAAATTTTCCTAAAGAGAAAAATCAAAAATATTAAAATGTCAACCCTCCCACCCCCTTTTGAGTTATAAAACTTCTAGATGACGTACCAACTTGAGATTTTGACATAGTTATAGAGTTTAGAATTCTTGTCAAAAGAAAAATAAACAATGGTAAGATTTCCAACCCCCAGCCACATTGGGGGTTGTAAAACTTCTATATGACATACAAACTTGAAATTTTCTATAGTTGTAGTGTTTAAATTTTTCCTAAAGAGAAAAGAGTTATTATGTCAACCTCTGCATCCTGTTCGGGGGTTGTAAGACTTCTAGATGACATAAAAACTTGAAATTTGGTTTAGTTATAGGGTTTAGGGTTCTCGTAAAGAATGATATAGAAAAATGTTATTATGTTAACCCTCCGCAACCCCTTTAGGGTTTATAAAGCTTCTAGATCAAAAATATTAAAATGTCAACCCTCCCACCCCCTTTTGAGTTATAATACTTCTAGATGACGTACAAACTTGAGATTTTGACATAGTTATAGAGTTTAGAATTCTTGTCAAAAGAAAAATAAACAATGGTAAGATTTCTACCCCCCCACTCACATTGGGGGTTGTAAAACTTCTATATGACATACAAACTTGAAATTTGGTATAGTTATAGTATTTAAAATTTTCCTAAAGAGAAAAATCAAAAATACTAAAATGTCAACCCTCCCACCCCTTTTTGAGTTATAAAACTTCTAGATGACTTACAAACTTGAGATTTTGACATAGTTATAGAGTTTAGAATTCTTGTCAAAAGAAAAATAAACAATGGTAAAATTTCCAACCCCCAGCCACATTGGGGATTGTAAAACTTCTATATGACATACAAACTTGAAATTTGTTATAGTTATAGTATTTAAAATTTTCCTAAAGAGAAAAATCAAAAATATTAAAATGTCAACCCTCCCACCCCCTTTTGAGTTATAATACTTCTAGATGACGTACAAACTTGAGATTTTGACATAGTTATAGACTTTAGAATTCTTGTCAAAAGAAAAATAAACAATGGTAAAATTTCTACCCCCCACCCACATTGGGGGTTGTAAAACTTCTATATGACATACAAACTTGAAATTTGGTATAGTTATAGTATTTAAAATTTTCCTAAAGGGAAAAATCAAAAATTTAACATGTCAGCCCTTCCACCCCCTTTTGAGTTATAAAACTTCTAGATGACGTACAAACTTGAGATTTTGACATAGTTATAGTGTTTAGAATTCTTGTCAAAAGAAAAATAAACAATTGTAAAATTTCTACCCCCCCACCCACATTGGTGGTTGTAAAACTTCTATATGATATACAAACTTGAAATTTGGTATAGTTATAGTATTTAAAATTTTCCTAAAGAGAAAAATCAAAAATATTAAAATGTCAACCCTCCCACCCCCTTTTGAGTTATAAAACTTCTAGATGACGTACCAACTTGAGATTTTGACATAGTTATAGAGTTTAGAATTCTTGTCAAAAGAAAAATAAACAATGGTAAGATTTCCAACCCCCAGCCACATTGGGGGTTGTAAAACTTCTATATGACATACAAACTTGAAATTTTCTATAGTTGTAGTGTTTAAATTTTTCCTAAAGAGAAAAGAGTTATTATGTCAACCTCTGCATCCCGTTCGGGGGTTGTAAGACTTCTAGATGACATAAAAACTTGAAATTTGGTTTAGTTATAGGGTTTAGGGTTCTCGTAAAGAATGATATAGAAAAATGTTATTATGTTAACCCTCCGCAACCCCTTTAGGGTTTATAAAGCTTCTAGATCAAAAATATTAAAATGTCAACCCTCCCACCCCCTTTTGAGTTATAAAACTTCTAGATGTCGTACAAACTTGAGATTTTGACATAGTTATAGTGTTTAGAATTCTTGACTAGTGGACATTTAACTTCTATAATGGCATCTTCATTAACAGGTTCATCGGGGCTTGCCGCCAGAAATGGGTGTTCTTGATCAATAAATAATCCACATTCTCTTACTTCCAAGTTGTATTCACTTTCAAATTATTTTATGGCAATTGGCTCATGTTCCAAGCCATAATGCGTTGCTCTATTTCCTGTAAATGTTGAGTACAGTATTTCCTTAACTGTGTTCACGCAAGATGTTTTGGCTTGCAATTTGCAGACTCTTCCGAAGTGAGATGCAGTCAATCTCAATGATCTTTCTTGTTTCCAGAGAGGGTTCCTTGACTGACCGACAGTATTTCGTTCTAGATGGGTAATCTCTTCTTTGGACTTTTTCAAGGTGTTACGGAACTCGATTTCTTGAATTTTATACTCTTCAGGTGATAACAGCTCAGCCTTTTCTGTGACACCATAATCTGTGTCTGGAAGTGCAGTAGTTTTCGTTTTGCGGTAAATTTGCCCCTTTTCCTCTTGTTCTTTTCTAGCATTTGGCGTTTCCTTTTCAATTTTAGAGCATATCTTTTTGTAAATACACTTTGATCTTCTTGTAATAGTTCGTGGTAGTCTGTCCCAGCATTAAATAATATACTAGCAGCTTCACATCTTGTTTGATAGGAACCTCGAAGGGAATAATTTACCCTTTTCCCCCCTACAAATTTACACACTAACGAATTGTAATGTTCTGCCAAATTGTTATTCATGTTTAACAGCAAACTATTAACATTTAAAGTTAACCTGTAAAGAGTTGCTTCAATATCTTGATATAGGCCACATTTCTTCATATCAGGAACGAAGTTTTGTTCTCCTTTTTTGTACAAGAAAAATACCCTATTTCTTGACATTTTGCATGCTCGCCAAAAACGTGCGAGGGGGCATTTAAAATGTCAGCAGTAAGCAGCTGCATTCAACAAAACTCGCTGACAACTAAATATTCAGATAGCAGTTTATAAATACAATTCAATAAGATTTAACATCTCGCTTTACTTTATTCGCCGCTTAAATTTTGGCTGACATACTTCTAACTTGGGGATTACAATTATCTAAATTGGATAATGCCCCACTTGCTGATAATTTCAAATTCAATAACACTAAAGATCCGAACTGCTTGAGGATCATTCAACAACTTTGAAATTATGATTTTCAAACCATTTTTTGGTCGTTTTTGATGTGTGGTAAGAAGCACCATCTTGTTGAAAGATTAAATCGCGGTCAAGATCGATTTTTAACGATTGGTAACAAGTTAGCGTTAAGAATTTGCTGATACTTTTCAACATTAACTGTGCCGTCTATGGACTGAAATAATTCTAACCCTCCAGCTGACATATAGCTCTAAACTATTGCACCTTGAGGAAACCTAACCGTACGTTTTAAGCAGTACTTATGGAATGCTTCATGTTTAGCTCCGATCACTCTTTTGCGAGAGTAACCAACGAAAACACCAGACTTTGACTAGTCGCTGAATATGACCTTATACCAGTCATTCTCTGGAACATTGTCTAGGACAACTACATATTTAGTCCATGTCACTCGTCGTTGTTCTTGTTTCTCGGTTAGAAGTTTTACTTTGACTAAATACAAAAACCGTTTATGTTACAAAGATAGTTAAGGAATACTCAATGCATCAAAGTTTAAAGATAACTAATTACCTTATTAAAGAATGGATAGTCTATCTGAAAACAAATAAACTGTTTGGATTCTTGGCAATTGTTGCGACAGAAAGGTAAAGACAGGATTAAGTGTGCCCAAATAGCTGCAGGACATGATCTGGACTAGCAGAAATACATAGAACAAAATTAAATAATTTATCGGTATTTCCAACGTAAATGACTGCTTCTTCACGGCTTGCTCCAAAATGATAAGTCTGGATTTCTTCAGCTAGTTTGCAAGGATAATTTTCAGAGAAGACTATATGGAGTAACCCTTCACTCTTACTAAGACTCTTTTTCAGTGTGTTGTAAGCAGCATTTTTATTTCTAATGTTAAATTTATATTTATTTTTAAAGTTTTCATTTCTTCTTGAACCTCTCCCTGCAACTCTTGAACTTCTGCTGAACCATACCTAAGACTGATAATGGAGGGCAAGATTGAGGGTAGAAGAGAACTGGCAGGAGACAAGGCTCATGGTTGAGAAATGTGAGAGACTGCACTGGCCTAAACTCACAGTTATTACTAAGAATAGCAAAAGATAGTGAACGATTTGCCGAAGTTGTTGTTAACCTTCTATAAGAAGACAGCACCTTAAGAAAAAGAAGATGTAAAAAAGGCTGCAAAGTTAGAAAATGTAACAGTTTTATCGACCTTACTGAATATTTCTGAATTTGTTTTTACTCATGCAGTTCTATACAATATCGACTCTTTTGCCTTCTTCAACATACCAATACAAATTAGCTTGGGGCAACGTATGATAGCCTAATAAAAACAGGATGCCAATAAAACTGAAAAGTTTTTCCCTTGTAAATATAAAATCGTGTGTATTATTTATCATGAGCCTACTTTACAAAATATCGCAATACTATATCTTGAACTTCATCATCAAAGAGTTTTAGAAAAATATCCAGCGGTGATTGACCTGCCACATGATTTTTTAGCTGTTCAGTTTTTTTGTGTTCTCTTCGTCGGGCAAGTTCAGATACAAAATGAAACCTCTCTGTACTTGGGTTTCTGGTTATTTGTTTTGAGCAAATTTGAGAATGTGAAAAGAAGAAGAAAGCATTTAAGTAGAAAAAAACTGAAAACAATACAGTTATGAAAACACCTGAAGAAAAACTAATGCCCATCTCTGAATAAAAAAAAACTGCACGGAAACGTTTTGTTGGACTTGGACCTGGAAAAGGGAAAAGCAATGAGAAATAAGCAATCCGTACTCTAGTTCTGCATGACTCGCTGGTGAAACCTTGGAGAGTTTCTGGAGGTCAAAAAACCAACGGAAAAGATTTTTAAGTGCTTTGTTGATGTCCATTGATATTCGACACTATCGTCTTTATAGTTTAGCAAATAAAACAATTGGCCTTGCACCACAAAACAAAAATATCCTACAGTACATTCTCTCGATGCCATCCCTATGTTATTACCGTCTATATTATGTATGCAAACCTAATGAAATAAACAGAGCTACCTGTTTGCACAAAAACTAAAGCCACTAAAACTTGTAGATAATGAAAATTCATATGAACTCCTGTAACATGTAGTAAGGCTTCCGCATTGCATATGTATGGCAGGCCTCTGAAATGTCAAAATAAAATGAAGAAAAGGTTCAATTTAATGTTAAGATTGCAGCTAAAATCAATGTTACTAAACCTGTCCGAGAGTTGCAGGGAGAGGTTCAAGAAGAAATGAAAACTTTAAAAATAAATATAAATTTAACATTAAAAATGAAAATGCTGCTTAGAACACACTGAACAACAGTCTTAGTAAGAATGAAGGGTTACTACATATAGACTTCTCTGAAAATTATGCTTGCAAACTAGCTGAAGAAATCCAGACTTATAATTTTGGAGCAAGCCGTGAGGAAGCAACATTGTACGCAGGAGTCACTTACACTGGAGATACCGATAAGCTATTTAATTTTGTTTTATGTATTTCTGCTAGTCCTAGGACCTTGAACTGCTTCTCTAGTTCCAATGCCTAAGCGAAAACCAAATTGTTCTTCTCCTACATATTGTCCGCATTTTGTGTGTACTCGTTGATGCATGTTCTTAGCATTATCTACTGTACATGGCTCATCAGGCTAATCAATCGGTACTGTGAGCACTGTTTTACTCCGCTCTTTTTAGGTATCGGAATAAAAGTAAGTTGGGTCCAGTCGTGTGGTACGATTCCTGTATAGTATATTCTATTTAAGAAAGATGTTAAGATGTTGAGGCTTTCATCGTCTAATACTTTACGCATCTCAGTATAGATGTTATCTTCACCTGAGACTCTACGTGTTTTGATAGTTTTATTGCGTGTTTCACTTCTGCTATAATAATTTTCAATGGCTAATCTTCTTGATCTATTTCTCTTGGTTCTGGTTACATTCTGATATCATCAAAAAGCTCTTGTATATAGCTTGTCAAAATCTCTTCTATCTCGTTTGGGTCTATTGTTTTTTTGTTACTATCTGTGACTAAGATATCGTGTTGATGGGTTTTATTTCCAGTTATTTCTTTTATATACTTTTTTATGTGTTATAGAAATCATGCTTTCTTGGCAGCTCTTCGAGTACTTGACAACGTTTCTCCATCCAGGTCTCCTTTGCCTCTCTTATAAGCCTTGTAATCTTTTTATGGATTTCTTTATATTTATTATAGTCTTTATGTTTGTACTTCCTTCTTTCGTTCATCAATAAAAGGATTTCTTCCGTCATCCATCTCTGTTTTGCTCTCTGCTCTTGGTTTTCCAATTCATTTTCTTGTACTTCATGTTTACATTTTTAACAGACTGCCAAAAGTTTTCCATTGTTTCTGTTTCCAATTATACCGTTTCCCTAAACTTACTATTCAAAACTCGTGTTATTTCCTCTTTTATTTGTGGTTCCCCCAGTTTCTCAAAGTTAGGTCTTGTTTTATTTCTCTTCCAGATTTTCTTCAATTTAATCTCACGTTTTTCAGCTACGGGGTTCTGATCAGATCATATGTCTGATCCAGGATAAGTTCTTACAACTTTAATTCCGTTTCTATATCGTTTATCAATCAGTATATAATCTATTTGATTTTTTATGATATTTCCTTCATTGTCTCCTGGTCCTAAGTACACTTCTAAGTGTACAATCGCCTTTCTGGAAGTTGGAACCAGGTGTTTGCTACCATTAAGTTTTCTTCATTACAGAACTGTACCAGATATCTCCCCTATCGTTTCGTTTGCAAATACCATGGTCTTCAACAATATATTGCACTCTTCCTTTACCTATCTTTCCGTTGAAGTCACCCATGATTATATTCACTTCATTCTTTTTGGTAAATCTTAGTAGGTAATTTTTACATCATGAATGAAAAACTCATGCAGTATGGAGTATTCTCGTGCAACTTATATTACTAGATGAACAGATAGTTCCATATTTTGAACGGCACTCGCAACAAAATGCTTCTAAAAGTGAAACCGGTAAGATTCTGTTTCAAATTATGGTATATCTGTTCAGATGAAGGGTACTTATACAAGTTATCCTCCAAATAATAAAAAATCCAGACTTGGGTTGGGAGGTGACTTTGTTTTTTATCTACTATCTATTGTAGAGAATAACCCTAATCATAATATTTTCCTAGACAACTTCTTTTCTTCATATAAATTATTCGACAAGACACTATGGTGTTGGACCATTGAAAACTGCAAAAAACTATGACGCAAAGGAAAAGAAAAAAACTACTGTATTGCTCAAAAGCTACTGTACTATCAAAACAAAAGGAAATAGTGACGTTAACGAAGAAAATGAAGTAGAAACCTTCCCAAGAATCTTGTATGGTTTCTCTATTTCTTAGAAAATCAAATGTAACTGAACTAAAGGGTTCATTGTAATGCAATGAAGAAGTACATCACATGCTCAAATAAATTCAGTGTGTCTAACAAAAATCCCAACCTATTGCTTGGTCTTGGAGGGATTCATCTCCTAAAAGTGGTACTCTCATGCATTGGGCTATACCTCAAAGACAGTGGAGCTTCGAAAATCCTTGTTGAGACAGTATAATTGGAATGCTGTTTTCCATTTTGAAACGCTTACGGTGTTATACCAGTGTACGATGATCAACGCTTGTTGGACAAATTTAAATTGCTATAAACTACACATAGTGACATAAAAAAATATTTTGAGAAACTCGTAGAAAATGACAGGCAGAAAAAAACTGGGGCCTGCGTGCATGCAGTATAAGAGAGTGTTTGCCACTTTCCTTCTTCTTTGATAGAAAAAATTATGCACGATGGTACATTTTATACTACAATGATTGCTTGAAGCTGGACGAAGGTCCTATAATTTATAATTCCATGTCACTCTTTTAAACAAAAAATAATAATCTTAATTCAATCCTATTAACGCATTTAAAACAATAATTATTCAAGACTTTTTAACCAAAATTTGTTTTGGTGGTTTCAAGTGGAAACATTTAAAAAATTTCAGATTCAAGAATATAAAGAAAAATTTAAAATCTGGCAGCATAAATAATTAACATTTTAATTTGCATGGGCAACTAAAATCTTCAGTAACATGATATTTGATACGATGTTTGATGACGCGACGTCAAATCATACAATTCTGATAACCTAGAGTGTTTACTTTAGAGATCAGCAGTCTGTTAAAATGCGTTACAGCATACACAAAATTACGTCACTTTATAGACTTGCACACCTGCAATCAGTAAATAAACATAGTCATTTTGGGAAATTTAATCCATGCTTACAAGGAAATATTATCTTGCTAACAACATTAAATTTTTATAAGGACGTCTTTTAAACTATAATATTGAGTTATATTCCTGATTATCTAATATCCATTTTTTTCTCGAGTCCTCTGACTTTAATAAAGCATATTATATTTCTAAATGCTATAGCTACTTTTGTTTTTATCAGACAATAGGTAATAAAAGGTACCCATTTTTAGGGACAATTTTATTAAAAAAAATTAGTTTTTATCTCAGAAAGTACATGCCATATATCTATGAAATTTTTGTAGGGGTTATAGAAAGAAACCTTGGGTTCTAATTTTCAGACCAAAAAGCAATTCATTTAAGATTTATATAAAAAATAGGGAATTATGTTTTCTTGTTTATTAATTTTTTGATTTCGTTTTGGTTAAATGAACACTTTTCATGTAGGCATTATTTTTCTCAAAGAAATGTTCCTAATTTTAACAATAACAGTGCAATAACAAAAAAACCTTGACCTCTAGTTTACGAAATCAGAACACATCTTAGAACTTGTGCTGGTGCTGGATTTTTTTAAATGGAACGATTAGATTTGAAGTATGGAAATCGATAGCAAGTGGGATTCTGAATAAAAAAGTAATAAGGTACTACAGGTTTAAAGTGAATGATAATGAAATAATAAAGTGAATGTATTCTAATACTGTTTTCGTAAACAAGAAGCCGAAATCTACGAAGTTCTTTTAATTCCATTACTATAACCAAAAGCTTGTCCGGATGATTGAGTGTAGACTGTTAAATAGGCCAGAACCCGTTAAGTGGCTAAGTGTTTACTATTTTTTTCACATTTAAACATTTGAAGTGGTGACTCGTACACCTTTGAAATCTGAATTTTGCAAAATCTAAAAAGTATCTTGTATATTATTAACCATAAAACATGCGACTTCTTAAGTTTTTTCATGATAACCATGAAAATGAAGCGCAACAAAAATCGTTGCTATTTTTTCACATTTAGAAATTCTAAGGGTTGGCTGCTACCCCCTTATATCCTGAATTTCGCAAAATCGGTGAAGCATGTGCATTTTTATGTTCTTTCACGCAACCCATTCAACAATGAAACGCAAATAAACTGCTTTACTATTTTCTCCACATTTGCAAATTCTAAGGGATGGCTGGCTACCCCTTAGACCCTTAATGTCGCAAAATCCGTAAAGTATGTAACTTTTTATGTTCTTTCACGTCACCCATTCAAATATGAACCGCAACAAAGATTATTTACTATTTTTCCCGTATTTCAAAATTCTAAGGGTTGGTTGCTACCCCCTTAGACCCTGAACTTCGCAAAATCTATAAAATAGGTGACTTTTTATGTTCTTTCACGGCACCCGTTCGAAAATGAAACGCAACAAAGATTGTTTACTATTTTTCCCGTGTGTAGAAATTCTAAGAGGTGGCTGCTACCCCCTTATATCCTGAATTTCGCAAAATCGGTGAAGCATGTGCGTTTTTATGTTCTTTCACGCAACCCATTCAACAATGAAACGCAAATAAACTGCTTTACTATTTTCTCCACATTTGCAAATTCTAAGGGATGGCTGGCTACCCCTTAGACCCTTAATGTCGCAAAATCCGTAAAGTATGTAACTTTTTATGTTCTTTCACGTCACCCATTCAAATATGAACCGCAACAAAGATTATTTACTATTTTTCCCGTATTTCAAAATTCTAAGGGTTGGTTGCTACCCCCTTAGACCCTGAACTTCGCAAAATCTATAAAATAGGTGACTTTTTATGTTCTTTCACGGCACCCGTTCGAAAATGAAACGCAACAAAGATTGTTTACTATTTTTCCCGTGTGTAGAAATTCTAAGAGGTGGCTGCTACCCCCTTATATCCTGAATTTCGCAAAATCGGTGAAGCATGTGCGTTTTTATGTTCTTTCACGCAACCCATTCAACAATGAAACGCAAATAAACTGCTTTACTATTTTCTCCACATTTGCAAATTCTAAGGGATGGCTGGCTACCCCTTAGACCCTTAATGTCGCAAAATCCGTAAAGTATGTAACTTTTTATGTTCTTTCACGTCACCCATTCAAATATGAACCGCAACAAAGATTATTTACTATTTTTCCCGTATTTCAAAATTCTAAGGGTTGGTTGCTACCCCCTTAGACCCTGAACTAAATCTATAAAATAGGTGACTTTTTATGTTCTTTCACGGCACCCGTTCGAAAATGAAACGCAACAAAGATTGTTTACTATTTTTCCCGTGTGTAGAAATTCTAAGAGGTGGCTGCTACCCAAAACAGAACAAAATTTTGAAAATATAAATATGGGTTTTTTTAATTTTTCGCTAGACGAGAATCCGAAACTCTGTAAATATACCAAATTTCAAGTTTGTATGTACTCTAGAAATTCGGAAGTTATAAAGACTATATAATTTCATTACTTAAATACATAAAGTGAAGTCCCGTTTTACAACCCCTAAAGGGGTAGCGGAGGGTTAACATAATAACAATTTTTTATATTTTTCTTTACGAGAACTCTAAACCCTATAACTAAACCAAATTCCAAGTTTTTATGTCATCTAGAAGTTTTACAACCCCCAAATGGAATACGTGGCTGGTAACAGCCTTGGTAGTGTAATGTCTGGCGTGCCGGACTTTCACCCAAGCGGCCCGGGTTCGACTCCCGGCGCTGGCAGATCTGGTTAAGGTTTTCTGCAGTTTCCCTTAGCTGTAACACAAATGTGGGATTTGCGCTGTTCCATCTATAAGTCGGCTGCAGCCGCACATTGGGCCTACATAATAATAATAATCGCCCCCTCCCTCCCGCACAAGCTTATAGCTTCTGGGGCCTTGGTTAAGGTTATGGGTTGTAGTAATTATTATTATTATTATATTATTTAATAATTTTTTTAAATTTTTCTTTAGGAGAGTCCTAAATTCTATCGCTATGCCAAATTTCAAGTTTGTATGTCATCTAGAAGTTTTACAACCCTAAAAGGGGATGCGGGGTTGACATAATAACATTTTTTTAAATTTTTATTTACTAGAATCCTAAACCCTATAAATATACCAAATTTCAAGTTTGTGTGTGATCTAGAAGTATTACAACCCCAAAATAAAGTGCGGGGGTTGACTTAATAAAATTTTTTATGTTTTTCTTTACGAGAGTCTTAAACCCTATCACTATACCAAATTTCAAGTTTGTATGTCATCTAGAAGTTTTACAACCCCCAAATGGAATATGGGGGTTGATTTAATAATTTTTTTTAATTTTTCTTTAGGAGAGTCCTAAATTCCATCGCTATACCAAATTTCAAGTTTGTATGTCATCTAGAAGTTTTACAACCCTAAAAGGGGATGCGGGGTTGACATAATAACATTTTTTTAAATTTTTATTTACTAGAATCCTAAACCCTATAAATATACCAAATTTCAAGTTTGTGTGTGATCTAGAAGTATTACAACCCCCAAATAAAGTGCGGGGGTTGACTTGATACAATTTTTTATGTTTTTCTTTACGGGAGTCTTAAACCCTATCACTATACCAAATTTCAAGTTTGTATGTCATCTAGAAGTTTTACAACCCCCAAATGGAATATGGGGGTTGATTTAATAATTTTTTAAATTTTTCTTTAGGAGAGTCCTAAATTCCATCGCTATACCAAATTTCAAGTTTGTATGTCATCTAGAAGTTGTACAACCCCCAAATGGAATATGGGGGTTGATTTAATAATTTTTTTAAATTTTTCTTTAGGAGAGTCCAAAATTCCATCGCTATACCAAATTTCAAGTTTGTATGTCATCTAGAAGTTTTACAACCCCCAAATGGAATATGGGGGTTGATTTAATAATTTTTTTAAAATTTTTCTTTAGGAGAGTCCTAAATTCCGTCGCTATACCAAATTTCAAGTTTGTATGTCATCTAGAAGTTTTACAACCCTAAAAGGGGATGCGGGGTTGACATAATAACATTTTTTTAAATTTTTATTTACTAGAATCCTAAACCCTATAAATATACCAAATTTCAAGTTTGTGTGTGATCTAGAAGTATTACAACCCCCAAATAAAGTGCGGGGGTTGACTTGATACAATTTTTTATGTTTTTCTTTACGAGAGTCTTAAACCCTATCACTATACCAAATTTCAAGTTTGTATGTCATCTAGAAGTTTTACAACCCCCAAATGGAATATGGGGGTTGATTTAATAATTTTTTTAAATTTTTCTTTAGGAGAGTCCTAAATTCCATCGCTATACCAAATTTCAAGTTTGTATGTCATCTAGAAGTTGTACAACCCCCAAATGGAATATGGGGGTTGATTTAATAATTTTTTTTAATTTTTCTTTAGGAGAGTCCAAAATTCCATCGCTATATCAAATTTCAAGTTTGTATGTCATCTAGAAGTTTTACAACCCCCAAATGGAATACGGGGGTTGATTTAATAATTTTTTTAAAATTTTTCTTTAGGAGAGTCCTAAATTCCATCGCTATACCAAATTTCAAGTTTGTATGTCATCTAGAAGTTTTACAACCCTAAAAGAGGATGCGGGGTTGACATAATAACATTTTTTTCAATTTTTATTTACTAGAATCCTAAACCCTATAAATATACCAAATTTCAAGTTTGTGTGTGATCTAGAAGTATTACAACCCCCAAATAAAGTGCGGGGGTTGACTTAATAAAAAATTTTCTTTACGAGAGTCTTAAACCCTATCACTATACCAAATTTCAAGTTTGTATGTCATCTAGAAGTTTTACAACCCCCAAATGGAATATGGGGGTTGATTTAATAATTTTTTTAAATTTTTCTTTAGGAGAGTCCTAAATTCCATCGCTATACCAAATTTCAAGTTTGTATGTCATCTAGAAGTTTTACAACCCCCAAATGGAATATGGGGGTTGATTTAATAATTTTTTTAAAATTTTTCTTTAGGAGAGTCCTAAATTCCATCGCTATACCAAATTTCAAGTTTGTATGTCATCTAGAAGTTTTGCAACCCCAGAACGGGGTGCAGGGGTTGACATCATAACATTTTTTTTATAATAATCTTAAATCCTATAATTACACCAAATTTCAAGTTTCTAAGTCATCTAGAAGTTTTACAACTCCTAACAGGGGGTGCGAGGGTTGACATAAATATATTTTTTTATTTTCCTACTTACAAGAATCCCAATTCCTATAATTGTGCCAAATCTCAAGTTTGTATGTCATCTAACAAATTAGAAGTTGTAAAAGTTATTTAATTTCAATATTTTAATGCATAAGAAGTCCCGTTTGAAATGATGTCACTGTCTGCCTCACAAACATATGAGTTTTAAAAATTTTAATTATTACTAGCTAACAGCATCAGTGATTGCTTAAATACTGAATGATAATATAATAATGGTTACGTTTGTTTCACTTAAATCAATAGAGCTTTGAATTAAATCTTATTAAATCTTACGATTTTATTAAAATTATCGCCCATTTGTAGGAGCAATTAAAACCGGTTTAAACGAAATTTACATGACGCATAAATGAAACGTATTAAAAGTGTTTCTTAAATAGCTTTAACAAAATATAATATGTACGAATTTTTGTCACCTTAAATGACGCAATCTTTACTAAGAAATACAATGCATAAAGTGAAGTCCCGTTGAAATGACGTCACTGTCTAGCCACAAAGGAATCAGTGTTACCAACACAATTCTTGTTAAATATGCGGACGCAGGGTAAACCTATGCCATAAATTTGTATACAAATGTATACAAATCCCGCGCTATTAGCGCTGCGTGTGGCAAACGCTCGAACTACGATTTTATACACGAATCAGGAATGGGTGTCAAACTGCGCACAGCTAATTTTTACATTTTCGCCATCTAGACACTTTAAGCTTCATATGGTGCAATTTTGAGGCACTAGTCACCCAGCGTCCGTATATCCGGACGCCGAGTGACTTCGGACGCTGCTTGAACCTAAGATTTTACATGGGGGGACGCATAGTGGTGCCCTATAGATATATATATATATATATATATATATATATATATATATATATATATATATATATATATATATATATATATATATATATATATATATTAGGTACTAATTTATTTGCGGGCTGCGAGGTTGAAAACATCAGTAATACTGGTAACATCTGACTGTGCAGACGTGTTGAATCGTGGTCACCCATTTATTTTGTTTTATTTATGTTGAATATAAATATTAAAATAGAATAACCAGTTTTATTTCTGCGACGGTAACATTTCGGAAGTGGGACAAACAAAATAAACAGCCGTGACAAGTTGAAGTTTCAAGTGAATTGATATTTTATTAGTACTGTTGTGAATGGCTCACAACTTCCATTCATTGCGTAGATACGGAATGGTACTAGGCAACGAGAATAATAAACAAGTCGAATAAATATCTCATAAAAGGTATTACTTGTGTTTTACTACCTCCTACAAGAGAGACATATAAGTAGCCCTAACACTACATTGGTGTTATACCATCGCTACATTTGGTGAGCCTACGTTCCTGAAGAAGAATTTAGCAGCACTGGTCTTTGCCTGCTGCCCTGGATTCTCCAGGTGAACAACTGCTAGTTCTCCCTTCATCGTCTGTCATCAGATACTACTCGACTTCTGTTATCGTGAGCTCCTGCTAACTGCTTCGCTTGCGTGACTTGTCGTGGCTGGTTAGAGGTGACCGTTGGAACCGGAACTAGTGCTCCTTCTCATCCGATAAGTTTCAAATTATTTTTACTTACTTATTTAATATTTCAAATGGCGACTGTCAAAGTTCCATTTCCAATTTTTACGAGTAACGATATCGACCTATATTTTATTTTGGTAGAAAGATACTTTACTCGTATGCTGATCAATGATGAGCTCGCCAAATATAACTTATTAACACTAAACTTACCTTTCGACGTTTTAGGAGCTCATCGTGACCTGACCATTAACCCCCCTAGACAACGACCATACACTACCTTGAAACGGGCAGTGATAAAATCTGTCCTAGGACCACGAGAATCTCGAATTAATAACCTTTTGGAGACTTCAATTCTCTGGTAGTGTCAAAGAACTACTTTTTAACATCCAAAAATTGGCAATTGATCTGGATTTAACTGAGCAATTAACCAAAGATTTTTTAATAGCTAAACTACCATCAGAACTTAAGATTCAATCCTTAAATTTCAATGACTTACCGTTAATATCCTTTGTAGAAAAATTAGATTTAATTTATTCTATGCAACAGGCACCACAACCTTTAACTACTCCTGCATTAGAAGCTAAGCTAGACAATTTGACGACTAATCTTACTACCATTTCCAATGAGCTTTCTACCATGAACAAGCGACAATCCCCTGTAACTCCCACCATCTCTCCGAACCCCCAAAATCCTCAGCATTTCAATAAACGCCGTTCCATGCCTTCGGGCAATGCCAATTCCCAATTGCAACCGTGTTATTATCACAGACGCTTTCAAAATAATGCACGTAATTGTACGGGAAATTGTTCATACCAAACAAAAAACTAACTTCGCACTCTCCTGGCCTCCAGGGAGGGCCATGCAGGGTTAAGTCAATCCCTCCAACTTCTCCTTTACCAATCACTTATTCTTCAATCTTTTTACAGGACCTAACCTACAAAATTAATTTTGTGGTTGACACTGGTGCTGATTCATCACGCCTGTCAACCTATCATTTATGGCCGTGAACAACACGTCAATTCCTGTGACAGGTATTGTAACTTTGAGGTTACATTTCCCGATTCCCGGCCTACAGCCATGCCCCTGAAAATTTTATGTCGCTGACATATCTACAGCCATTCTAGGCCTGGATTTTTTACAGCAGCACAACCTAACCATTGACTGCTTTTCTCGACGAGTCATTTGCAAGACAGATGTCAAGCTCGCCCGAATCCGCAGCCAAGGTTGTCAATTTCCAGCTCCAACAGTGAATCCTCTCACTGACTGCTCTTCTCAGCGGGTCATTTGCACAGCAGATGTCCAGCCCGTCCGAACTCGCAGTCGAGGTTCCACAACCCCCCAGTTAAGACCGGCACTAAACGCAAACTATTTTCTGCTCAGGCTAATGTTTTGACTCCTCCTTCCGAGTCAATCGTTACTCCTGCGATTTCTTCCCCTTTTCATGTGCTACCCTCGTTTCAGACCGGGCGGGGTAAATGTTGTGAATGGCTCACAACTTGCATTCATTGCGTAGATACGGAATGGTACTAGGCAACGAGAATAATAAACAAGTCGAATAAATATCTCATAAAAGTTATTACTTGTGTTTTACTACCTCCTACAAGAGAGACATATAAGTAGCCCTAACACTACATTGGTGTTATACCATCGCTACAGTACCGAGAAGTTTACGACGCCAAGTGAAGGTTTTTAAAATGGCGATGTAGTGAAGGAACGTTAGGCAAAAAAAGAGCGTTATCTCTGAACCGGTTAAAACTACTCGGATTTTCACGATTCTTTTTTTTAAGTAAATATAAAATACTAAAACCTTTATAAATTATAAATTGACGCTTAGATCGGGAAATGCGGTGAAACCCCAATAACAAAAATTTTCCAAGTGGTCCAGTACTGGTTGCTTGACCATCTCAGAACAGATTATTTTTTTGTGTGTCATCACACCTATGTATTGGTAGTTCGAAACCACCATTAATTTATTTTTATTTCTTTTGGTTTAAATGTGGCAGCCATATTTGTTTCGTGGAGCATGACGTTTCTTGCAGTTTTCTGTGTAAACGAAAATCTCGATATCTCAAGAACGGATAGTCGTAGGGACGTGTGGTAAAAACCGTTGTATTGTTCACACTTCGAACTACAGTTGTTCTTCTAAACATAAGTTTTGTAAGATGCTTCTTTATGGGTGCAATTTAAGCCCGAAGTTTAACACCTTTTTTGAAAAATCCCCACTTTTTAAGGTGCCACATTTCCAAGAAAAGGTGAGGTCTCAGGGTTCATCAGACCGCCCGAAGACTTTAAACGAGCGTTCTCTACAGGGCGATTGAAATGCAAATTTCTTATGGTCATATTCTTGTTCCTCGTTTTCGATATGATAAGATAAACCAGTGAAATAAAACGTTTATAATCTCATGTATCATGAAGGATATCAGATTTAAGCTTTGCTTTGGCCACGAGGGCTACTATGTAATTGCTGCTATTTATTTTTGAATTGTATTATTTAATATATATGAATAAAAAATACCAAGGATAGCAAAGAATACAAACCATAATTGCGCGTGGGTGCCAGACCGCCAGAAAGATTTTAAACTAGCGCCGTCTGCAGGGCGACTGAGATGTAAATTTCTTATGGCCATATTCTTGTTCTTCGTGTTTTGTATGATATGATTAATACTTTGTGATATGGTAAAAAATAGATCAATAATTTCCTATTGCGGCTCTCTATCTATTACTGAGATTCTACGAGGTAAGCTTAATGCACACTGATCCGGCCAGAATGCGTACGGTAAAATTCCGAAGCCGGGTCTTATAAGCATACTAGTCCCGAGTTTTTTCCAACGGAGATTTCCGGAGAGTTGATTCAGTACATATATTCATGATAAACGGTTTATTAGTATTGTTTAAACCGTAGACACGAACTTTGAACAAGATTTGTTATTATCCAACTAAAATAAAAATATAGATAACACCCTTCCTAAAACTTGTTTTCTTCAAACTGCCCCACTGATCATGCACTTTATTAAAGTCATACAATAATAAAATTCATTTAGTTCGTTGTATAATAATCAACAATATTACTTAAATACATTTTTGTTCAATAAACTATATATTAACATAAAAGTAGTTAATTTTATATCATAGCACAATGATTGTTATTAGAAGAGAATTAATATTAATTAGTTTTAAAGTTATTATTAAAGTGTTTCTAAATAAATTAATATAGTAGTACAGGTTGCAAATGCAAACTTGAATAATTTATTGTAAAAATATTTCTTAATATAATGCCCATTTCATGTAAAATAACGATCATTTAAAATGTACTAATTTCTAGATTTCCGGAGGTGATAAGCACACTGATCCGGCCCGCATCGGCTCGGGAAGGATTTTTACCGATGATTGCTCTCCAAAGCAAGTGTGCCGAAGGATGCGAATTGCTGGCCGACCGCGGCCGTCAAGTGTGCGCGCTCTCATATAAAAGCACATTCATCGGCATTTTTCCGATTCGCTGCTGGCCGATTCCGGCCGGATTAGTGTGCTTTATGATGTAAGCGCCATAAATTCTCGGTCCGGCAGGCTTCTACAGGTGCTAACATGTTCAAGCTCAGTTGCGTCATAGTTAAACGTGTACTAGGCCTACACTATATATATTACGGCTAGAAGCGTATTAGATTTTAGTAGCCACTCAAACATCGTGACAAGTGCATGAATATGTCGCAGCTAACGAAAATTGAGTACCGCGCACTCATAAATTTTTAACAAAAGAAGGGCACACGCCTAATAAATCAAACAACGTTTAGACGGCGTTTACGGTGATTTATCTCCTTCATATTCCACTGTAAAAAAGTGGTCAACATGTTTCCGTTTGGGGCAAGAATCTCTTGAAGATGATGAGCGCACCGGTAGGCCAATTGAAGCGGTAACGCCTCAAAAAGTTGCAATCATTGAAGAAATGGTATAAGATGATCGCCGTTTCAAAGTTAACGAGTTAGCAGTGATGTCTAAAATTTCGGAAACACTGTTCACCGAATTCTTCGTGACCATTTGGGTATGAATAAAATTAGTGCAAGATGGGTACCGCGTCTTCTTTCTGCTGTTCAACGTCAATGGCACGTCGAATGTGCGCGCTCGTTTTTAAACTTGTGCGGAGACGGCCCAAAGCCGATTTTGGAGTCCATTATCACTGGAGATGAAACAATGATTCTGTATTATGATCCGCTATCCAAAAGGGAATCGATGGAATGGCGGCGACCCAAAAAGGCGAAGTCGTTCAATCGACAAAGAAAGTTATGGCAACAATATTCTGGGATTGTGACGGCATTTTACTGATTGATTTTAAAGAACGCAATATAGTACATATTATGCGTCTTTATTGCATAAATTGAGAAACAATATTCGTGAAAAACGTCGAGGAAAATTGACAAGAGATGTTCGATTATTACCCGACAATGATGCACCTGTTCATACTGCCGCAATTTCACAAGCTGCCATTCGCGAATGCGGCTTTGAAGCATTGGATCATCCACCGTACAGTCCAGATTTGGCTCCTAGTACTATTATTTATTTTCCAATTTAAAGAAAGACCTTAGGGGACGTCGCACACTGGTGTAAAACTCACAAAAACGAAGCATAAGGGTAGAAAATTAAGTTCTTGGAATCCTTAAATTATATGTCAGGTGTTATTAAGGATGAGCGGGGGTATCTTTTATGTACGACCTTGGAACTGATAAATACCCACATACTGACATAACACCCCCATACTTGGGTCATTTCATTATAGAGCTTAAAGAAAGCATACTTGTGCATTAATTAAATGTATACCCAGTTAAGGTTAGTTTGCTAATAGAAAATATGGATTTAGATTGTCAAGGTAAGTAGTTTTAGGCTATGTTACAGTTATTCCACTTGTATTTATTACGATGCATTAAATATAAGTACGTAGATTAAGTTTTTTTTTGGAATTTTAGCAATAATCTGTCATAAGTTTCGATTCCCGTCTATTCCTGCGTTTTAATTTATACATCAAAGAGAAGCATCTTTGGTGAAGATTTCCTGAGAAATTCAGATCGCCCTCGACCCCCCTACCAGAGTTAGTAATTTTTAAAGTTACTACTGCAATTTATAGTTTAATTAAAATTTAACATAAAAAGTGCAACAGAACATTCTTTAGATAACTAAACAAAAACTAAATGGTATCCAGGTTTTTTCTTTCACAAGTGGAAATTTAATTTTAATTGTCGTTACTCCTACAAAACAGTTCAAACATTGGTAAACAACGGTATTATGGCGAGCATTGTTAATTGACATAAACGCGATGCGCCGGTTTTTCGACTTTTACACCACAGTGCGTCGTTTTAAGGTCGAGAACGAGTTGCAAGCAGCTGTAATTGAACATTTAGAAGGAAAAACTTAAGATTATTTTTACAAGGGCATTGAATTATTAATTCCACATTGTAATAAGTGTATTGACATTAGGGGAGATTATATTGAAAAATAAAAATTATTTAATTTGTCCAAGTTTATTTTTTTCTATATCAGGCCGAGTATTTATGGCGCTTACCATGTAAAATAAGTTTTCCAATTTATTATATTATTTATTTTTGTACTGTTTTGTTCTATATTTTCCCTAATTGAAAATTAAAGGCCATCAGAATAACTTAGCGGCTTATTTTTTGGGGAGGATTTTTATAGCGTACCCCCCCCCCCCCAGAGAAAAATTTGTAAATACGCCAGTGGAACAACTAAAATTTCGTTATTTACCTAAGCTTGCTAGATAATTCCGTTTTATTAATTGGAGAACCAGAAATCAAAGCCTACTAGTTTTAAATCATTTGTCATGTTTTTCTTGAAATTTTTCTTATGTAAGAGTATGAATATTTATGATGGTTAAAAAGAGGACAGAACACTCTATCCATTTCAGTAAAAAAATACCTAATCATGTAATTTAAAAAAGTTCGATGATGTCATCACGCCGATTTAGTAAATACAAAATTTTCTGAACCAAAACATAGAGAATTGTATGCCATTTAATAATATATATGGTTTATACCACTTCCAACTGAAAATAAAGTTGCTAAAAAGCGGGGCGCTTTAAATCAAACAGACTGTATACTATAAGTTTTGTTCTATTTTCATTAAAATGTTTTGTATTAAAAAATAGTTAAATTGATTTAAATCGTGATTTTAATTTAAAAAATCAGTAGATTTAAATCAGGCCAACCCTGTTTTCTAAATATGTGTTATGTAATTTAAGGACGACCCTTAAGCCTAAGCACAATCTTTCAATTATTTTCAACCATATTAGCACAGCTTTCATACAATTGATTCACAGATGAAATAAGAATCAACACATTACAAAGATCTTAAAGATACTTTCGCGTTATTCAGGGAATTTCCTAATTCTCTAACCTTGTTGGAGGGATACAGTGGTATATGGAGGTTTCCCCTGCATTGTCTAACCATGTTTGAATAAAACATGGGGATTAAGATTACCTGTAAAAGTACCTTACCTGTAGTAATCAGAGTACCTATACATAGAGACGAGTTTGTCTTTGATTCATTTGTATAAACATAACCTATTTAATCCTAATCAAATCTAAAATTTTTTAACTGTCAACAAATTTTATCAGTGTTTGACATTTCTTTGAAGAATTAATTGGCCAAGATACAGATTCCTTTAAAATCTCACTATTTTCTCTTTTCAGTGGAGGAAATGGAATATTAAGTTATATACAGAATAAATAAAACACATATTTATATAAACGAACTCATTGATAATTTTTATTTCTTTCATTCACGTCTCTTGTCAAATAACGATGACATTTTTCATTCCTTCAATAGCAGTTGTCAATTGTTTTAGGAAAAACATAATTATTTTTCATAATTCATACAAATTTCTTTCATACAGAGAGGTTGAGTTTTACAGGATTGATTTAGACTGTATTTTTAAATAAATTTATTTGTATATCTTTCGAATCATTTAAAAGAAGAACTGTTTAAAGAACCCCCAAAATGTTAATAACCAAAAACAGCCTGTAAAACTTCCTCATTCCGTTAACAATGTAAATGCATACAAATATCTTTTAACAAATCTCGAGTCCGACAAGGTAGAAAATAAAAATAATGAAATACACATTCAGGAACATTTTTTTCCTGTAGTGTGTATGGTGAAAATTTTTTCGAACTTTTCTTCTCATGTAAAAGGCAAAGCTCTGCTTTTCTAAATTCGACTTTTACAATTTCGAATTCAAGAATTTCTTATGGATAACATTTAAAATTCTTCTTTTCTAACAATCGCAATGCTTTTGCCACAAATATAATATACATATATATATAAAAACAAACAAAAAAGAAAACAATGAAATAACAAATGTACTAATGTTGTTTTTAATTTGCACTGTATCAGTATAGAAATCAACCTACACTGAATAATTAACAAATCAAAAACATTTACAAAAATTTAAAACAAACAAAGGTGCCAGATGGTAATACAGAAATGACGATAGAGAGAAATAACAGTACAGTGTAAATTGTAATAATAATAATAATGAATAAGGCACCTGCATATTTTCCTTTGCAAACAAAACATATTACCTACCAAAAAAATTGTATATTATGGAGTTTTTATAACTCAAAAGGTTAATTCATGATTTATTATCTTAAAAATTATTTCTTCAATTAGAAAATATGAATTAACTTTTTAGGTATAAACATTCATGCAAATCATAAGAGAAAAAAATAGCTCTTATGGTTGTTCGGAGATAAGAAAAAAATGATGGATGGAGAATGAGTTGTCGGAAAGGCAACAAGTGATCAAAGAGTAGGATTATTTATACGAAGCACATAAGACAATAGGAAAGAGCAAAAAGGCCCTTTCCTTTTCTTCTCTTTAAATATATAAATTCTTAGAGCACAATCTCTTGCATTCGTCAAAAACTAATGTGTAGTGAGTTTAGAATTGTACATAGCCAAATTTCTGATGATTAAAAATAGAAATGTAATAAAATTTAAAAAAAAGAGTGAAAATGTACAAATGCTCACTACAGCAATTTATTATTATTTAGGGTCACTCAACATGTATTAAAAAAAAAGAAATATGAAATTAAATTTAAACATAATAATAGCAATAATGCAGGAGTAACCTTATAAATGGAATGATTTAATGACTTGCCTTAGAATCAACTAAAACTTGATAAAATAGTATTTAGTAAAATCCAAAGCAATTTTCGATGATCTTTTATGTTTCTGAAAAATCATTATATGCAAATTGAAACATTGCCACATACTTTAACTTTTTCTTGTAAATTTAATAACTATTATTAGTTATACGTTTTCAAAGTATCTTATAAAAGATTCAAACAAAAAAACCTGAAGAAGGAAAGATTCTAAAATCTAATTTTATATGCATTAAGAATACTTTTCCAGAATTTCTCGGCAAATTACAAAAAAGTAGTAATGTTGAACTAATCAAATGTTAACAAGATGTTCTGCATTTAACAAGCGTCAAACTGTTTTGTAGATTGTAGTAACATAGTGTTGCATACATAACATAATAGTTTGTGACAGTTACTGAAGGAAAAAATACAGACCTAGACATTGCATGAAATAGAAGGGTACTTGAAAAGTTGTAGCATTTAGATTACATATTGTTTATTTCTGTTTCCTCCTATTCTGTATATGTCATGCAATTATGTAAGTATACACTACATCAGTTGTTTTGACATCGTAGTTGTCTTTATTGGATACATATGCTGATCAAGTTTATTGTAAATTGATGGCAATGAGAGCTACGAGTTTGCTCATGTTTAAAACAATTATTTGATGTTTCAACAACCTATAAGAAGTTTATTGCAGTATTAAAATTTGACACTTTAGATGTATAATTACTACACATCAAAATTTATAGTGATATTATCAATGCCAACGTAGCGGAACAAATTTCAAGGTTTCCACAGTGTCAAAAGATTTTAATTTTTTGATCATATTATTAATTACCTGTACAAAACTCTTTAATAGTTAATACTATCCTAAATGAAGTTTAGAGACAGACTAAAAATGAAAAAAGGCAAAGTTGACTGAATGTCTTTCCCTTTTGCGAGGTTATATCAGCCAGATTTTCACTACAAATTTCTTCTGAAATATAACAATATTATGTGTATGTCAGTTTGTAATGTGGATATGTAATGGAGCTATCAAGAAAGCTTGTGTCAAAAGTTTTTAGAATTTAATGTGTTTGATATACAGGGTTAGTTAAAAGTATGGAGATGCGATTTATTGTTGTTAATATTCATTTTAGGAAATAATGTTTTATACAAAAGTTTTTTTAGGAAATATTTATCTACATTTGAGAATACTTGAAATTTTCTTTCTCCAATTGTTTTTGAGTTACGCCTTTCCAAAAATTTTTTTAAATGGGAACCTGTTAATTTTAAGCTACCATTCGATAAAACTTTTTTTTTCTTTACAATAGTATTAAAAAACTTTTTATTTCATTTTATTTTAATAACATTTTTTCAAGGAAACGCCGGATCAAGTATTTACAAATAGTATGTATATCTAAGATTAAACTCGCCATTGCTAGTTTTAACAGCAATAAATTGCATACAATTATTGTCTGCAATTTGTTGCTGTTAATATTAGCAATGGTAAGTTTAATTTTAGATGTACTTACTATTCGTAAATACCTGACCGGCATTTTGTGAAAAAATGTTATTAAAATGAAATAAAATTAAAAAAAAATTAATCCTATTGTAAAGAGAAAAAAATGTTCTATCGAATGGTAGCATAAAATTAACAGGTACCCATTTAAAAATCTTCAGAAAGGCGTAACTCAAAAACAATTGAAGAAAAATAAAATTCAAGTATTCTCAAATGTAGATAAAAATTTCCTAAAAAACTTTTGTATTGAACATTATTTCCTAAAATGAATATCAATGACAATAAATCGGGGTCTCCAAACTTTTAACTAACCCTGTATATTAATTTTGCATATTGCAATCTTTAATCTTTCAATAATTCTTGAAACAGAGCAAATAATAAAGCAATGTTTTGTACATTTTTGGTATATTTGATTCCAATATGTATTTTAATTTAATTAATATTTATATAAATTGGTACTCTAGCAGCAGTTGCAAAAAAAAAAGATTCTACATCATTCTATACCAATTGGTTTTGAAGATTCAGCTAAATATATTAAATGTGTTCAGTAATTGTATTGCATTGTGTTGTATGCATGTATTTAAGAAGAGCTAAATAATAACAGCTTCTGCTAATACCGTAGAAACCATGGTTTAGTTAACCATGGTAACCATTTAGATTTGAAGATTAATAAAAATTGCTCAATCCTTAATTTGATTTTAAAGTTATATAATCTAAAAGTGCAAATAAAAAGGTCTAAAATGTTAATGTATTGTAGAAATGTTTACAAGCCCCTTGTCAGAATACTTTATCTTAATGACATTATAACTATTTGGTTAATGATTTTATAATAAATTAACAATTTGTATTTCTAACTATTTGAACTTGCAAAGATAAACTACTAAATGTGGATAGGCCATGTACCTATTGGAATCTTATAGGCAACTCTAATAAAATTTAGTCAAAGCTTTACGCCAGTAAGAATTTGTATTGTACCAAAGATGATTGACTTAAATAAATCATATAACAGCTTTTGTCTTACGACGAACTATTATGACAAGGGAGTCATATTTTTTAAGGTTAGCTAGCTGACTAATTGCTAATGTTACTATGAGAACTGCTAGTACTATAAAAATGTCTGATATGAATTATCATCTTCTTACAACTACTCTAAAGATGTTTTTAAATAGATATTTATAACACGATCTATCAGTGTATATGATATAAAAATTCAATATTTGTTTAATACTGCAGAATCATGCAATCTTGCCTAATCTCATTTTTAATTTGCCTCTATTCAACATTCAAGTCATGATTAGTCAATAATGCATATATTAGATTTTGCGCAAGTCTCTTCCCATTTTTATGTAGAATTGTAGAGCAATATAAATTTTTTTTAGTGTTTTAATATCAATACAATAAGTTACAATAACAAATTTGTCTTACTTGCACTTGTGAATAGTAAGCATAAATAAATAAATAAATAAACATTAATAAAGTTAACATATCACAAGGGTCACTCATTTGATGTTTTGTATTAATAATACATTTTAGATCGATAAATTTAAGAGTGGTAGATGATGTTATTGTGGCAATGTGATATTTTCAGAGTTTTCTTATTTTCATATTGTATAAATGAGCATAATTTTAAAAATTATGCCAAAATGTGTAATTTTCCTAAAAAAAAGTCAAAGTTATTGTATACTTTTAAAATGAATTAATTATATTCCACAATCTTACAAATAGTGTATAAATTTTCTTGATAGTATATCAACATCTTGATCCAATTAATAGAAATCTAAATAAGAAGCTTACACATATATAAAAAAATTGGTTTTATTTAAAAAAAATATTTTGATTCAAGGTACACGTTCTTTATAAAACAGAATGTAGATTTCTGAACATTTTTCAGTAGGTGTTGATGGTCAAGGTTTGAGATATATTTCTCGACTTAAAACTGTTAAAATCTAAATAACTATATCCAGAAAACCCTAGTTTAAGTTTTGACTGGCTCTCAAAAAGAACATGTAAAATAAATTTCTTCATTATTCGCATTTTAAACCCTTTTATTAATGCAGATATAATATTCTCTTGATATATATATATATATCTGGCAATACATTCCTATGCGGAATTGGTGCCGCTCTTTAGAGCTCTTTTGACTGTATTAGTGGAGTGGTTCGTTACTCCTCTCCACAATTCTCTTGACGATGTTTAATTATATGTATCTCATAGTGAAAACTATGCAGTATTTGAGTATGAAGCTAGTAGTATCCTTCGTAGGAGCCAATCTCAAATATTGTTTAAATTATTTATAGGAATAAGGTTAAGTAGCCTTATACATATTTTATATTAATTTAAAAATATGTATTCAAGTTTGTCTTAAATATATTTCTATTATTTGGAACACATACTTATCAAAACAGAAAAAAAAAACACAAAGGGGCAGTTTATAAAAAAAAATATGATACATGGAATTGCTGCCAATGAACGACCTGTTTCATTAAAAGTTGAACTTTTTGTTTTAAACCACCCACTAAAGAAAAAAATTAACTAAAAGTATGAAAAAAAAAAGAGATAAAGAGAAAATTATACTTAAAAGGAGAGTTACAATTTACTAAGATGAAAAGAGGTTAAAAATTAACGCTAAGGTGCAGGAGCATGCTGTTGAGGTTGATGTGGAGGTTGGGGTAAGAGGACTTGAATGGGTCCTTGAGGTGGTGGAGGTTGTTGAATATAATGCATTCCAGCTGGCATCATATGTGGTTGTGTTGGGATTAATGGGCACATTATTGGGAACTGAGGTGGTCCCTGTGGTGGTGGAGCAGCTTGATACTGTTGAGGCGGAGGTTGAGGACCTTGATTGGGATTGTAAGGTGAGGGGTTGTGAGGTTGTGCAGGACTTGGAGCGTTAGATGGATTTTGAGGAATATATTGTATTTGAGGAGATTCATACATGCGAACTGTATGCATTTGTTGATACGCCTGTGGATTTATTCCTGGTGGATAAACAAACTGCTGAATTGGTGCCGGGGCTAGTAGTGGCTGGCCCGTTGCTGCCGCCACTTGCATTTGAGATGCCATATCAGCTCGCATTTGTCCCATGGGTACTGAAATTAAAATAGAAATTATTTCAATAACAAAATCTAAAATAATAGTTTTAAAATAAAATTTGTATTAGTTCAGTAATTAAAAAATATAACGAAAAGTTGAGGTAAGTCCGTGGATTTTTGCATAGGCCTTCCTCAAGGGCTGTTAAATAACTCCTTTAAAGTCAACGACTGTAAGTGGCGAGCTCGAGGAGATAATAAGGGTAAACTATGTCCCCTAATGGTTACTGTCATTTTTCTCGGAAACTATTAGATTTATGGAGATGAAGGAGGTTAGGTAAAATAAAGTTTATTTAATTCCCTACCAAGAATGTCCAAATGTTTTTTCATACTTCGCGTTCTTTTTGTGTTATCAATGAGAGAAGATATGTCATACATAAATGAGCAATTTGCAGCAGTAAATTTGCTCAAGGAACTTTTGGATATAACTTTTTGTGGTCTCATATTAGTCATGAAGTAGTTAAGAAAAATTCATTAAGAGCCAGACGCGATCGTGATCCAGCCATCTTTTATCTTTAGCAAAATTCATCAGGTGATTTTATCGTTATTCTTGGTGCCAGTCTGATGAAAGTTTCTATTGGCAAGTTATTCTTAGGAGAGTACACTGTGCAAGTTAATTTTGTGTCCAACCCAATACATACAGGGTGTTTTGCCTTTTTTGAAATTCTGATCTCCTTTATTTATAAGATCTTTGTATCGAGTGAATTTTTTTTTGAATGATTTTTGCTGTAAAATTGAAATACACGATTTAAGCTTCTATTAATTTAAGCTTAAGCGATTATAGCTTCTGGGGCCTTGGTTTAGGCTATGGGTTGTAGTAGTTATTATAGTTATTATTATAATTCCTTATCTGCTTTAACTTGTGAGGGGCACCGCAAGACAACATTCTCGTTTTAAACATTACATCTTCTATTTTTCATCATGTATTTATTTGCATTATTTATTTATGTAGGTGTAATTTTAAAAATCTATAGATGTTTTAATCTTGTTGAAATAGCGCAACCAAAGTACTAACGCAAAATGTTTTGTATCTTAAAACGTCTGCCCACAGATAATTATGAAGATTTTGCTCCAAATTAAAAAAAGATTAGCCAGCAGTACGACAGGGTATTATAGTGGTTTACATCGCTTAACAGAGTTAAGTCCAGTTTGCTCCAGAAAGTAATCGGATGGGTAAACTGCGAGTGCAGTGTGTAAACTACATGACTCTGCTGCCTCGTCTCACACCCACATATCCACTCTGCGGCTCCGTGCGTCTGGTGCCTCGACACCGGAAAGAATAAGGGGTTAAAGATTATGTATGTATGTTAAACAAACTTTTAATCATATGTTTTTTGAAAAATTCAAGAACAAAAACGTTAAGGGCCGCAATTAAAAACTTTTAAAGTATGCCATGCGATGCGACCCATCATTTTAAAGGACTAAAATATGAACCTTAAAACATTTTTTGTTTCATTGCTTTACCTTATTTGTATCCAAAGCTATAAAGAAAATCGTAAACACCAACACGGTCAAAATCCCTCATTTTTGTACACTTTAGAAGGGCGTAATTCAAGAACCACTTGCATAAAAAATATAATATTTTAGATTTTTACTTATCTTGAAGAGTATAACAGTTGTGCAAAATCTGAATAAAATCAGAGAGAGCCATGTTCAAAACTTCAGAAAAATTGGATCACTTGAGATGGAATTACCCTTCTAGCCTAATAAGGAAAGTTACACTCATTAGGTATCCCTCTACATCAACTTTGATAAAAGTTCTTTCGCGCAAAAATTGCAAGTTCTTGTTTAAATTAAAAGATGCACTTCAGCATGTGGTGGAATAAACTCAAAATAATAAGTACGCACTTATTATTTTTGAACAATTTACAACTTTTTGCACTTTTTCAGAAAATTCATGTGTTCTTCAGGAAATGCAACATTTAATTTCAAAGATTAAGTATTTATTCCCAAAACGTGATAAAGTAACTTTTTGGAGCAAATTCGATATAATAAAATAACAAACTCAATACCAGAAATAATAAAGATTGTGGGAGCAATAGCGGGTACTTCTTCTATTGTCCGTCTCACATTGGGACTACAGAGAAGGAAAGATAGCCAATGTATTTCTTATGGGAGTTTGTGCTTCGTTGTTGCCACCTATTTTACTGTATGAATCTATAGAAATGTGCATTAAGATTCCAGAAGTTCTAAACCTTTGAAAACAGTAACCGAAAAAGTGCAATCGTAACCATACAAAACAAGCATTTAAAAGAAAGTCTTATTAACATGTATTTGTTATTTTATCATTACTTGGGATTTTTACATCGTACATGTATCTAAATATCCGATATCTTATTACTTATACTTTTTTGTTTAATTCTTTCGTCTTCAAATTCTTTCAACATAAAAATAACGGCTGGTTAGCTTCTGTATGATCTTTTTAAACGTAGATTTTCATTTTTCAGATTTTTCATCATGATAAAATCATTCATTTGTTCAACTTGTTTCAAAAGAAACGTGCAAAAACGGAAATTTAGGATTAGCAGCAAATGCAAAGGATTTTAGTAAACAATAAACCCTTCTGGTTTTTTCTACTTTTACTTCGCGCAGCTACATAATACAGTTTGTACTTACTCAAATTATAGTATAACGTTTTTTGTCAGCACTAACGTATGTCACATAAGTTTTGGGAAAAAATAAATAATGTATTGAAGATAATTGTAACATAATTTATTTAAATGGTCACTTTACGAACATTTTACCTTACATCTAAGTTAATTAAAACTACAGTTAAAATAATGACAAAGGGCCATGATCTTCGATGGTACGCAGTTTTTGTCTAACTTGCCCCATCATGTTTTGGACAATGTTTATATCGATTTCTCTTACCTTTGGTATATTATACGTCTTAATTGTGCTTCATTTTGAGCTTCCCACCCATTATCATATACTTTTCTGCTCAATAGTCCCCAAAAATTTTCGATGGGTCGAGCCTGTGGGACATTTGGCGGATTGTCAGCTTTTGGCACAAAAGGTATGTTTTGAGCTTCTAACCATATTCTAGTCGTTCTTGCATAATGGCAACTTGCCAAGTCTGGCCAAAACATTATTTCATCACGTGGATGAGTCGTAGTAATAAATTCGAGCAACTTCGGTAGACATCTCTCAGTATAAACGTTGGCATTGACTGCTTCACCCCTAACATGCCCAATATAAGGTCGTGAAACTCCGCTCTCAGATATAGCACACCAAACTAGTATTTTGTCTTCAAATTTTTTTTGGCTTTGTATTTTACATTATCTGGACAATTTTCTACATTATTGGTATAAAAACCATCATTGCCTTTTATTTCTGAGTGAGAAAATGTAAAATATTTTTCATCGTCCATTATGATCACTTTATTGTTTGCAAAATGAATTCGGCGTAATCTACAACAACAAATTGGAATTCTTCGTAACTGATCCTCTGTATAACGTGGACATTTACATCTTTTATGGTACTTTAAGCTTTTTTTCTGCAATACTCTTCTTATAGTTTCATAAGAAACATTAAATCTTCTGGATAACTTTCGGTATGACGTTCCAACTCGATCTTTTGCACTTCCACAGATTCGGTTAACGCGATTTCCGGTCAGCAAATTCGGAGGTCCACTTTTTGGTAAATTGAGGCATGGTATACCCTGTTCACATTCTGCAATTGTTCTATAAATGGTTGTTTTCGAAATATTTTGATTGCGAAAAATGTTTGCAATTTCTCGCTTGGACACATGTCCAACTAGGTTGTAAATGCTTTTTCGGATTTCAAGCTTGTACGACATAACGGCACAAATTATTTGACATCTACGGAGTGTCATAACAAATTTGAGTATTAATGAATATTTGTTTACAATGGTTACTAGATTGCAAGTTATTTACATTTATTTTTAAGCCCATGAAAATTTTCCCAAAACTTATGTGACATACGTTTATTATTGGTCACCGAACGCATATAAGCAAATTTCTTAATACAGAAATAATTATTTGGTTTCAAATTTTGATAGGATGTGCATCTATAGATCTTCGCTTAGTTGTTTGTTGTAACTATTCGTATTGTAGTATTACATAAAGCACATGGTACATTATACATAAGTATGGCGGATATTTTTTAAAACAGAATGGGTTATGTACTAGAGGTTGGTGAAAAACAGAATTTGTTAAATTTGATAAAATATTGTCTTTCTGAGACCAGGCAGTAATTATGAGTAATTATTTGACAAGTTTCTAAAGAAACAGGTATTAGCAAAAAAACTTTGTTCTCAGTACGTCAAGAAAGTATTTCACCTAATGGAATAAAATATCCAAGAAAAAGAGCAAAGAATAAAAATACTTCAAAATCGCGCAATATAATCTACTGTGATGGAATTAGGAATGAAATTAGAAGAAAGGTGCACGAGTTTTTTTCGCAAAATATACCACCAACGATGCACAATATTGTAGCAGCTGTAAATGACTATGAAAACTTGCTCAACGTTAGTACAAGTACGTTGAATAGATTATTACGTGAAATGAACTTCCGGTATGTTAAGAGAGGACGAAGATCTTATTTAATTGAAAGAGAAGAGATAATTGCATGGCGTCCTCGTTATTTAAGACAAATTAAAAAATATAGAGAAGAGGATTAAAAGGGTGGATATGTCAATTAAATCATATCGGGACGACTTCATTCGAGGATTAACCACTGGTTTGAAAGCTCCCACAAAGCATGGCCCTCGTTTTATTTTACTTCATGCTGGCAGCAAACAAGGTTTTATAAATGGGGCAGAGTTGACCTTTAGCAAAGAAGAACAGTGCGGATTTCATGATGAAATGGATGGAGAGCTACTTTTGAGACTTGGTTTAGAAATTCTTTGTTGCCTAATTTACCTGCAAAATCAGTTGTAGTAATGGATAATGCACCTTACCATTGCCGAAAAATTGAAAAGATACCAAATCAGTCTTGGAAAAAAGAAGAAATGCGATCATGGCTTTGGTCAAAAGATATATACATATTTTGACGCTGATTACTTCACAACAGATCTATTGGACGTGGTGAAGGCTTTCAAATCTAATTACGACAAATACATTCTTGAAGAATGTGCAAAAGAATACAGCATTCCAATAGTAAGATTACCTCCGTACCATTGCGAGTTAAATGCCATTGCATTAGTTTGGGGTGATGTAAAACAGTATATCGCTAAAAAAATACCACATTTAAAGAAGGAGATGTTCGAAATTTAATTAGTGAAGCGTACGTTCAAGTGACAGCGGAAAAATGGAACAATTATGTTAACCATGTAATTAAAACAGAAGATAACATGTGGCAAATTGATGGATTGATGCGACGATTTTGGGCCAATACTTATAAATTTGGAACGTGATAGTGAAAGTGGGATAGAAGATGAAAGTGATTTCGAGTGATTTGTGCTAATGCTAAACTTTTTGCTGTTGTACTTTTTATACTCATATTATTTGTTTTCAATTTATCACTGATTTATGTAAAAGCTGTACAATTAAAAAAGTGTAGTTTGTTAGTATACAATTTGAAAGTATACAATAATTTATTAGTGTTAATGTTTCTTTATTTAATAAAAACCAAATAACTATAAGTTGTACTTTTTTATTTACCTAAAATTCAAAAACTCGAAATAAAACGTTTGACTTTTAATTATACTCAAAATAAATCTTTTATTAAATATTTTTGAGAAAAATTCTCGAACACGTTGATTTTTATCTTAAATGAGACATTTTTTAGTGTAATTGTATTTGCAGATCATCTTTTGTTTCCGAGTTATGGCGATAGCAAAAATATTTTTAAATGGAAACCCTAATTTTTTATGATGGATTTGGAAAGCAATTTCCGAGATAATTGCTTTTAAAGTTTTAAAACAAAAATTTCGTTATCGTCATAACTTGGAAACAAAAGATGATCTACAAATAACGATTACACTAAAATATGTCTCCTATAAAACAGCCTTGGTAGTGTAATGTCTGGCGTGCCGGACTTTCACCCAAGCGGCCCGGGTTCGACTCCCGGCGCTGGCAGATCTGGTTAAGGTTTTCTGCAGTTTCCCTTAGCTGTAACACAAATGTGGGATTTGCGCTGGTCCATCTATAAGTGGCTGCAGCCGCACATTGGGCCTACATAATAATAATAATCGCCCCCTCCCTCCCGCACAAGCTTATAGCTTCTGGGGCCTTGGTTAAGGTTATGGGTTGTAGTAATTATTATTATATATTATAAGATAAAAATCGACATGTTCCGAGGATTTTTCTCAAAAATATTTAATAAAAGATTTATTTCGATAGTTCCAGACTTTATATGCACACTACATGAACAGCAGAAAATTTTGAAATTTTGTTTTACTACCGCTGTCAGAAGAAGTGACTATCTGCAATATAACTTGCTCGAACAATAGGGATTATAAAGGTTTATGCAGTTACAACTAGAAAGTGTTTTTAAAAGTTGCTTGCAAGATGTTTGGCAACCCTGTTGTCCATAAGAACACACACTGTAGTGTCAACGTGAGACGATTAATAGGAAGTAGTTAAGTGGTCTATAGTGGTGAATATATTTAAAACTTTTTTATTTTGAACTTCAAACAGATTTTAGAAATAATACTTTTGGCTGAACACTAAAGGAGAAAGATTATGCAATGAACAAGAAAAAAAATCTTTTGATAAAAGAATATGTACTATTGCGTGATAAATAATTGGCTCAGCATATTTTTCCTGTTTAAACAGGACTTTCTCCATAAGACTCTCTTCCGTAATAAAAATATAAAATTTGAAACTGTCCCTGTCAACCTCTCTGTGTAAGATTTTCAATGGGAAGTTTTGTGGGAAAGTGATTAGAGGATTAGTTAAAGTAGTTTTATAAAATGAACATTTAAATTTTTGTAGGTGGCTATGTAAAATAACTAACTCTAATAAATAAATAACTCTAAAAAACAATGGGAACAGAAAAATTGTCGAGACACAGACACACAGACAGACATCAGAATATTTTAAGAATTGTGTACTTCAATTTAAAATAGTATTAGATTTGTTTATTGTTAACTTTCTTATAATCCCTTCCAGAACAATATTAAATAGGGTAGTAGATAGTGGCTCGTCCTGATAGAATCCTTTAATTCTAAACTCTTCTGACAGATATTCTTGCACTTTAACTTTGGCTTTTGTATTTTTTAGGCACATCAGCTTTCTTGGAATGTTTAGTTCTCCAAACACAGCATATAAGCTCACAATGTATGGATCCAGTTATTTAGCTAATACTGTACTGAAGATGTTATACCCAACATTGTCTTTTATATAAAAGACATACTATGGTTGCATTCCAGCTCTCTGGCATTTCTTTTTTCTCTCTACATATTTTCTGGATCAGTTTGTGCACCTATTTTGATGGATTTGTTTCATAATGAAAATATCATTTATTACTGATTTCTGTTTTTTAAAACCAGCCTGAATTTCTAAAGTGTGAGCAACAGAATTTTGATTCAGAGAAGGCCTTGGAAATTTCAAGTTACATCTGCACTTAACAACCTGATATTAATTTTAAGTAGGTAGTAGAACTACTACAGATCATTAAGAACTACTCTGTCACAAACTGACAGACCTACTTTAAATGGCGCGCACGCATGGCAGACTAAGGTTTGCCATGGCGCACGCGTAGCATTTTAGTTCGGATTTCGGAGCTATCAACAATTTTTAATCAAGAAATATTTCTCTTTTGTACTTCATTAAATATGAATGCCATTATTAAAAACTGATTTTTTTTAAAACAGTTAATCTGAAAGCTCTCTTCAAAAACTGGCAGTTTAATTAAACTAATTCATACGATTCAAAATTTGACATGACCGATATGTCTATCTCTTTCTTTCAAGGCCGACTCTGAATCAAAATTCCGTTGCTCACACGTTTGCTCTATTTATGCTTCTAGTTTTGTTTTTATTAAACTTGCTAGTTTCTTGTATGTTGTTACACTTACTAATGCAATGGGGTTGTAGTTTTTAAGTTATAATGGTTGTCCATTCTCTTGGCCTCTCTTTATCCAGATATTTTTTATGAATATCTTATCATCTTTTCTCCTTCATATTCTACAAGTTCAGCTTGCATTATGTTAGAGCCTGGACTTTTATTTTTTAGTTTCTTTTATTACCATTTATACATCTATTGTTGGTATATATGATTCTTCAGGTTTCTGTCCATGTTGGTGTGGGGCTGTTGTTTCTTTCTTTGTCATAATTTTTTATAGCTTACAAAAGTCTCTAGCATTTCATTTTCTCCTAAGCATAACTCTCTGTGTTCGTTGTGTATCCCTGCCTTTCTTTCTTTAGATTCCCTTAGAATTATTTTGCTTATTTATTACTAGTCTTTTTGTAATGTTATTGTAACTTTTGTTTCTTAGTTCTTTGTATTATTCGAATCTTTCAGATGTTTTGAACATTGTTCTATTTTTGTTCTTTATTTCCATTAATTTCAGACATACATTATCAAACCAGCTTTTGTTCTTTTGTTTTACATTTGCTTCTAGCACCTTTGAAAGTCCTGAGCAGTGGCGGCTCGTCGGGTGGGCAATGCCCACCCTGACGTTGAAGCTGATTAATAAAAATGAATCTTTAAAATAATTAAAATTCCTATGGTTAAATTAGTAGATTTAAGGTCCAAGTGTACCCAAAAAAAACTTAAAGTTACATTAAAAATTTTTAAACAAAATCACCGTGGATTTACTTTTATTGTAAATAACTACCAAATTTAAAAAAAAACTCATTAGAAAGGGGCCATTTAGACACCCCAATACGGTGCATAAATTTTAATCGCATGATCAATAATCGTTGTTTTTTTCCATAAAAAATATAATAATGTGATAACTTTGGTTTTAAATTAATACTCTAGGAATGTTAAAACTTGCTTACCTAACTTGTTTTGAAAAACGATGTTTATTAATTAAATTATTTCACAATTTTTTACGTGAAAGAAGAATTTTAGAGATACTGTACATTCAAAGTTAACCAAAGAAATACCAATTAAGTCTCATAGCATTTGAATATTTTCCCAAAATTTTAAGAAAATCGTATGTACAGTGACTGAATTATTGCCAAAAAACCTATTTTTTTGCCAAAAACATGTTTTTTTTTTTAGCAAAAACAGGTAATAATTTAGTCCCTAGACATACGATTTTCTTAAGATTTTGGGAAAATAGCTCAAATACTATGAAATTTAAGTGGTATTTTTTTGGTTAACTTTGAATGTACAGTTTCTCTAAAATTAATTTTTCACGTAAAACATGTGAAATAATTTAATTAAAACTTTTTTTCCAAAACAAGTTAGGTAAGCAAGTTTTTAACATTCCTAGAGTATTAACTTAAAACCAAAGTTATCACATTATTAAATTATTCATGAAACAAGCAACACATGTTTTTCTGGGTATAGCAAGTGCCACGAATTTTGGAGAGAGGTAGGGATACTTTGGGTACGTCCAACTTCACTCTGATTGGTACAATAATTCTATTTTGTTAAAAAAGTTTATAGACATCGAGTAATCGTATAATTAATAAACTAGATTTTTCATCGGAGGAAGTAGTATCACTGTCGTCACTTGAATTAATTATAAAGTCTTGTACTTTGTAAACTGTATTTCTCAGCTGAAGTATGTATCTTCTTTTTGAGCAACTGCATGTTGACGCCATTATTTCCATTCAGCTTCTGTTATTTTACCCAATTCAAGTTCGGCCATTTCTTTACGTCATCCAACTTAAAGGTAGTATTATTTTGAGCAACATTATTTTTAACTGTGGCCCAAATAAGTTCAATTGTATTGAAATCCGAATGGTAAGGTGGTAGTCGTAATACAGTGAGACCATGTTCTTCAAGTAGTTAAAGTGTCACATTTGTAAGATTTACACTGATCTTTATGTTTGCTTATGATCTCATAAAGCTGAGGTTTTATTATATTAGGATGAAAAGGTATATTTTGTTTCGCCGTTAACCAGTCTATCATGTCAGGTTTCCTGGAATTTGATGTAGGTGACGGTTTATTAATAACTATGACAGACCGTTGTGGCAGATTTGGAATGAGTTTATCTTTTAACCATTTACCATAATTCTCGAAGTTCATTTCACTGTGGTAATCACCCGTGCAAGATTTAAGCATTAAAAGGCAATTAGGTATGAAGCCCATCGTGAATCAGCCGCGTGAATTATAAACAGTCTATTTCCTTTAGAAATATTTAAAAATAAACCTTTGATGTTTTCGTCGCTCCAACGTTTTAACGAAGTATGGATAATATGCAAATATGATTCATCTCAATATACCTGGGTCGCCCTTTACTCCGATAGTATCTATTTTTTTGCAAATAATTCTTAAACACCTTATTTCATTTTCTTTTATCAGAACATTCCTATTAATTTGCGTTTTTCTCCAACAAAATCGCATGTTACGTAAAATTATTCTGAGGGAAGTGTTCGACCCATGCCAGCCCAGTTCATCTTTCATTTTCAGGTTTTCTATTGTTACACGAGATCCTTCGGTTTTGTGAAAAGTATGTATCATATCACGAAGACCACTTATGTTGTATTCTGGGATGTCGGTTACCAATGAATGTGTTGCATGTTCTTTCCTGGGCTTTCAAAAAGTTTAGATGTTTTTGAAGAAGCTGTTGTCACTAGATGTTACACTACTACCTTCTTTCACTATTGCTCTCACTGATACTCCTGCAGCTTACGACACTTTTGTTGGTGATGTCTCTACTGCTGAATTATTTGGTTTACAATAGTTAAAAACTTGAAATACTATTTTCCAAACTTGACTGCCAAAAACTTTATTATGACATTTATTTTCTGTCATCTTGTCATTTATAAAATTAAACCTTATTATTCAAATTCTCAAGTGCGTGCCTCTGACTTGTGAGTGAAAGTACCCCGGTGGGCGGAGTTTTTCAAAAATGAGCCTACTACGCATCCCACCTTCTCGCCAAGTTTCGTAGCGCTTGCTATACACTTGGACCGTAATAACCTCTTAAACGTCTTTTACCCCAGAATTACTTCCATACGTTCAGTAGAACGAGAAAAAGCAAATGTAGTGTATTATCTTAACGGGATGGGCAAGCCCACTGCATCGCCATAAAAAAGACATACGTTCCGTTTTTAGTTAACATGACACACAGAAAAAAGCGCTTGGTGCAGGTTGTTGTGTATCGCCTCTCTCAGTTCACCGGTGGGCTAGCCCACGTTTGTTTGTTCGGGAATTTTGGTTCTTGCCCTGTTTCGATATAATGCAATTCTGCAATAAATGACACTTGATAAAGCATTTTTAAAATCATTTAGATATTTTAACTTGACGATTATCTAATAAACCAATGTAAGACGTTCACTAAATCACGCTAAATTCGGGTTATGCCTTTAGATTTACGTTTATATCTCGTTTCTAAATTACATACTATAATAATTTAATATTGCCGTCAAATTTTGTGTAAGAAATTTTGTGTTCTACAAAAGTTCTATACTATACTTATATATTTTGCTTTATGTATTTACCTTAGTTTATGCTGCGTAGGCAATTAGTGTTCACAAACATAATTTTGAAAATTATAACAATTTTCATAACTTGTATAAACAATTTCTACAATATTTTCTTTTAAGCAAATATAAAATACGTTGCAATGAACCAATTTCTACTAATTATAAACATTAGGGTGGTTCTTATTTAGGTCATGTTGAAATTTCGGTTTTGCCGGGTGCCCATTTAATTCTAAAAAAAAAACTAAAATTTTAAGACCAATACGAACTTCCTATCTCTATTCTAATCATTCGCTGTAAGGAAGAGAAGTTTGCCATTTAAAATGCACGCTTTTTTCACTTCTTATGTATATATTTGACCCGACACTGCGAAATGCGGTAAAAGGGGAATGGATTATGTATGTATGTATGTATATATTTGTCCACTGGGACAAATTGATAAGAAAAAATTTGAAAATTGATTTTTTTTGGAATTAACAGGGTTCGGTACTACTTTTAGGCACAAAAACAATTATATGGCACATTTGATTTTTCCCAACGATTTACAAATAAATTCAAAATATGCACCGTTCAATTAGGGTTGAAGTGATGTAGAATGTCCCATATAATTTTTTTTCTCACCTAAAAGTAGCATCGATGCTCGTTAATTCCATAAAATCAATTTTCAAATTTTTTCCAAAAATTTGTCTCAGTGGTCAAATATATGCATAAGAATTGAAAAAACATATGTATTTTAAATGGGAAACTTCTTGTCGTTACAGCGAATGATTAGAATAGAGATAGGAAGTTCGTATTGGTCTTAAAATTTTGTTCTTTTTTTGGAATCAAATGGGCACCCGCCAAAACCGAAATTCCAACATGACCCAAATAAGAACCACCCTAATAAACATACATATTTATGGCTTTAAAATTAGTGCAAGCAAAATTTTAATTTGAGTTTACTCGGATTATTTGTTTAATTCTGATTGAAATTTGTAAAATATGTAATAATTAAGGCTATGAAAAGGTATGAGAATATAAATATTTATAGATTATATCCAAAATCTATTATTAAAAAATAGTAAATCTAAAATCACAAAAGGAACGGAATCTGCTGGCATGTGCGAGCCCCAGCTCCTGCTCGCGTCGGTTCGATAACATTCGGTAGAAACCCCAGAAATCCAAATCCAATCCCTTACAGTTTGTTTTGCATTGTTATGCAAATCTTAGTTGGTGGTATCTGCTTTGTAATTTTAATTTTAAAATGGCAAGTGCATGTACAGGTAAGAATAAAGAAGACGTTATTATTTATTGAGTTTTAGGATAAAATTTTTATTCACAAATTAAAACCATGTCCGAATATGAAGAATTTAGTGGTATCTAACAATCGTGGCAATAGTACAGCTTTCAGTTCAAATTGGTACAATAAACAGGATGTGAAATAACAACTAAATTGTTGAAATTGCTTACTTTTTACCGAAAAAACTCAAAATTCTTGGAATTCAACAGAGATTCAATATGAATTTTTAAATAAAAACATTCTGTTTAGGTCGTTAAGAAGACTGCTATTTAAAAATATTAGTACCTGGTAGTAAATTCCAGATTAAAACCTATTTTGAATATAATCGAATAGAAAGTAGTTTTTTATTGAATGGCTTGGTCAGGTATGGTACCTAACAGAAGCTTCTTACTGAAGCTAATCTCTTTCCCTGTATTGATTGTTTATGACAAGTTGTGAATAATTTGTATGTCTTTGAAATATGTAGTTGTTTACTAGTTTCTTTCGAAAAAACTGGTTAAGAAAATCTTACAATCCCTATGTAAGGCGACACTCTTATTCAGAATTACATAATTTAACTGATAATTTGCTCAAGAAATTGAAACAAATAAATCCTTAATTCTAAAGTAAGAATTTTAATTAAATATCTACCCGTGTCTCGAATTATTTTCTCGGGACTCGAGACAACAAAAAATCGAGGAATCGAATCGAGGAAAATTCGAGAAATTTCTCGGGTCAGAGACCCTAATAAATACGGGAGTTTTTTCCAGATAAAACAATTTCTCAAGCAATCATTAAAATGCAAAAACAAATTCATTATCGTAGTAGCAATAAAACAGCATTAAAATGACTTGTAGAGCAGAGAAGTTTTCGCAGCACAGAACAATTTCATGCGAATGAGACTTTTTATCATTACTGCCCATGCGCTGCCAAGCATCACGAGCCGCCACTGGTCCTGGGATATATGCTTTTACGTTTTATGTATGTGAAATACATATCGTCTGTATATGTATAATCTCATGTAATCCTGTGCCATTTGAAGCTGTGATTACAACATCAAATAATATATGGAGCAACTTATTTCTGCAACCATATAAGAATCCGGGAGCTAGAACCCTATATAATGAACATTAAATATTTTTTATATAAGCTAATATAAATACACTAAATATTTCATTTTATTACATACATTATACTTTATGCATACACGCTATCGTCCTGTATCAGCCACATAATCGAGGTTACAATTACATCGCAGTAACATTTTGCCTATATCTTCCACATATATAAGGGTAGTAACAATTGTTATTATTATATTATTATAAAAGAATCTTTGCGAGTTTTTGTGTTCAAAAAACTTTAAAGTCCACTATCTGATTTTGAACACCTCTTTCATGTGATGTACTTATCTTAATACTGGACACTATCTTTTATAGTGTGTCATAATTAATGGTATTGTGAAAAAAGATAATAGGCTGGCTAGTGTATATGTTCATCATTTATTCTTAACATTTGAAAATGCAGAAAAATGATAAAATTTAAGATGTACATATGCGTATTCTAACTTACCTTTTCTAATTCTGTTGCCTTGTGGATGTGGTTGTGGTTGGTATTGTGGTTGGCTTGGTACCATATAACCCATAACAAGAGGCATTGATGGTTGACCTGGAGGGCCACTGACAGTTGCAGGAATATATGGACTATGACTGGGCGTTTGTGGTGTGTGTGGTCTACTTGCACTAGGAGTACTTGGTGATCTGCGCAGGCTTCAGTCATTAGATTTAAAAACGTCGCAAAAAACAATACCTTAATATCAGACTACGCATATATTTTTAACTCACCTAGGTGTAAATGGTTTTGCTGCAGGATTTAAAACAAACTCCTTTGCATTTGGATTTAAAGTAGATTTCTTAAATGTGTTGGTAACTTTATCCATACCCTCCTGCGGAGGTGAAACAGACTGTTGAGGTTGTGGAGGAGTAGATTGCTGAGCAGGATGTTGATTCTGCGACTGTGGTGGAGACATCAACTGTTCTGGCACTTGATTTATTACGACCGGTTCAGGTGCTGGTGGTGGTGGTGCAATTTTAAAATCTTGTGAGAACTTATGTAATTCCTACAATTTAGTTTACATTAAAAATTTAAAGTCTCTTTGAAAATACAAATGTGTTTAACCTTATTAATGTCATCCCTATGGCGTGGACCTCGTCCAACTCCTTCCGACTTCTGCTGCTCTTGATATTGAACTTGGGGAGGTAAATTATTAGGAGGGGGATAATTATTTCTAGGATTCCTTTGAGGTCCAGGCTTTGTATCCCCATTAAGTTGCGGCTTAGGTGTGTTTGGTCCTCCACTTGGTGGTGGTCCTGGCCTTTGAAGTGGAGGATTATAAACATGTGTTGGAGGAGGCGCATGATTTGTCATTGGATGTTGCGTAGCAACAGAAGGAGTAGGTGGGCAATGTATAGCACCTTGTGGAGGCAATGGTCCATGGGGATTATGAACACTATGATTTGGCGTGCTTTCTCGAGTTAGTTCCCTATCTCTGTTTTGATTATCACGTACGTGTGATACTGGCGGAGCAGTATTGGAATGAGGAGATGGATGAGTAGGATACTGCATTGGTGGGATATTACTTTTTGGTGATGGTGTTGTTTGGGTACTACTTGCTTGTGATGGTGGTGGAGTACTGCGCATTAATTTGCCTGTAGTTTGATTTTTTCTTTTCGCTGGTGGAACGTATTTACCACCACTAGAAGATGTATCTAAGCCTGGCTTCTAAATGCATAATTTACAAAAAAGTTAATTTAAAGAATTTAAATAAAAAATTTGTGAATTATACCGAATAATTTGTATCCTGAAGTGGAGCATTCTGGCCTGGCCTTATCACAGCTGCAAATCTTTCTTCTTCATCACCATTTTCTAAATCTAATCTGGCTTTGTGGCTTGGCTGACTTTCTATTTCACTTGCTATTTGCTCTGCTTTTGCTTCTTGTTCTCTGAATTAAAAACAAAAAATGTAAATAAATATTGAATAATTTAGAAGTTATATATTATTCATAAAAGAATACATTAAAATTTATTTTCAGTTATATTAACAGATCCTACAAATAATTATAACCATAAAACCAATAACTTAAAAATCAATTAATTTTTTAATAAATGTACATTTTCATGAGCGCGATTTGAATAGTTACAGATTTTATCATAACTTAAAATATTTACTTATCTAACTCAAATAAATATTGTTTACTTAAATAAGAACAATGTCCGTTCTATATGACTAATAAAGTTATACTAATATGCAAAGTATTTAAGAGAGTTGATTATATCTTTCTTGTTTTAAATATTATGTAAAGCCAATATGTAATACAGATTTTGTACTGAAGAAATGCTCTTGATTCAACTTGATTGAACTAGTATTCAATTTATATGAATTTTTGAAAGTTATTTGGTGTTATTTTTAAGAGCACTACATTAATGAGATCACAGAGCACTATCCTGAAAATTCTGCTACATACAATCACATTAACATCGAAATTCATAGCAATAAGATTCTGACGTATAATTTTTAAGTAAGCGTTTGTAAATTATTGTAATTTGGTTTATATTAAGAAAAATATTTTTCACTAAACAAAAAGAAAGCTTCGTAAGTTTCCTTCTATGTTCATCTCTTTTGTACCCGATCTTATTTTTTAGCATTTCTTTTTAATTCCTTGATAACTATTTGCATCTGCAGGATCCGTAGCAAATAGGGACACAAGGCGCTGAACGACAGCTTAAACTCGCAAAAAACACATTGATTTCCAAAATCAATGTACTTTTGATTTTCAATGAAAAAAGGTCTTTCCCATAGACTTAACATAGGTAGCAGAAAGGTGCATAACTTATGAACGAGGCATTTCCGCACCTCGAGACTAATGTGATTCGACTCAGCTCGCCAAGCTGTATCAAAAGGGTACTGTGATTGAAGCTCCGTTCTGCTTGCTAAAGTAAATCTGAGCCAATAAGGTAAAGTCTAATATTTTTTGCTTTGAAACGTTTTAATAAAGAATAAACAAGTAAGAAAAAGAGAAAAAATAAGAAGTATTAAAAATGGAATAGATTTAGACTCAGTACACATGAAGCGTTAGCTCATATGCAGCTACTAATGCGTGTTAGTGATACATAGCATTGATAGAGTACACATCCTGTACATATGAGGCGATTAACGTCGCGTTGATCGCGCGTTATCAAAAACACTGTCCCACGCACATGCAAGCGCTTAACGCAGCATCATCAGTCATTAGTATGAGGTATCTCGAATGTGTACTGAATCTAATAACTGGTGATGCCACGTTAAGCACTTGCAAGTGTATGGTCGAGTGTTGTTGGTAACTGCGATCAACGTGTAGCTAATCGCCTAATGTTACAGGGTATAGTAGTATACATGAAGCTTTAGTTAACGCGAGAAAAAATAACGATCGACTTTGATCGCTAATTCAAGGATTTTCCCAGGTTTTTTCCGGTTGTGCAAATTCCAGGTATTCAAGGTTTCCAAGTTCGCTGGCCATCTTGGTAAGTGAGAGTACTTGAAGAATTGCATTGGCATATGTTGGTCATATGATGTGTGGCGCATTTTAAGAACCAATCACCTGTATCTGTACCACGTGCAGAGTACAGGGACTCAGTGAGAATGACTTCCCACCACGAGAAGTATTTTTTAGAAAATGACTTGACCAGGTTTGCTGGCAGCTGTTCCTCTAGATGTTAGAGGACGCATGTGGTTCATGCATGACAGTGCACCGGCCGACTTCAGTCACACAGCAAGCAAGTTTTTAAACGCAGTATATGATGAAAGATGGATTGCTCGTGGTGGACCTATAGTGTGGCCTGCATGATCTCCCGATCTAAATCCTCTCAATTCTTACGTATGGAGACATCTAAAATCTACTCCAGTTCAAGACATTGAGAATCTTTGATAGAGGGATCTTGTGGAGGGCGGATGCCAGCATATTCGGAACACACAATTTTTGAGCGCAGTCCATGATACAATGAGCTCAGCAGAGTGTTCTGCCCATGGATGTCATTTTGAACATTTATTATGATTTCAATTAAACAACTCCGTTTTCTATTATCTTTTTAAATAAAAAACTGAAAAACTCATGTAGCTGTAACTCAGTAACGAACCATTTTAGGATATATGTTTATATAATTTTTTTTCTTTATTTTTAGTCCCAAAAGCTGCCTGTGTTTAGTCAGGCCACCATTTTTATTACACCCTGTATATCTGAGTTTTTTGTTTTACTTTCCTCTATCATCTGTTTTATACTGAAAATATGCTCCTGCACACTTCGCCCCTTTCTAAAACCACTTTGCATTTCTGTTAGCTGTTCTACATTTCTTCAATATTTCTTAACCTTTTTAATTACCTTTTTTAATTTTTTGACACAATTCTTAATAATGTGATACCTCTATAATTTGAACAATTTCTACTGTCGCCCTTCTTAAGGATTGGGATAATTATTCCAATTTTCCAATCTTTAGGTACTATTCCTGTGCTCCATGCCTTGTTATAAATTTTGGTGAACATCTTTGTCCCTTGCATCCTTAGATTTTTCAACATTTCTGCACTTGTTATCACGTCCTGTTGATTTTCCTTTTTTTATGTATTGTATTGCTTTTATCACTTCTTCTACTTATATTATTTTCATCTTCATCTTGTGAATAGCTCATTCTCTCTTCATTTATTGAATTTCCTAATTTATTTGTTCAGAGAAGCAGAAGTTCATAAAAATATTCTCTCCATCTATCCATAATTTCTTTTTCATCAGTTATTATTTTATTGCCTTTTGCTTTCATACACTTTAAAGTGTGCTGTTTCCCTTTCCTTAAGTTCTTTAGTACTTTATAAAATAGTTTTTGGTTTGCTTTGCATTCTTCTTCAATTTTCTTACCAAATTTTTCCCAAGTTTGTTGCTTGGCCTGTAGTACCGTTTCTTTAACTTTTGTTCGTTGTTGTTTATATTCTGTATAGTATATTCAGTATATAGTATAATTTTCTTTTATACTACCAAAAATCTTCACACTGTTCAAGTTTTAAACTTTCAACGTAAGTGGGTCCCTCAATGTTTGGGGTTTAATTTAACCAGTATGGACTTTTTTTATGGGATACAGAAAATTTTATATGAAAGAATGAGGGAAGTTTTTCAAAGTATTACACAAGCGACATTGATGTTGGGCAAGATTTTATTACTCGTCTTGAGATGTGCATAAATCAAAATGGAAGACATTGCGAAGAATTTGCGAATTGCGAATAACAATGCATCTGATGAAGAAAATATTATAAAATTGGATAAAGTGCTAATCAAAGTTTTAATTTTCGGTAAAACATACAGGGTGTTCCATTTGAAAAACTGAGTAAAATTGATTTATTGTTTATCAAAATTTAAAGGCGTAACTTAAATGTCTGTACATAAACAAAACTTGTAAACATTTTAATAGTGTTTGCAGAACTCTGATAATACTGTCAGCAAAGAATGTTTTTAATATTCAAATAAATTAATAAACTGTGACTTATTTATTACATTACGAAACTCACAAATTCAAAAAAACATATAAATTGGCAACATCGCAACAGATTCAACAAAGGATATACTATAGTTTAATAAACAGTTGATAGGAGAATCTAGTAGGAGAATAGTAAAATATAGTGTCCCATTCAAAAAAAGTGTAGTTCATTTGTCCCTCTAGTGTGAAATATGCTGTACTGTTGTAAATATTTTTAAAGTATGCATCTTTGGCAACCAAAAAACTTTTGTATTAAAATGTACTTGCACTTGCTGTTGCTGAAATTAAGGGAGCGCACTAAATAGACACCCTGTATATTAGGGTGACCGTTATTTTGCAAAAGTTAAAATTTTTTAGGTCTCCCCTCCTAGATCTCTTTAAAATGTCAAGAAAATGAGCTGTGCAAAATCTCAGCCGATTTGGTTAATATTAACCCGTGCCACCGAGAGGTTAAAGTTTAAATGGGATTTAAGGTATGTTTGGTGCATTTCTAGAGACTTTGTAACTTTTTATCTTTCTATGTTTTAACTTGAAAATTTATATACTTATGTTGTTGAAACTGCTGAACAGGAATATGATAAAATTCAAACTGTCAGAAAAACTTTTGACAGTTTACAGCTGTCAAAAAAGCGGCCAACTTCACTAAAATTAGCATTTTCGCGGAACTGCCAAAGTGTTTTTGGTTTTAGATTTGTGTTAAGCACCTTCAACAACATAAGTATACAACATTTCACGTTAAAACATAGAAAGATAAAAAAGTATGCCACAAAGTTTCTAGCAGTGCACCAAACCCATGTTAACCTCTCAGTGGCATGGGTTAATATTGAGCAAATGGGCTAAAATTTTGCACAGCTCATTTTTTTTGACATTTTAAAGAAATCTAGGGGGGGGGGAAAACCTAAAAAAATCTAACTTTTGCAAAATAACGGCCCCCTACTGTATATACATATTTCTAAATTGAGAGTTTTAAGTTTTTTAAAAATATCTAACTAGATACAAACCTATAGTCAGCCGAATCACTATGTTGTAGCTGAACTGTGTAACCTGCTAAAGATTGATCATAAGTGCTAGTCACACCATAAACTTGTTCATTCTTTCTGAACATGTCATTAGCATCCCATCCGTTAGCGCCTGGTTCAAGTTCAAGTGATGTATCGCCTCCGTTTACGCCAGATGAAGGATCCCATGGTTCCAATTCTTTTTCTTCTATATTTTTTTGTTGGCCTAGTATACAATCTACGTACACACAAAATAGGTATATTAAACATAACACACATAGGAAATAATTTACCATTCAACTTGGCTGAAATGGCAGTATCTGTCTGAAATGTATCTCTTGTAGCAAAATCAAGGTCAACATCCTTTGCAACCATACTTATTATATCACATGATTTAAAAATGAGCTTGTCAGCTAGTGAGTCCGCTGCTAGACTGGAATTATTTGAATCAGGATTATCTACTTTCGTGGCAACTTCTAACACCACATCAAATTGACTTGAAAAAGTGCGAAATACACCTGTTAATTTAATAAGAAAAACGATTCTTTTAAAGGTTCAGTATTAGAATTTTAGCATTTTACCTTCCCATACACTTCCGGATGCTGTTTGAATGCGAACAACATTACCTACATGTGAAGTGGCTGCATGCATAAAATGGGCATTATTATATACACCCTCTGTCACCACTGAGCGCACCCTTGGAGGCCTAGATACAAAAATGTTATAGATTAATGAACAATCTGGCAGTGACATAGAGGCAAATCTAGCTTTGCTTCCCCCCCCCCCCCTAAATAATATTGTAAGTCCAGGACTTGGACATAATAGTTGGAACCAAAACTGCAAGAACCAAGATTTTGCGTTGTACCAACAACACCACAATCTCAATCTTTATTTTTTCTAAGCAAGTACTGTAATCTGATAATCTGAATTGGAACCAAAAAAGATTACTGGGTTTATTTGGTTTTTTAGGTTCTCTGACACAAATTGATGTTCACATGTTAATAACATGTTTTTTCGTTACTATATCAGAATTGATTGAAAAGTTTTCAAAATCACTACTAGGGGATGACTTTTCTTCAATTATTTTTATGTAGTTGGGTTAGTAACTCTTTAATATGAAGTGACTGTGATATTCAATGGATCCATCAGTTTGTTTTAAATGAGAAGCATTCAAATTAAACAACTTTTTTGTACTTTTAATTGTGGATAAAAACAAAATTTGGGCGGTTAACAGAAATTAAATCCTTTTCTTTGGGATTCGCCATTTTCATTTTTCACCGTAAGTTTTTGAGTTTGGGAATTCAAACATGGTCGTATGCACACAAAGAATGTCCAAAAACCACAGTTAGAGATTGTGGATAAAGTAGTCCATGACATGGTCTTGACAGATCGCTGAATAAAGGTGCATGAAATTGAAGAATCTTTTATGAATGAGTAATTCATATTTTACATAATGAATTTGAGTAAGAACTTGAGCCAATTATTTGGAAGTGTTTAAGAGCAATGCAAACAATTTCAAGAGACAATTTGTGATCACGGATGAGGCTTGAACTCACCATGGACTAAGATGCAATCAAAGCAGTTGATTGGACTTGGCGAATCGGTTCAAAAAGAAAAACAGTTACTGGCCAATATTACACAGCAATTTTGGATAAGCTGACAGCAGCAATTCATAAAAAAAAACGCCCTGAAATGATGAAGAAAAAAGTGTCGCTCCATTGCCATAATGCACTGGCCCATTCAAGTGCAAAAGGGGACAGAATTGACGTTTGAAATCATTTTGAATCCATCTTATTCGCCTGATTTGGCTCCATTGGACTTCCACCTATTCCTAAAACTCGAAATATTCCTGGCTGTGAAGAGATTTTGGTCAAGTGAAGATACAATTGAGACTGTAAATGGTTATTTTGATGATCTTGAAGAAAATCCTTTCCGGGAAGAAATCGAAACTTCGGACCAAGTGATTACGTTGAAAAATAAAATGCCACTTTCAAATTCTAATCTTGAGTCACATCTTTATTCTTTTAATGAAATGTACAGTGTAACCTAGGGTGGTCGTTTTTCAACTTTTTTTTCTGATCGATTTCTAATACCCAGCAAAAGTTGCCCACCTATAAGGGTAACTCACGTATAAAATATTGTTCTGATCTGACAGTATCTTCTGTCTGTTCTGAGCCTAAATATTTTATATTTTTGCTAAAAACACTAAAGTTACAGCTTCCGCCAGATGGACTCAGACGGCGTTACCGATATGCTTAGGGATTCATTTTAAATAAAAAATCATTAAGGAGGACTTGAAGATCAAATTCAAGATCCTGTGTGACCATGGGTTTAGAGCAGAGGGTGGGGGATAGGGGAAAATGTACTTATATATTTGATTGTGTGCAGCTCCTCGCTCACTTGTGAAAGCAACCTGCCAAGTGACCCAGAGCCCACCAAGTGGATGTGGATGCACTTCGGGCTCCTCCCAAGCCCTATTCAACCCCAACCATATGCAAGACTTGCTGACTCTCTACTCTGAGTCATCCCTTCCAACCAGTAACTAATACTGGTTGGAAGGGTGGCATAATCCGAAAACTGGAACAGAAGATAGAGCGTCCCCTCAAATAAATTATTTGTCTATTCCACTTTAACAATCTTCGATTCCGTGCTTTATTTGGCTTTGTTGATGGTGAAACTTCCGGACCATCTACTTTTACCGGTCTGATTGGATCACTCGCTTCCCGAGTATGAAAGCCTTCCTCTCGCAAAGTTCAATGTCATACCATGTGACTTACTTGACCTAATACCGAAAGACCTTAGCACAGACCCTAGGCACCTGTACAAAATATCTAAAGCAATTCACACCGGATTTTGCGCTCCTGAACTTCTTGTCTCGGAGTCCTGTTCGTTTGCACCACTGGGTCACAACTGCAAATAGAATATTAAGATTATACGTATCTACACCAAAGCCTACAAAGAAATTGGTAGATATAGTGACGTACATTCTTAACGTTTACGTACATATGTGGTTCATCATCAGGAGACATAATTTCATTGCTAAAGGTCCTAGTCATCTTTTTGAGATTATCAGGCGATTGAGGTATTTTCTGTTAAAATATCGAACAGTTGTCAACTCAATTCAGACTAATGCCTTTTTTGCATTAGCGAAAGACATTCTCCTTAACAATGTGACAGACTCTCGGCTTTCTATTCGTCAAAATGTACTGCAAAAGATACAGAGAGCTCGAGAGGAGGAGAAAGACAACATTTCTCACAATGTTAGATTTAACACTGTACCAAAGCTTAATTTCAAAGCTCTAGACTGTACAAACATGATTACCTGGGATAATCCTGATGTGTGCATTACTGTGCCTCTCGTACTTAGATGAGTCTCAAACAATGAACTCATATATAAACTTTTCCTCTCAGATAGTACAGTACCAAAATGGTCCTTTACAAAGTACCCTTGCCACATAGTGGCAGTAGAACGAATTGTGAAGCTTGTAACCCACGTATCTTCAAAAGTGTGCTGCAACGAAGCACGTGATCGTCAAATTTGCTCGTTATTGTTGTCTAGGCAGGCTATGCGTGCAGGTTTTGACAACAAAGGGCAGTTTTGCAGTATTTTCCATGAAAATGATGTCAGCAAGTCTTACATATGATTGGTTGGTTGGTTGGGTAGGGCTTGGAAGGAACCCGAAGTGCAGCCACCTCCACGTGGTGGCCTCTAAGTCACTTGGCAGGTTGCTTTCACAAGTGAGCGAGGAGCTGCACACAATCAAATATATAAATACATTTCCCCCTATCCCGCACTCTCTGCGCTAAACCCATGGTCACGCAGGGCCTTGAATTTGATTTTCGAGTCCTTGTAATATGATTTTTCATTTAAAATGAATCCCTAAGCGTATCGATAACGCCGCCTGGGCCAATCTTGTGGAAGCTGTAACGTTAGTGTTTTTAGCGAAAATATAAAATATTGAGGCTCATACAACAGACAGAAGATATTGTTTGATCAGAAAAATATTTTATACGTGAGTTACCCTTATAGGTGGGCAACTTTTGCCGGGTATTAGAAATCGATCAGAAAAAAAAGTTGAAAAACGACCACCCTAGGTTACACTGTACATTTCATTAAAAGTCTCAACCAGAGACTTAGACAGAATTTGAACCAAAACCAAAAAACTCCAAGAACCGATATTTGAGTCGTACCAGACGTCGTAATATTTTTGTTATCCTGTACCAAAATTACATTTGGGTCCAAGTCCCTGGTGTACATTTCATGTGACAAACTAGTGTGCACCACAAAAAGTAATATCTGCTCGTTGCCCACTCTTAAAATACAAAACAAGCAAAATAAAAACAAAAATAAAAAATTATTATAATATGGCAGAATAGAATTCATGAAAATTAATAGTAGCAACATAAAAGGACGATCCAAGCTGCTGCCGAGTCTGCCTAGCCCCTGCAGCTACTACAATTATAAGACCATAGGTTACATTATAGTTGTCCCTTTTTATATGTAATTAATATGTTTCATTTTCTAATTGCTTTGAGAATAAAAATACAATACAATAAAGATAATATCGGTAAATATGCATACAGTCCAAATAAAATAATTTATTTTCCCCTTCTATGTAAATGACACTTTAGAGGCCTTTATGTAACTAAGTAAATGAGTAATTATAGCCACAGCCCTGTAAAACTTTACGGGCTCCTACAAGAGACCTGTGAAATTTTACAATGCTCATCAACAAAATGCTATGGCAACTAATGTGTTGCTTAACCACAACACCATGGCAACACCTAGCTATAAATTGAGCTACTGCATTTGATTCCAAAATGTCTTTTTATAAAAAATATACAATTTATATAAAAATGCTGGTGAAGGTGGAAATAAAAGTTTGTACGCGACACACTTTGGGCTCGCTGGATTATGGAGGCTCGCTCCTTCGTCGCTCGCCCCACAAACTTCCCAGCTCGCCTGTAAAGATTAATTTACAAAGCTTGGCACGTAAATAAATATTATTTCATACTGTATCGTATTATTCATGTTTACGGTAACGATTACAGTCCGGAAGATGCGATTTTACGGTCTAGTATGACTGTAAATTTTTTTACCGGACTCAAATAAAATAAATCAACTGAACAATGCTTTAGTATTCAGTTACCATGAACACTCATTCTGTTTTGAATTCGACTAATAGTTGCCATAGATGCTCGTTGTTCATAGATGTCCATATTTTAAATTCGGAAATTTATTTTATTTCATACTGTCCGGTAAAAGGGTATTTACCGGACTCATTTGAGTCCGGTAAATGAATTATTACGTTACAAGGCCGGTAAAAAATTTTACCGGACTGAAAATCCAATTTGAGTCCGGTAAAAAATTTTACCGGACTGAAAATCTAATTTGAGTCCGGTAAAAATTTTTACCGGACTGAAAATTTTAAATGCATTTTTAAAAAAATGAACAATGTGAGGCAGTATGAAATAAAACGCCTTACGTCATACTTCCGGTAAACCATTACAGTAGCTCGTTTCAACATTCGAGACTCGGCTCCTTCGTCGCCTCGTCCCGAAACGTTTTCAACTCGCTACTGTAAACTTGGGTTTACCGGACTTATAACGTAATATACTATTATATAATTTTTTTAAATTACACCAATAATTGTAGTATGAAATAAAACACATTACGTCATGCGTCCTGGAAATGTTCTTAGAGTCTAGTTTTGATGTTCCGGACTCGGCTCCTTTGTCGCCTTGTCCGTAACATCTTCCTCGACTGCAAAATTCCATTTCCAAGACTTATAACGTAAATAACTATTAACAATTCCATAGGTTGGGCCCAAAACCAATAGTTTATTGTAAATTAGGTAATTCACTTTCTATTTCTGTTATGTGGGATTGTTAATTATTTTAGTCCCTTTTTTTCGATATTCTACCAAATTATTATAAATTTTGACGTAAATTGTGAAATGAATTTTATTTTTAATCAGAATTGCATTTTTAGCACACATTTGTTTATTTATATTGCTTATGAAAGGACATTTACTTATAAACCATAACTTATCTTTTCCTATATATAAGATTATCATTTAATAGCATCAAAATATGCAAACAAAAATTTAGGCAGAAATCCCAGGGGGTCAAAGTTCACTGCTTTTACAAAATAATTTCAAGGTAATCTTTACACACCACAATGTGCTCTGCACATGACCAAGCTTTGCAAATATATTTGGTTTTGCATCTCTGCATTGTTTACAGCGAAAGTGCACTTCCAAAACATACACTACTCATAGCGTTTACTAATCCTCACTGAATGTTTACCAGATGCTTCCCATCATAAACAAACCCATACGTTTGCATTATTTTAGAAAATAAGACCTATGCCTAATTTGTAGACCATATGAGTTTACGATTTCCTTACGATCCTACGAGAGGCTTAACAGCCTACCAACAGCTTTTAAATTATTTGAATTGCTTCATGTGGTCTAAAATTAAGTAAGATTAAGGAAAGTTTCATTTTTATTACCTAAAACTCATTTTCAGATACCCAGATTCAAACTTTTAACTTTGTTTTCATATTATAGTTGACCCTAATGTAACATATTTTCTCATTGTTAACCTACAACTACTTTATTAAGGCCGATTAGGACTATTTTACTTCTTTTCCTTCTAATTTACTCTCACTCCCATCACTTATTATTAGGCAAAAACGATAAGATTGTTTATTACATCTGTGTTTGATAAATCGCTGCATAGTGAACACACCATGTCAAAGATCTGTGCAACAAAAGATCTTTTTTAAAGAAATTATACCAATGAAATATTTTCTAAATACCTTTCTAGAATTAGAAAATACACATATAATCTAAAACGAACAAAGATTTCTCACCTTACAGCTCCCCCTCTGTTTTTTCTCTTGTTATTCATGTTATCACCGCCGCTACCGATTCCGGTGGTGTCGAATTTTCTCGTAGGCACGGGAATTTTGGAAAAACTTTGGGGCTCACTCCTCACAAAAAAGAACACTAGGTTTACAAAGAAACCCTTAGCTTCTCGCACTAAACAATGCGAACAAAGCTCACGATTTTATACAAAATGGCTTAATGACGTAATCAATAAGTACAAATAAATGGGACTTAAATCATTGCTTTCTTGCTGACTTTATTAAAAACCTCTTCAGACAACTGAACTCGATGTCTCCGGATTAACCGAATGGTAGTTATGACTTAATTTTTTTTAATACTTAACAAAGTTAAAAGTTTCGTTTTAATAAGTTATAAAGTACAACATTACGAGCATAACCCGAATGTCAGACTGACGTGCGCGCCATTACGCATGTGCACATAGCCGAGTTTTCGGACATTTCTTAATCGGCAGTTCTCAAATATGTTATGTTCTGTGGTTCTCAACTCATGGTACACATTAGCACGTAGCGTCAGCGTACAGTTTGTTTCATCTTAAATATAAATGGCCTTTCACAAAGCTTGATTAAGTTCTAATTAACTTAAACATGATTAAATTTGAAATGCAGAAATACAATTGGATAAACTTTCAGGTCTGTTAAATGTCAGTCAATGAAATTTCTGGATTTCAGATTTAATCACAATTAAGCTAATCAGAACTTAATCAAGCTTTGTGAAACCGTCCAACAGTCTTTCAGACTACACATTTTCCAGTTGTATTTCAGAATTTGGTAATTTAATTTCGGAAAGCGCCATTTGTATTTCATTTTAGTGAATTTAATTTCAGAAAGCGTCATTTGTATTTCATATTAGTAAATTTAATTTTAAGAAGTGTCATTTATATTTCGGATTTGTCAATTTAATTTCAGAAAGCGTCAATTGTATTTCAGAAAAAGTAAATTGTATTTCAGATTATAGTGTATTCAAGATAACGAACAACTAAACAAATGAACATTTCTGATGTTTCTATGGTTATATAAAGACGTTATTTTAAAAAATATAAATATTTTATTTCATGATTCGCTACCTGCTTTATCGGCATGTCGATCTACGCCAATAAAGCAGGTTGTACCTTGAATTATTAAAAAAACAAGCCCACAACAAATAGTATATTAAGTATCAAGAACAGTAAGGACAGTTTACCGATCGATGACAATGTTTGGCGACTGAGCGAAGCGAAGTCGCCAATATTGGAGGAGATCGGTAAACCCCTTACTGTTTGAGATGCTTATACTATTTTTTGTACGACCATTATGAATACAAAAGTATTAACTAAGGAAATATCCCAAAAAAAAAATAGATTTAAGATAATTTATTTTTGCCCTGTATATCCACCAAATATTAAGTAGGTTTTGTCGTTACCATGGATACGTTTGTAATTACTATTATTTTTGAATGTCACGATATTTGTCAAACTCGTGAGAATGAGTGAATCTGAAAACGAATATAATTGGGATATTGAAGAAGCCTGAGTAAATTTAAATAAACAACATACATTTTTTAAATAGTCCAATTATTTAGAAAATAAATGATTTCTCGCGAAAGAGACATCTAAAGATCATGCATTTATTTTATAAATTACATATAATTTACTTACCGTTCTGTTTTTGACAGAACTGAACTGTAAGAAATTACTTACCGACGCGTTTTTGCTTAGCAACCAGTAAATATAACCTACTGTTCTAAAACCAAGTATGGTAAACAATCCGAAATAGCATGGTCGTACAAAAAATGTATTATCTTTCTAGAATTAATCATTTTGAAAAGTCACTTATCATTAGAAACATTTATACGAATAATTCAATAATTATATGGAAATTAACAAACGAAACTAAAATGACATATCATTTTTCAATATAGTAATTTTTTATTTGGCACTTAGTCTCCCTCCTTTTGAATACGTATCGATCCTTCAGGAAGCTTCCGTATTCCTCGAGAAAAAAATCTTTTGATTCTTGAACAGCTTTGGCGACTTAACATTAGAGTAAAACTTTTGTCCCTCTAAAAAAATTCTTAACAGCCCACTTTAATTTTTTAAATTCCCATTGTTATATTTTGAACTGCTTGCTCAAATAAAAGTTTTACATTTAAAACATACATTTTCTTGAGCAACCTCGTGTTCGATTTGTGTCCATATTAACTCGATTGGATTAAGTTCACAATGATAAGGAAGTAGTCGCAAAACAGTTATCTCTTTACCCTTCGCCATCTCATCAATAGCATACGTGTTGTATTTGTTTCGAGACCTTTTCGAAAATCCAAACCCAATAATCTTCAATAGTATTTAAAATGTTTGTCTTAAATTAGATAAATCTTCGTCGGCATTAACATCAAGGAATATTTTGTCAATTACGAGGGTGGTCCCAGAAGTACCCGACCCAACAAAGAAAACACAAAAATTTTGGAAGATTTATTTATTTTTCAACGTAATCTCCTTTCAGCTCTATACACTTTTCCCAGCGGTGTTCAAAAAGTTCGATACCCTTTTTATAATAAGAACTGTCTTGCTCCTCAAAATAGCCATTAACTGCTGACATCACTTCTTCATCGTTGGAAAATCTTTGACCACTGAGCCATTTTTTCAAGTTTGGGAACAGAAAATAATCCGAGGGGGCTAAATCTGGCGAATATGGTGCATGAGGTAGCAATTCAAACTTTAATTGACTAATTTTGGCCATTGCAATAACGGATTTGTGAGCTGGCGCGTTGTCGTGATGAAACAACACTTTGTTTTTAGCCAAATGCGGCTGTTTTTGCTTGATTTCTTCGCTCAAACGTTAAAATAAATTTGCATAATACTGGCCGTTGATAGTTTTTCCTTTTTCGAGATAGTCAATAAAAATTATTCCACGCGCATCCCAAAAAACCGACGCCATAACCTTGCCTGCATATGAAACGGTCTTCGCCTTCTTTGGAGCCGGTTCTCCCTTTTGAGTCCATTGTTTCGATTGTTCTTTTGTCTCGGGTGTGAAATGATGGACCCATGTTTCATCCATTGTTACGAAACGGCGCAAAAATTCTGCTTTGTTGCTGTGAAACTTCGCTAAACACTCAATTGAAACATTTTCACGACACTGTTTTTGCTCAAGAGTGAGCAAACGCGGCACTCATCTTGCACACAGCTTTCTCATGTCCAAATTTTCAGATAATATGCGATGTACCGCACTTTTTGAAATGCCCGTAATGTCTGCTAGCTCGCGCACTTTCAGTCGACGATCATCAAGTACCGCTTTGTGGATTTTCTTCACTATTTCTGGAGTCCTCACCTCATTTAGTCGACCACTGCGATGCTCGTCTTGGCAGCTCGTACGGCCTCGTTTAAACTCAGCTACCCAAAATTTAACTGTTGTAAACGAAGGAGCAGAGTCACCCAGAGTAGAATCAAGTTCAGCTTTTATATTGGTTGGGCTGAGGCCTTTCAAATAAATGTATTGTATCACATAACGATGACCAATTTTCTCTATTTTCACAAATTCACTGACAACGTTCACTATTGATGGCTGCCAAACAAATACTGAACAACGTGGCGCTTTAAAACTTGAAACATATGCTTTATAGACTGCGTACTTTCCAATACAGTGATATTTTCCACGGCCTACTAGATTCATATAAGCTTTGCTTATATACGGCTGTCTCATTTCCAGTTTTTTCATTGTTGCAATTAGAATCCAAAAATTACAGATCGGTACGTTAAGTGGCGCCCACTGCCGATAATTTTGCAACGAAGATGTTTTGTATTCAGACTGCAGTCGTTAATTTTAAGGTTATAGTTCATACCAATAATTGTCATTTGCTATTGTGCAATATTAATTTATTGACATTTGTACATACTATTTAAATATAATGTACATAAATAAGACACAAATATGTTGCAGTAGGAATTTGGAAAGCAAAATATCCTATATATAAGAAAATCTTACTTTTTTTAGTAAGTTTTACTAGATTTTATATAACATTACTAATTGACTGATTTTTTTAGACTAGAAACACCTTAATAACTACATAATAGCCACAATATAAGTACAGTGTAATATTTCACAAATTACGAATGCTCTTTTGGGATTTGTAGCACTTGAATTACCACAGCAGATGATGTAGACACCTAATGTTAATGCACGACCTATGAACTGAAGCTACGATTAGAAGTATAACCATGGAATGAAGAAATCTCACTGTGAAAGGCATTACTGAAAATAAATATTTTTAGACGTAAGAGCTGATGAAATCTACTTGAATCTAAAGCCACTCGTTTCAGTAAAAAGAGACTGACAAGATTTGTCTCCTAAGACGTTAGCTTTATATAGAATTTTTGATATCGCATATCATAAACCAAAAGCGATGACAGAGAAAGAATTTTAAAATTTTGAAGGGTAGGTATAGGATAGGTAACGATAAGTAAATAACAATTTTATTATCATGTCTTAACAGGTTTTGTAGTAAAGCTGAGAAAGTGTTCCAGAAAGAAGATGGAGTAGGGAACTTTTCTGAACTAACTACCTATTGATAATAATAACATGACAATCGTTGTAAAATCAAGTCAATAGTATAAAAAATACGTGTACTTGTGAAGTGGTTGTTGAAGTACCTATGTTTTTTAGTTTTAATGTAGCCATAAGTGTTTTCTTAATAGTAGAGTAAATCTGAAAGCGGATTTTGTTGTCCGTGGTACATTGAAAGGTAAAAAGGTATCGAGTACGTTATCGGATGCTATTTAGAATGTATATAATTCCCCTAAATTCGTCTGGCAATATCGGTGTCCAACACCCCCCCCCCGGGGGGGGGGAACTGAAAAAACAGCAAATCTAGAATACTTTATTTGCTATCCGGCTATATTAAAATTAATACGATCTCTAAAGTATTTAAGCGAGTTAGAGTTAATTTTCACTCAAGAATTATCATTAGATAAACGGAAGGATACTCACTAGATTAGCTTCTAACTCCCTTATTATGCGTATTTCAATTTCTGCAAACAGAAAGATGTTTATATCGTGATAACTTTTGAACGACACAAGATATCAAAAAAGTTAAAAAAATAATTGTTGTTAGTTCGAGATTTTACAATCCAACGCTTTTGAAACTTTGAAATTGGCTAGACAGTAACGAAGATATGACCAATTTATTCCGACAATGTATAAATTACTGCTAAGCAGCGATCGGTCTCTCTATTTTCACCCGTCTTCCGTCTCATTCTAACACACTGCTCTTAATAGGTTCTTAAGTACATACAACTATTACCACAATATTGAAGTTACAAATGCAGGTGATTTAACATTTTGTTGAAAAAAATTATAAAATTCTTACCGTTTTTGTAAATACGACATTAACCTTAACACGGAGAGTTATAAAAAATGTGTTGTGTAAAACGGGCGGGAAACTTCAGGAATCCACTGCAAGAACTGCGGAAACTATTCAAAGGTCAGTGAAAATGAGATTAGATATGCAATAAACTCATAATAGAGAATTAAGAGAGCTTCTTGATATAACACACTATTCAAGTTTACACGCATATATAAAATATTTCCACTATGAAATTAAATGTACATAGTAGTTAAAATATATAATAACAAAACTGAACACAAAGGTTATTCTGAAAACCAAAGGGATACATTGTGGCGAGGTTTGGGAAAAGATTGTTGGGGAAATAAAACACGACAGAGCCAAAGAAACATTTTAACATTTTGTTGAAAAAATTATAAAATTCTTACTGTTTTTGTAAATACGACATTAACCTTAACACGGAGAGTTCTTCAAGTTATTTTATAATAGACGATGAACTATTACATACATTTAAATTTCTTTAAATTTATAAAAAAGAAACAGATACGCAGTTATAAAAAATGTGTTGTGTAAAACGGGCTGGAGACTTCGGAAATCCACTGTGAATCCAAAGAACTGTGGAAACATTCAAAGGTCAGTGAAAATGAGATTAGATATGCAATAAAGTCATAATAGAGAATTAAGACAGTTTCTTGATATAACACACAATTCAAGTTTACCGCATATATAAAATATTTCCACTATGAACTTAAATGTACATAGTAGTCAAAATATATAATAACAAAACTGAATATAAAGGTTATTCTGAAAGCCACTATGTTATAGTAATACCATACTTGGACAAACGTAATTACTGTATATTTTAGACTATTCAGATGTGCAGTGATATCTCGACACCTAAGCATGGCTGTCCACAATGTAGTATTGTCTGAATTGTCAGTTATTTTGTTGAAACCAGTCCATTGAGGTACAATCTGTGAACTACAATTTTGAACTTTACTTAAAATTCACACCAAATTATTTGTATCAGTAGGTATTTGCATTTCGTTCGCAATTTGGCAAAGGTATTCTAGTTTTTGTATACTGAGAGTTTGACAAGGAATGGAAGTTTTGAGGCCCAAGTAGTCGCCTTGTCGCTTTTTATTTAAATTCCTACAGATAATTCGTTTTCTGGACATTGCTGAAAAGCTACCATCTGAGCTGCGTGAAAGGTATTGCAACCGTTGATAGTTTCCTTTAGCACGTCTAGATTGTCTGCTGCAAATTGTAAAAAATAATGTCCTGAGCTATGCTTAAACTTCTGATTTCTTTAATCACACAAAAGCAAACTTAGCAAATTCAATAGCGATGATGGAATTTTTTGTTTCATGTTATCTTCATTGGAAACTGCTAAAATAACAGCATCTTCCACATTTCAAAGGTTTTTTTTAATTTGCGAGGCTACTAAATAAAGTACACTTTGCACCATGGTCGTTATTCAAAATTCAAATTTTTAAGCATTTTCACCTCGTTATAAATATTGTTTTGTAGTTGTGGGTATATTAAAGTAGCTTCATTATTTTTATAAGATCTGAAAAATAGAACGTATTTTCAGTATCCGTAGAAAATACTACGAGTTCAAGTTACCACCCAGTAGGAAATATTGGTCGTAAATTGTAACTAAATTATACACTTTTCTTTGGCTCTGTCATGTTTTATTTCCCCAACAATCTTTTCCCAAACCTCGCCACAATGTATCCCTTTGGTTTTCAGAATAACCTTTGTGTTCAGTTTTGTTATTATATATTTTAACTACTATGTACATTTAATTTCATAGTGGAAATATTTTATATATGCGTGTAAACTTGAATAGTGTGTTATATCAAGAAGCTCTCTTAATTCTCTATTATGAGTTTATTGCATATCTAATCTCATTTTCACTGACCTTTGAATAGTTTCCGCAGTTCTTGCAGTGGATTCCTGAAGTTTCCCGCCCGTTTTACACAACACATTTTTTATAACTCTCCGTGTTAAGGTTAATGTCGTATTTACAAAAACAATAAGAATTTTCTGGTAAGAGCAGTGCGTTAAAATGAGACGGAAGACGGGTGAAAATAGAGATAGAACGATCGCTGCTTAGCAGTAATTTATACATTGTCGGAATTAATTGGTCATATCTTCGTTACTGTCTAGCCAATTTCAAAGTTTCAAAAAGCGTTGGATTGTAAAATCTCGAACTAACAACAATTATTTTTTTTAACTTTTTTGATATCTTGTGTCGTCCAAAAGTTATCACGATATAAACATCTTTCTATGTTTGCAGAAATTGAAATACGCATAATAAGGGAGTTAGAAGCTAATCTAGTGAGTATCCTTCCGTTTATTTAATGATAATTCTTGAGTGAAAATTAACTCTAACTCGCTTAATACTTTAGAGATCGTATTAATTTTAATATAGCCGGATAGCAAATAAAGTATTCTAGATTTGCTGTTTTTTCAGTTTTTGACAGAAAAGTGTTGGACACCGATATCACCAGACGAATTTAGGGGATTGATATACACCCTAAATAGCATCCTATAACGCACTCGATAGCTTTTTACCTTTCAATGTACCACGGACTTGATTTCTAGATGCGTTTTTTAAGTTTGCGAACTCTACTATAATGCATAATTTAACAACATCTGATCGTTGTTAAGAAGTTTCTTGTTACTACCTACTGTTAATGCCTGAGTAAATACATGTATTCTGAAAGTGAAGTGCTTCCTTAAAGTGTGATCTCTTCAATCGGAGGTAGTTTGACACAACTGACATAAAGTATAACCTAAAAATTAACGACTGAGCTCTGACTTTAAATATCTTTGTTGTAAAATTACCACCAGTGGGCGCCATTTAACGTACGAATCTGTAATAATTTTCAACAATGAAAAAACTGGAAATGAGACGGCCGTATATAAGCGAAGCGTATATAAATCTAGTAGGCCGTGATATTTTCAAACAACTACCGCCACTTCTTGGTCAGGTCGGGTACTTCTGGGACCACCCTCGTATATTGTAGGCATTTCGTTTTTAAAAAATGAATGATGAATGATTTGATGAATCGCATAACTTGAGTCAACCAAATCAATAAACTTTTTTAACTCTATTCTTTTTCAGGGGAGAAAAGTTGCCTGTTTTTTTTATATATGTATTCTTTGATGACTTTATACACTATTCCCCATGAAATACCTGCAAGAAGCTATGTATATGTATGTTTTATGAGATAATGCTAAAAAACCTCTTACCTGCCACATCTGCTGTTTGTTTTGCTTTAGCTTTTAATTGTATTTTTGGATTGTTTTTTAATAATGTCGTACAAATGTTGAAAATCGTATTTTTCTTATTTTTTGTTAAAGGGCTTTTATGTTTCATTATTTCGTTTGCAATCAACGCACATAAATCTGTCAATAAGCAATTTTGACATTAGGAGAAAAAATTGTTGAGTATAAAACTGACTCATTCATGGCCTATGAGATTATGTTAGTTCTGTTTATTTTGAGTTGTTCGTTATTTTGAATATCTTGCAAAATTTATCGTTTAAGACATTCGTAGCTTTTGCTTTTGGAAAATTTCACTCGTCTCCTGCGTCGACTCGTGTAATTTTCGTTGCAAAGCTACTCATATCTGAAACGACAAACTTTGTCGGAAAAAATCAGACCACTTGTGATATTATATATGACAATCCAAATCGAAAATTTTTAACCAATCAAATTACAGAATTTTTCAAATTGGGACCAATGAAATTAGTTTTATAGTGAAAAAACCACTAGTGGTTTTTTCACTAAGAAAAAACCACTTGTCAAAATGAAATGTCAAATTTAATTAAATTAATATTAACTACACACGCTAAATAAAAATTTGCTCGGTGGATTGTCAAGCCGAATACAACTCGTGGTCTAATTTTTTCTTGCAAAATTTATCGTTTAAGACATTCGTAGCTTTTGCTTTTGGAAAATTACACTCGTCTCCTGCGTCGACTCGTGTAATAGGGCCTTTCGTAGCAACGAGTGCGCATGCTCAGTTGTTGAAACTGCATAGTTACCTAAACGGTTCATAGAGCGCGTTTGAGTCAAAAAAATGATCTGGCAACATTGTCCAGCAGGACATCGTCAACTGTCATTGGAAACAAGCACAACAACAAAAAGATGGCTACTTCCTTGCCTTTTTATAGTGTTACTTTAAATGAAAATGACGTGCCTGGTGCTTCATTAGGAAATAAGAGACCATCAGAACTGACAAAATTGCAGCTTCAACGGTTTTTAAAGTGTAGAAATGTTTGTACAAGGGGAAATAAAAACGAACTGATTGTGAGGTTAGTATAAAATTGTTGCTTCTTATTAAACATTACTAATGCACATTTTTCTTATGTAACTGTCGAGAATCGCGAATTACTAATGCATGTGCAAGAGCAAGTGCAACATTATTTTTATTATTTTCACCGTTTTCACCATTTAACCTAATACGTTTGACAGTTGTCAGTTAATCGCAATCGCCAATGTTGCCACATTTCTGCAAACATTCATAAAATTCACTTTCGCGCGGCGCATGCGCCACTAATATTTCTGTAACGAAAGGCCCTATTTTCGTTGCAAAGCTACTCATATCTGAAACGACAAATTTTGTCGGAAAAAATCAGACCACTTGTGATATTATATATGAAAAAACTACTAATGGTTTTTTCTCAGTGAAAAAATTTATGTCAAAATGAAATGTCAAATTTAATTAAATTAATATTAACTACATACACACGTGTAACAAAAAAGGTCTTAAATACCCAACTATAATAGATAACGTACTGTAACAAAAAATGATAGAGAAAAAATATTTATTTTTACTCAATGAATAAAAAAAAATACATGAATGAATTACAGCCGATTTAAAGCGATGTTGGAAATTACGGTTATAGGTGTTGCCTATCTATGGGCTTGAATAATAGAGTCAAACACAGAACACATACTTTAGAACTGAAAGTTAAATGTACCAACCTTGGACTATAATTTGGAGGTTTCCGTATTTGCTAAAGCTTTTCCCCGCAACCGTCGAGCGGCGCCACCCTTGAAAACAATCATGGCCAACTGCATCAGTCATAGGTTAGCTAAAGCAGATGGCCATGAAACAATCGAAGAAAATTTGGAAATTTCGAACTGTCGCCATTCGCACATGATGTGCGTGTGTTAAATATGCGGATTAGGCGTTATTGTGTTCAGTAATTAATTCTGAAATGGTGCAAACAAATAATTTTGTTATTAATTTGTGAAGTCTGAATTCAGTGAATAGATTTAAGGGTAAGTTTAACAAAAATATATTAGTTTAATGTTTTTCCTTCACTGTGTATCTACATGCTTGCAGGAAAACATGGATACCCCCACCTGATATATAAAAATAAATGTTGCGTACCTGGTTGTGAAGATCATTACAGTAAACGGCATTGATTTTCTAAAGATGTTTAAACCAAGCACGTTTAAACGATCTAATTCTTGATCAAATATATACCATATACTACGTATGTAATCAACATTTCTTACAAGATAGTATATTATTGCAACTACGAAAAGAGGACTGAGAAGAGATACAATACCTTCGCTGTGATTACCAGGTATATTAGTCACTATAAAATGTTTCTACTTTCATGTAATTAATTTTTTACTTATGTTTAAATATTTATGCAGATGTTAATGAAGGAAGTGACAAAGAAAATCAACCACATCAAACATGCACGAAACGATGGTTCACTGTTTTAAGATTTAGATTCTACCTTATTTACATAACATACATAACAAGTAGTGTAGTCTGTTTATATTTATTTGTATATTTACAAGCTAAGGTTCTGCAATGATTTTACAATTTATTATTTTAGTTGTTTTATTTGTAGTCTCAAAAATTAAACTTTAATTAGTATTTGTATCCAAATATTTATATAAATATAAAAGTTTGTAAGTAGGTATTCATATTTGAGTATATTTTTACAACATTTAAAAATTATCCTCTGTACTATATCTCATTTCTATTATTCTATTATTTCTAGGGATTGTGTGGATGTTCTACCCCAAACTGATGTATGTTGATATCATTATCATTTAATAATATCAACGTACTTAAGTTTGGGGTAGAACAGTGCATCCACATAAATCCCTAGAGATTTAAAATGGATTGGAATTATAGAAATGAGATATAGTATGATTATTATATTTAAACCTCCCGCCATCCGATTTTAGTTTTCCCCGCAACCACTTTGGCGCTGCAATTTGTCTAGTGTTGGTAATACAGTACTTACGTATCTAAATTGTTTTATTTATGGAGTCAAACAATAGAGAGGATAAAAATGGAAGGCTAACGACCTCAAAAATAGTAACGCCATCTAGCGTGTTGAATGTTAACTGATGGGAAGATGATTATATTTTGACGTAAGTTTGCATGCTGTTGACACGTGTTGAATCAAACAGGTTAAGAAAAGTAAACATTTCGCAGTTAATAACACTTGTTAGATAGATCTTTTTATGGAAAGTATTATATATTGGTTTTTTGATGTATTAGAATTTTAAAAATGTCTAGCGATTATTACGCCATTTTTACGTGTCAGGTGTTAACTATTACTGTAAAATAAGGTCGGACTTTCACATATAGTTCTTATTAGTGAAGTAACCTTACGTTTTTATCTCGGAACCGGTCCAAACTACTTCGATTTGAATCATTTTTTAAAGTCTTGTAAATATAAAATACTAAAACCTTTACAAATTAGAAATTGACGCTCAGAACGGGAAATGTGGTGAAACTCGAATAACCTAAAACCATAACCAAGTGGTCCCGCACCGGTTGCTCGACCATCTCAGAACAGGATAATTTTTGGTGTGTTATCGCATCTATGTATTGGTAGTTCGAAGCCACTATTAATTTATTTTTATTCCTTTTGGTTTAAATACGGCAGCCATATTTGTTTCGTGGTGCACGACATTTCTTGCACTTTTCTATGTAAACGAAAATCTTGATATCTCAAGAACAGTTGGTCGTAGAAAGTCGCGGTAAAAACCATTGCATTCTTCACATTTCGAACTACATTTGTTGTTGTAAACATAAATTTTGTAAGATGCTTCTTAATTAACCTAGGTTAATAATAGAACAAATTATTAACCACTACTAGAGAAATTTAACTTCTCAGTTGGCTAGGAGACGCAATAATTGTCAACTTCTTAGCTAGTAGTGGAAAAAGTATATTTACTCAGTAATACTAATGGAAATGGTATGCATTTACAGTTTTCAACTGAGCATAACTCTGTCCTCACGATAATAACAAAGTTAAAAATTTTACCACAGTATATCATATGCTGCTTCATATGCACGTAATATAAAAAACCCATTCATGACCATAAGAGATGTTGAGGTCCAAAGTTGCTCAAAAATTAAGAAAACGAGAATTTCAAAAGCCCATAAATAGCAAAATAATGAAGTTTCAGTTTTGAAATATTTTGAACATAAACTATCCTTAACTGTGTACTTTTTTAAAAAGAATGGGCGCTGATACTTCACCATTGTCTGGAAATATGACACTCTAAAATACAGAAATTTTGCAAAAAAAGCGTTAAACTCCGGACTTAATTTGCGCTCATAAGGAAAGCATCTTACAAAATTTATGTTTAGAACAACAAATGTAGTTCGAAATGTGAAGAATGCAATGGTTTTTACTGCGACTTTGTACGACCAACTGTTCTTGAGATATCAAGATTTTCGTTTACATAGAAAAGTGCAAGAAACGTGGTGCACCACGAAACAAATATGGCTTTAAAAAAATATTCAAATCGAAGTAGTTTGGACCGGTTCCGAGATAACGCTCTTTTTTTGCTTAGCGTTACTCCACTATATGGAGCCTTCCATTGTTATCCTCTCTATTCTTTGAATAGAATTAAAACCTTCTAAATTGATGAAAATTTTCAAAATCGAGTAAAAATAAGCATTTTTACTATTATCATTTTTTTCTATCTGACGCCATTCTCGATGAAAAAAGTGATAAACTTTCAAAAATGGCAAATTATTGTTCTCAATTTTTCTCGAAATTGAAGTACTTTAGGAAAAAAATGTGGACAACATTTATGTATTCTTTGACGAAGACTGCGATGCCGTTAAAAAAAATTAAAAAGTTTTTTCAACTTAAAAAATATTTTTTAGAACTGGATATGTGTTTACCCTGTTTTAGGGGCCAAATATAAATTTTTTTTCATACAGGAGACGTGTGACATTCGAAAGTAGAGGTTTGAAGCTTTAAAATGAGGCCCCGCTGGCCTTTCTAAGTTTACGCCAATTTTTGGACCTAGCCGGTGGTTGAGTTCAGAAAGAATGACCCATAAATAAAACAATTTTGGAAGTTGTTCGAAAACCCAATTTTCCTCGAAAAGAATTTATTAATAATCACAACTTGCGTGTTTTGTGTCGTTTATGACTTGTATAAGGAGTCTGAACTAGTTGAAATTGAGTGTAGGCGTCGAATAAGGGGTAAACAGGAAGAGTAGTATATTTCGGACTATCGTCGTTGGGTTCCCAACATTAGAAATTTGGGGAGTCTGGACGGGAAGAAACCTTTTGGATACAGCTCAATTAAAGGTAAGTCTTTCTGTTGTCAGTCCATTTAGTTCGCATGTTAATTTACGAAGTCAAATTTGTATTTTGTATTTTGAATTTGTCTTTCAATAATTCGTAGATAAACACGGATATAAGGCTGATTTGATAAATAATTACGCTGAAAAGCTTCCCGCAGTTATAGCAACTGTAGTTCTTGGTTTTACTTGATGTAAGCAACCAAAAGCTTCCATATGGGTCCCTGCTAATCTAGACTTATTCTTGGACTGTAGATACCATTAGAAGAACGAATTGTGTTAGATATAGTTAAATCAGTTCCTTTATTACGTAGAAAACTACTTAATAACAAAGTACTGAATTTGAATTGATAGCACTTTGTTTATAAAAGTCATTGGTAAGGGCTGTCTAAAAGGAGTATTATTTAATTTCTAAACTTGGGGTTAATTTATGCGTCACACCCAATTACTTTTGTGCATTAAAATTGCGACACAAGTTTTGTTATCACTATTTTATATCACTACATATCTTCCTATGTGATACTTAAATTCCGCGCAACGTATTGCTATAATATATTTGGGAGAGATGTCTGGTAATAAAAGTTGGATCTACCCGTTCTACGATGATGATTAAAAATTGATCAATTGTTAAAATTAATTTTTAAAAAGTAAGACACACATATAACAGACTTCAGTAAAAGCACAGTGATGATATATACACAATATAAACCACCTACCTTTACCATAAAAGAAAATGCACCGGCTATAATAATTGTTGTGAAGCTTGGTTCTCATCACAACTAGGACCTTACAGGCGGTCGCTTTATTAAATAAATATGGATCTATGAAACATTATTAAATACACACACAAATAAACGAACAAACCAGAAGAAGTTACTTTAAAATTTGAATGAAAAAATTTATTTGACACAACACAAGAAACAAATAAACAAACAAAGAAACAAAAATTGAAAATTGGATACTCGGAATAAAAGAAAGATTAATTCTAAGACAACTAATGCTTTTTATCTTCAGAAATAATATCTCTGTCATTCGTATTATCTTAAAAATAAAATTTAAATTTAAATAAATCTTTAAAATATTTGCAAATAATCTTTTTTAATCTCAAAAAGATTTTTGGCGCCAGTAGGTATTGGGCCACCTGAGATGACCCCCACCCTTTTTATGCAAATGACCCGCGATCTAATTAATATTCAAATGAGGCGTGGTCTAATTAAATGCGCGAATTAATATTCAAATAAGGCGTGGTCTAATTAAATGCGCGAATTAAATTACTTGATCTAATTAAATTAATTCACGGTATCATTTACATATCTCATCTCTCATTTACATATATCATTTCTCATATGCATGCGCGAATTAAATTAATTCACGGTATCATTTACATAACTCATCTCTAATTTGTACACCTCACCTCTCTCATTTCTCATATGCATGCTCGAATTAAATTAATTCACGGTATCATTAGCATATCTCATCTCTCATTTACATTTATCATTTCTCATATGCATGCGCGAATTAAATTAATTCACGGTATCATTTACATAACTCATCTCTCATTTGTACACCTCACCTCTCTCATTTCTCATATGCATGCTCGAATTAAATTAATTCACGGTATCATTAGCGTATCTCATCTCTCATTTACATTAATCATTTCTCATATGGATGCTCGAATTAAATTAATTCACGGTATCATTAGCATATCTCATCTCTCTCTCATAAATTTATTTCAAAATAAATCTTATGTTGTCATTGCTAAATGATATTTAAATATAGATCTACACGTCATCATGTAATTATGCGAAAACAATTTAACATGTAGAAACGTAATAATAAAAATTTGCTTTCAAGTATACAAAGTATCTCTAAAAATTACTGTCAATCAACAGTCAGATTATCTCTATTGCATTCTGACATGTTTAAATATACGTCATAAACATTTAAAATACGGTTTACAAGTAAAGCAAATTCTAATTTGAAAGAAAACACTTAGGGTCGTTATGATTTCTTAAAAATGTATTTAAATAATTCCGATAAATATTTATAAATAAAACTTAGAAAAAGGAATATTGTGTAGTACCATTTTAAAGTAAAAAAGCTTATATCGTTTTAAATTTTACGCTTTTCAACTGTTGCCGCTCTTATATGAAATTATACTTAATTAGAAATGTAAACGTCATACGGCTGACATTTAAAATACATCCGAGCAACATAATTGATAATTTTATCATTTCTCATATGGATGCTCAAATTAAATTAATTCACGGTGTCATTAGCATATCTCATCTCTCATAAAAATGTATTGTTTCATACGACCAACAAAGGAATTTAGTGAGTTAGTCATAAAGAAACTTCAAGGTAGACATATTTGATGTACGCTTCATTAACTTTTTAACCAAGAAACATTTTTATTATTATTTAGTTAGACAAAGTGTTTTTATAATAACAGCTCTCAAAAGAGTCATTCCTTTAAAAATAATAATAATGTTCATGACGTACTAATTACGTAGACGCTAAAAATGGTATAAAACCGAACGCTTTTTTAAAATAAACCATCCCGAAAGTGTTCCTCGAATCATTAAGATACTTAGTGATATCTAGTGCAATATTAAAATCAGGTATGTTTATTTTCATTTGCTTATAAAACAATGTCTTCTTCGGCATCCAATTATGATAGCGACTATATTGATGATTATGAAGATGCTGATACAGCATTTTGGTCAAACGACGATCAAGAATTGCAGCAGCAATTTCATAGTTGTATCTTAGATGGTGGAGCGTATAATACAATCTCGATCTCAGCTATTGTATGTTATGATACAGAGTTATTTTTACCGAATGGTGAAATATTGATAAATACTCAACGGTATACCACGGAGGCGGTCCACATTCACGGAAGCAATAACGAAGAAAATGTGACACAGGCATATGACGAACTTTTACAGTTAATCAAAACAAAAAAAATAGACAATTAGGGGTAAATTATGTTACTTTTTTGAAGTTTATTCGTGTATAGTGTGTGTGCGCGCGTGTGTGTAACAGTTTAGATATGTAATGTATACGTTTTGTTTCTTACTTAAGTCTATTTTGTTTGTATGTTTGTAATATTTAGACATTTACGAAAATTAAATCAAGTTGAACAGCAGATTACTATTTTAAATTTAATAGATCATACGAATTATCTTACCCTGTTCTGAATGACTGCTTTGTATAAATTGTGCATTGTTGGTAAATGCTCTCTGAACTAAAATATTCATATATGAGAGAAATGTTATATAAGTCAATACAGCCCTATAACTATCATTTATTGAGCTATACAAAGAGATTTATATCTACGCTAAACTAAAGATTAATAGAAGTATTGCATTCCTGATATCATAAGATAACGATAAAACACATGATTATTCTTAGACTAAGGTCTAATTTAGGTAGTCAAATTGTAGGTAATCGAATTGTAGGTACATATCATGATATGATATCATACAATTATATTCTAGTAGAAATGTAATAAAGTCGTTGCTATAAATAACAACATTCTTTATCACGATCATCTATCATTATCATAATCATCTAATGTCATGCAGAGTCAGCAGCTAGCTCCTAAGTTCGTATATGCGAGAATCGGTGTTATATAATACACACATCAGTCTACATTCATTGTTCTAATATTGATAGGAACTTTCTAGAATCTATAAAGTTGTACTACATATATTCAACTAATTTGAATATACGATAACGGGTACTCATTATACTTCTATGCACACAATCGAGGTATCAGTACACTCCAACCACGTGATCAAGATTGTAGTATTCAAATCAAACTTCCTAGCCCTTATACAAGTATTCTAGAACACAGAGTATTCATCACCTAACGTATTCTTCATATATGAAATCATAAAGTTCGAGTCTAACTAATGACGAGGTGAAAGAATAGGTGCAATCGGTTTATGCCCATACCAGGCTCCCTATGAATATTATAAATATTTTAACAGAATAAAAAAGGGTGAAATGAATATAACTTATAGGATTTAATCAAACTAGAAAAATATCGATATATCCTACGTTGAGAAAATAATTATACTATGTAAGCTCGATACGCTACATACGATTGCGAGCCTGAGTATAAGCATAAACCCTATACTACAGATTTTTATCCTTTTTTCATTATATCTACTACAGACGAGGTGAAAGAATAGGTACATTTAACATGCGTATGCTACAATTATCTAATTTTCTAGTTTTCTATACGTAATGTAATTTTGAACAGATTTTAACCCTTTTCGTTATATCTACTACCCTTGTAAGCGATTTCTACATATACGTTCTTATTGTTTATACACCATATAGATATTCGTAGCATCTAAAGTAAACTCTTATTTAAACGTTATTTTACAATATATCATACATTTCAGCAACTCGTATGATTATCCCTCTCTATCGTAACCCAGTATGTAAGGACATTATGTTAAATACTATCTCATACATGTAAATAAACATTTCTTTAAAGAGTTTGTTAGGTCACCTAATCTGTTATAATATTACTATGATATTAGATCTCGTCAATTACAGTTTTATCATTAGGACATACTTAGTAGGTTATATGTGCTAAGTAAAATAACAAACAGATATTTCGAAAATTTTATGCATTCTTGAGAGAACGGGGTATAATATTTAAAAACACACTGTAGAAAACATATCAGCAGAGAAAGGGAATACATAAATACATTATGTTTTGTATGATGAGTCTAGTCCAACAGATGAAGATATCGACAACTATATGAAAATAATCTCACTTACTAATGCTCATAAGAAAGACTATAGGCGCAATGGTCGACTAATAAGCGTTAAACATTGGAAATACGAAAATGTAATCAGGCCAAATTTATACAGAATAACAGACTTTGGGATTAGTCTTCCCAAAAAGTTAAACAAGATGAAACCGGATTGTATACGTCAGAGTACACCCGATCAACTAGTGGACAGACTTCGTCTGCTGTAAAGAAAGCTCTTAGCAGCAGTCTCGAAAACGAAAACGAAAATGAAATAATTTCAGTCATTGCAGAGCTTAAAGCGAGAAAAATCATAAAATAAGTAAATATTTAATTTGTACTATGTAAGATGATCTTATTGTATTGCTATTTATATGTAATATGATAAAATAAACTATATACATTTTATATATGTTTGTTATTTCTTTACCTCTCTCGCGCAGCAAACGTTCTGGTAGATGATCCTTTTGAGTTCCTGCATCATCTTGATACGTTTTATTTACATTTTTATTTTTACCTTAAATTACAGAAATAAAAAGACAGGGAATATATCATATTACATCTATTATTTACGAATAATATAATACATGTTATAACATTACAAAATAATTGATAACACAGTGAAACGTGTAAAAGATATAACAATTTGAAAACTATATACAGATATTATTACTACATGAGGCCCGTAACATCAGTCGATCCGCGGCTTTTTATATTAGTACAAAATAATTAGATATAGTTATATTTACTATCTATTCTATTAAACTGCTGTTATACTTACCATGTTTATTTTATAGTCGGGTATGTAGTACCATTATTAGTGTATACGAAATGTACTATTTTAATAGATATTATATATAAGTTATATATTATGTTTTAAGTAGCGTCGAAACTGCTCGTATCAATAAACGTTCTTGTATGAAAGTATGTTGTTTTGTACTTACTCTGCTCCCTACGTTCTGTCCTAAAAATGTATTCGTAGGCTCTAACCTCAAGCTACCAATTTCAAATTCCAAAAACAAAACGCCGTATTGGAATCAAGTTGTCGATAGGCTTCGTCTACTGTATACCTTAAAACAGAGGGGTAGCAGTAGTTTAGAAAACTAGGATGAGATTATTTCAATTATTTCTGAGCTTAAAGAAGAAGGTATTATAGAATAAAAGATAATGGTTATACAAAATGTTACCCTTAAGTATACTTTTCTATTTTGTTGTTGTATATTTGTATGTTAGAATATAAGTTGTCTAGTTTCAAACATGTATGTTAGAATATAAGTTAACTAGTTTCAATAAAAAGTAAAATATTTATCTGTTTTATTTCTCCAGGTTAAGTCTTCAAGGTTCTCATAACTAGAGATATTGTAAGAGGAAGTCACGTAGAGTTTCAAAGTTATAAAGACGTATTACAAAACATATGACATATGTTATAGATATATATTTCGGAGGTGCTGAAAATAATTACAAATTAATATTAATCATACGAGTTTACTATATTCAACGATGAATATCCTACAAGAGTATATAGTATATTATTACATATCTACGTATTTCGAAACCATTGAAAATGGATGATATATTGTAAAATAACGTTAAAATATGAGTTTACTATAGATACGAAGAATATCTACATGGGGCAAAATTATACATAGTAAGAAGGCATATGTAGAAATCGTTTACAAGGGTAGTAGTTATAACGAAAAAAGGTTAAAAATCAGTTCAAAATTACATTACGTCTAGAAAAGTAGAAAAAATTGGGGTTAGAATTGTTGAATATTTGCATTTTCACCATATATCACCAATTTTTTATCTCTAATTTTATATAAGATGTTTTGTATTGATCAGGAGTCTCACGATAATTTATTGTCATATACTGCCTATGAATATTCTAAAACAGATAAAGCTATCCATGTTAGGAATTTTTTTTTTTTTTTTTTTATTTAACTTATTTAGGCGTCCTAACAGCTAAGGTCTTTGACGCCATTTTAATAATTTATATATCTTTTATAATTTTAGTTAGATTTAGGAAAGTCATTAAATTTTTTATGTCTGTAGGGGTGTTTGAAAGTATTTTTTGTAGATTATTCTTCATTTGAGAGGTTTGTCGTTGTACATTATATTTCTCACATTCGCACAATAAATGTTTCACCGTTATCAGCACTCCGCACAAATCACATACTGGCTGTTCTTCTCTTTTGAATAGATAGCTGTGTGTGAGTTTGGTATGTCCTATACGTAACCTGTGAAGTACAATTTCTTCTCTGCGTTTTAGAAGAGGTTGAAAATTAGCTGAAGTAGTGTTGTTTTTAAGGTATCTAAGTTTATTACTATCAGGGGATATTAATTCCCATTCACGAGTCCAAGCTTCAAAAAGAGTTCTTTTAAAGAAAGATTTTATGTCATATTGTGGAGCTTTGTCATAATCAATACATTCTTTTCCTGTTGCACTTCTAGCATAATTATCAGCAATTTCATTTCCATGTATTCCAACATGGGATGGAATCCATATGAAGGTGATTGATCTATAGGTGATCATATCTGAATGGAGATCAATAATTTCTTGCACTAGAGGATTTTCACTAAATGGATTTTGTATAGCTTGTAAAACACTTAGAGAATCTACAAGAATTAGGCAATTTAAAAGTTCTGTTTGTGAAATTATATTCAGGCCCTGTTGCAAAGCCAATAGTTCTGCTGTGAATACAGAGCATAGGTCATTTAATTTATATTGTTCGTTATAATTATCATATACACAGGCACATCCCACTTTCTCGTTTATCTTCGAACCGTCTGTAAAGAGTCTTTGGTCGGTCGGATATTTACTTAACACTTCATTTAAGGTTGTTTTATATATTATTGGTGTTGTTGTGGATTTAGGTAGGGTTAAGCTAAAAAAAGTGTTTCCCCCCTCCCCCCTGGTCCCTTTAAAACTTATATCCAAAATTTGGCACAGTTATTGAATAATTCCAATAATTCCCTTAATGGACCAGAGAAGAACTCGACTAGTGGAGAAGGGGAGGCCTGGCCGACATAAAAATAGGTTTAAATAAAACGCTACTATAATTACAGAATCATACAAGAGAATTGTACTACTTTTTGAGACTCTCGCTTGAATAAATTCTACTTATAGAGCTGATAACTCAGAAAGAAACACCACCAAAACCAATCACTTCTCGACCTGTATTCTATTGCAAAGACCTTCAACTGCCATTCTATTCCATTCTATTTCTTTCCAACACAATTATTTTAAACTTACTTGGTATGGGCTACGCTATGCTTCAGCTGTGCGTCGCAAGACTGCCGCGCGCGGGTTTTTCTATTAAATTTAAAATAGTAATCTGCTGTTCAACTTGATTTAATTTTCGTAAATGTCTAAATATTACAAACATACAAACAAAATAGACTTAAGTAAGAAACAAAACGTATACATTACATATCTAAACTGTTATTCACACGCGCGCGCACACACACTATACACGAATAAACTTCAAAAACGTAACATAATTTACCCCTAATTGTCTATTTTTTTTGTTTTGATTAACTGTAAAAGTTCGTCATATGCCTGTGTCACATTTTCTTCGTTATTGCTTCCGTGAATGTGGACCGCCTCCGTGGTATACCGTTGAGTATTTATCAATATTTCACCATTCGGTAAAAATAACTCTGTATCATAACATACAATAGCTGAGATCGAGATTGTATTATACGCTCCACCATCTAAGATACAACTATGAAATTGCTGCTGCAATTCTTGATCGTCGTTTGACCAAAATGCCTTATTCATAAATAAATTTATGAGAGAGAGATGAGATATGCTAATGATACCGTGAATTAATTTAATTCGAGCATCCATATGAGAAATGATTAATGTAAATGAGAGATGAGATACGCTAATGATACCGTGAATTAATTTAATTCGAGCATGCATATGAGAAATGAGAGAGGTGAGGTGTACAAATGAGAGATGAGTTATGTAAATGATACCGTGAATTAATTTAATTCGCGCATGCATATGAGAAATGATAAATGTAAATGAAAGATGAGATATGCTAATAATACCGTGAATTAATTTAATTCGAGCATGCATATGAGAAATGAGAGAGGTGAGGTGTACAAATTAGAGATGAGTTATGTAAATGATACCGTGAATTAATTTAATTCGAGCATGCATATGAGAAATGATATATGTAAATGAGAGATGATATATGTAAATGATACCGTGAATTAATTTAATTAGATCAAGTAATTTAATTCGCGCATTTAATTAGACCACGCCTTATTTGAATATTAATTCGCGCATTTAATTAGACCACGCCTCATTTGAATATTAATTAGATCGCGGGTCATTTGCATAAAAAGGGTGGGGGTCATCTCAGGTGGACCAATACCTACTTGTAATATACTATGTTGTATCATTTAAGAAGGATCTTAGTATCTCTCTCCTACACATACATTCCAATTTAATGAGAGCTAATCAAAAGTAATATGTTAATAATAAAGAAAAGGAATGAAAATGATTCATAAACGTAGAAGCAGGGTGAGTATTAAGAGATATTTACCCCAGACCTGATTTATAACGTTTAATTCAACCCTCTTTCATATTTTCTCTTGTACGCCCCTGTATGAGAATGGTAGCTGTATATTAGCCCATATGTTAGCGTGTATAGATGGTTGTCTACCCGAGGTGAGGAAGTGAGGGCCGTGAACCCGCCATCTCCCTCTACTGGCGCCTTTTAAATTACCAACTGAACTTAGTAACAAAATGCAAATTCTCTTATTTCCATGTAGTTTGATAACAAAATGGTAGAAATGCAAATTTTCACCTCTCTTCATGTTAAAAAAAATCCAGTTAAGCGATATAATAGAAATTGTCAAAGACCAGCTGTATTCTTGAGATAAGGTAAGTCCATTTAATTGTTAAATTGATAAAATCCCTTTTATCATTCAATTGTAATGAGGTTGGTAATCTTACAACCCTTAACAATTTTTCTTACAAAAAGAAAATTCATTTTCAAATGCATTAAAAGTTGAATTAATTATTTAAAATCGCCTAGTTACCTCCTTTTCTGATTACAAAATCCTTTCTTACATCCTATTGAACACTATTTAGATAATCTTAGATATCCAAATTGTAAATTAACAACTAAATTAGATAATTTCAGATTGTCAGAGTTGAACGCAGAAATTTGTATATTCAAACCCATAGATCTTCTATAAGAAATCATCCCCTCGTTTACCTTTATGTCTCAGTTGTGTCCAAGGAACTACTTGACAACAACATAATGAAATACTTGAGCCCGCAAACTTTTTAATATTTAAAAACAACAAATTTATAATGAAACTACCAAATCGTATTCTTGTAATCTGCAGGTAAGGTAATTAATACTTGCACACATCCTTACAACTATGCACTTTGTCTGTTTTAGGTCAAAACAAACCTTGAAATGGCTTCAATACTTATTTATATACCAAATTTATGTAACGATACCTCATCATTGGCTAAACCATGAAGTTTTATCAAGATAGAAAGAAAAATCATCTTTAAAACTTATTGTTTTTTCTATCTAGTGTATTATAAAATATTTCTTTAACAAAATGAAACATTTTTCTTTGGTTTCTTTAATAATTAAATTAAATTAATTATTTCCCCTTGAAGTTATGCAATCCAACCAGCATGTTTGTAAATAGGGATGCCTATATTTTCTAATAGCAAGTCATATATCATGACATAATGTATACATACCAGCATATAAATAATTTATTTTATACCAGTTTCTTCTTCTTCTTAAAGTTCTTTACAAAACTTTTATTGTTATGATACATTGTCGACCGACTCACACTCACGAACTTTTACTAATTCTTTTTTGTATCCTTGAAATTTCTGCTATTGTCGCTATACACGACCTTGGATTGGCTTTCTTGCAATGAAACGTCGAGATACTTGCAAGAAACCTTCTGTACTTAATGAAGTTGTCAACAATACAACCCATGCCTTGTTACCATCTCGCAAATATAGAGAACCAGTCAGATCCACACCAACAGTGCTGAAGACAACAGTAACAGCAATAGAGCAGGTACTGTATTAAACTTATCCTTTTGAATTTATCTGTAAAATCTTTTACAACGTATACAAATCTACAATGATTTTTTATTCGTCGTACCATTTTCCTACATCTGAGAATCCAATCTCAGTCATCGTAGCTTGAACCCCTGCGTGGCAAATACTTTCATTCATATATCTAATCAATGCGTCCGCAACTCAAAATGTTAAAACAACTGTAAATAATAGATTACAAACTAACAAATTAAATATGGAGAAGCTTCTTAAATATAGTAATAATTGTCCCGTAAAATTGCCATTAGTATATAAACATAAAATAAAAACTTAATACAAATTTCTTACTCTTATTACTGCAGTAATTAAGAATAATTTGTTTAAGGTTCTTTATATATGTACAAAGAAATACAATCGATTTCGCATAAATAATATGTTAACTATCTTTGAGTATTAGTACTGATCAGCCCTGTTAACAGCTCTCTGATTGGTAAACAATTTCAACACTAAATTCAAAATTTAATATTAAACCTGTATTGCGTGTTACTATAAAACCGTTTAACATAGCAGGTGAGCCATATAAGTTAAGACACAATCTGAGCAACCTCTTAGAAAACGCCTTCAAAGCTTCATAATATAGTAAGAATAGAACTTAAAATAAGAATTATTAGAAAATGGTATTGTTTGTGTATGGTATTAAATGTGTTGCTTTTCTGTAAAATTATTACCGAGATAAATCAAATCAAATCCTATGCCTTATAGCTCACGCTTTATATATGTATGTTTTTAATAGGTTTTTAGTTTTACATTGTATTTATTCTGGATATTATAAACGAATTTTTAAGAGTAAATAAATGCGTTTGCACGTTTCACGTTTCGCTGCTCAGAAGATTCGTAAAAAAATTAAAACTAGAAACTCTAGATCAAGAACAGCATTTTTAAACAGTATAATATTGACTAAAAAAGGTTTAGTTTTTATACATAAAACCGACTGCATAATATTAGGTAAAATAGAACAGCATCAAATTTTGTTTGGAAACTTTTGATTTTACTTAGACCGTCGGTCGCTTGCAAGAAGTGGCAACGTTGACCAAAAAAGTATCATAAGATCTACATTGTCCTATCTTTCCCGTACAGAACTTGATATATGGAACGCTGTATAGACGGTAATTCCTCTGGCCATAAGGCCCTCGGGCTGGGATATCATCATTTTCCTGTAAAACGTTATTTTGCATCCAAGGATGTTTGAATTAATTATCATTATTCATTTCTCTATGCAAATACATACCTACTATATTAACGGTTTAGAAGTTGATTCGATGCTGCTATCACACAGAACTTTCCACTTTTAGATGAATTTAGTCCTATATTTGGTAAAACGTTTGTTAATACCTCGCAAACTCTTTGTTGTGAAAACGGAAAATTTTAAGCAGCTGTTGTAAAAAATTACTGTACTTCATACCCCGTAAGTTCCGTCAATAATCTTTTCAGTGAACAGTAAACAGTGCTTGTTTTAAAGATATTTTTGAGTTATTATTTTTCATATGTAATTTTTACATGTAGATTTTACTGTAATCCAGGTGAAACACCATCTTATTTATTCCCATCTGTTATATTTTGAGTTTATATAATGAAATGCAAACTGTAAAATAATGAACTACGTATGAGTTTCATATTTGTCTTTCGACTGTTGGTAATACTGTTGATTCTCGTTTACATATCAATCTACAATCGATTTTTATCGATTTATTTGTGTATACCTGGCAACACAAACGTGTGTGCTAGATTGGTTGCATATACATAAATACTCATTCCACTCATGTAAACATACTAAATTAATGGCGTCATTTGAGGTTATGACTTAGGATGTGACGTGGTTGAAACTTGGGTCTGGAGTATTACATATGGGTGTATTCAAAGGCACTTTAGCGAAAAAGCACTATATTGGTAGCCCTGCAGCATAAATATGCTTTGTTTCGGACGCTTCAATTGGTAGTTCTGGGTCTATATTCTTGAACTCATACGAACAAGTTTCGCATACGAGATGACGTAATTTTTACGCCATAAGATGCAACTTAGCCAATCAAATGTCAGAAGGTAATAGAGAATTACGTCATTTTGTATGCGAAACTCAAGAATACAGGCCCTGGTGTTACTCACCAGCTCGAATTTAATCTAACTTTTTTTATGACATAAGTATTCCTCGAAATCGTTTAAAATGGACGAATCTTTGTTGCATCCAGCATAATTTCTCACGCATTCAACAAACTCATATCTGTATTTTAACTTATAATTTATAATAAATCCTAAAACATTCATCGGAGCCCTGAGGCCCCGTATTCTTGAACTCATACGAACAAGTTTCGCATACGAAATGACGTAATTTTTACGTCATAAGATGCAACTTAGCCAATCAAATGTTAGAAGTGAATAGAGAAATACGTCATCTCGTATGCAAAACTTGTATGCGAAACTCAAGAATCGCATCTTAATGCATTTTGGTTATACCCTCTTCCATCCAGGAGTTCTATCGAAGTTTACCGGTGATTTTTAGGTACATCTAGTATAATGAAATTAGAGATTTAATTTAAACCTTTATTCGATCATAGTAATACAGTTAAAGACAGGCCATTTATTCACTTATTAATTTTGAAGAGCACGTGAGCAAAACCCAATATGTCCACGTTTGTATAAAATGCATTTCTTACTCAGATATACATTTCGTAATCTTCTTCTACGAATTCTTAGCAGCACTGTGCAGAAATGCTCAAACAATTAATTTTCATTAAAAAGTAAATTTATTGCTTAGTAAAATGAATTGAGTTTTTGCTTCTACTGTAGAAGTAAACTTAATGGACATATCGGTTTAACATCTGCTCATTTACCCTTTTAGATAATTTTAAATAGTTGTATTATAAATAACAACACTTAAGTTCTTAACTATGGCATTAGTGCATTTCAAGAATAACAGCTATATTTTCACCAATATTATTTGGTTTATATTCTAAATCCCATAGGCTAGTAAAAATCAGTACTTCACCAGGCTGTAACTTTACATTTATTGTTGGACAATCAGTTTCACAGTTTTGTCGTGGTAGAAGTCTAAATAAATTGCTTCCAATTGTTTGTACTATAACAGCGATGGGTTCTTTTAAATCGATTAATTTGTAGTTCGTTACATTATAATTCTTACTTATGATTAACCAATTATACTGAATAGGTGATATTTCTGCTGGTAAAAATGATGGTCTGGGTGTTACAACTCGAAATGCTTTTGTTGCATCAAACTCGCAATTTTGAAAATGTAGGAAATACTCGTCAAATTGCTCAAGTTTTTGCAAAATTCTACCAGAAGTTATGAGACCGTTATGAATGTTTGTTGATAATTTACAAGGTATAGATTCTTTAAATGCAATATCTTGAATTTCCAAAAATAAATAAGGTTTTTCAATAAGTGGCCAATTTTGCAGTGTATTGGTTAGAATTATTGGTTTATGCAACTGAATAAAATGTTCATTTAATATCGAAGAATCAATTTGAGATTCCACATAAATTTTGTTAATAGCTTCACAGAACACACATTCAGAAGTTGAATCAAAATTTTCAGCTTTTGGTTTCATGACGTTAGTTAAAAGACATTTGTCATTTTTTAAAGATCTCCAATCCCAATATGGCAAAAGTTCGATTAAGATTATTCTTCCAATGGCTGATAAATTCCACGAAATAAAATCAATGTATGTTGCATAATAAACAACAATAACAATTACAATCAGAATTATTGCATATCCCAAGTAACATGTAACCTTTTTCTTGTTAATAGTGTTAACTAAAGGTTCACAAACTTTGAATATTTCTTTGTCTGTTAAACAATTCTCCTTGCAGAAATCAAGGAATGATTTCAAGTCATTATTGATTTGCTCCATGCTACCTAAAACACAAAAAGCAATTAATTAATGTTAAAAGTAGTGCTGTAATCAAATTCATGAAATATTCTAAAATTGTGTATAAATTGTTATACCATATGGAGTGTTGTAGAAATTGAAAAAACTCTTTTACATACCTTGTTTTTGTATTTTTTAGTGCCTTGTAAAATTTTTAAGGTTTCTTTCAATAATATAATATAAATTAATGACAACAAGGCTTATATTAATATTATAATAATAATAAATTGTAACAGGTGTTAGCAACGATTAAACTTGAGAAGTTTCTAAACGTGATATGTCGCCACGCAAACTCAAACTTATTGATAAATTCAAATGGACGCGTTTACCGCCACTAAAACAAAACAACTCTAAAAATAAAATGGCTATTTATGTTTGACCGGACATTTCAAACTTTATAGCCGATCTACTCACAATCAGGTAATCTGAGTTATTCTCTTAAACTTGCAGATTTACAAAACGATAATCAGGGGCATTTTCTGTAAGCATTAAAGTAGTTCTATAAACAAATTGTCCACGAGAGTTTATTGTTGTATGAATAGTTTTTCCCTCTTAAAGTTATTCCCTAATAAAACTAAATCTCCACTGCAGAATGATAATTGATAGTATCGTCACAGAGTAGTATCATATTGGTATCGTTGTATTTAGTCTATTTACTTTCTTTAAGATCCAGGGTAGGCTTTGGGTTTGCATTTTTGTAACAGTGTAGAATTGGGACATCCCGAAGATTGACCTGCATTCCGATGGAACTTTATTACATCTAATTATGCGGTAGGGTAAATTTCATATTAGAAGGTTTCAAGGTTATGTTAGAACTAAAGCATGCATTTCATTGGTTGATGCGCAATTACCTACCGCATATCGATGTCATTTTGTCTAATTTTGATACCATACAATGCCGTCTATATTAATTGGTGCGTCCCAATAGTCTTAATTCAGCGCCAGACATACAGTGTCTGCCATAAGGTTGGATCCATATGGGAATTTTTTTTTAATATTCTGCTTGGAAAAGAAATTGTGGAGCAATCACTTCTGCTTCCAAAAATACTTGAAATACGCCATGTCAAAGTTGACAGGTGACATTAGGTACCTATCTGTCAAATTCGCCATTGTTTTTTAAAATCGGCGAAAAATGACCTTATTTGTTTATGTTCATATACCGAGTTTGAACCGTTTTTTTTATACACCCCGGTATTTCGAATAATATTGGATGCTGTAGGTGTTTTTGACGAATATTAAAATTGTTAACCTTTGATTTCAATATTAGGCCAATTGATGGGTAAAAAAACATATAATTCGGAAATAATTCATGGTAAAGGTTTTATTGTTTTAATCTTTTCAGTTATGGCCCAATATGACTATCCTAGGTTTTGTCCTTCTAGTTCAGTCAAACTAAACATTTGAAATGGAAAATGGAAGTGCATGGGGTTTTTTATTTCCAGCATGCAGGGGAGGTCTAGAAAAGCTTAACTTGAAGTTTTCGACCTCAAATTCATATAAGCTTTTTCCGCCATTTTGAAAAGAAGGGATGAATTGTTATTTTGAAATTATGTCTGTAACCGTAGGTCCGACAAAAAATTTGTATGAAGCATTGTTGTCGGCAATACGATTGTCTGCAACATCTATTTCAAACTTTTTCGTGTAATATAAAAAATGAAAAAGTTGTGAGGAAAAAACATTGGAAAAAGAAGGGATGAAGTGTTATTTTGAAATTATCTCTGTAACCGTAGGTCCGACAAAAAATTTGTATGAAGCATTGTTGTCGGCAATACGATTGTCTACAACATTTATTTCAAACTTTTTCGCGTAATATAAAAAATGAAAAAGTTGCAAGGAAAACAAAAATAAAAATTGTGGTGATTTACCTTTCGCCGGTTTCCTGGAGAACACATTACATTTATTGTCTGCGGGTCCAGTGAGCAAAACCGACAGGTCAATGTCTTCTTAAACACGAGGAATTCCATTCAACGCTTCAATTATTTAAAGCGAAAATTGTCGACGCCCAAGTTCTACTTGCCACTGGAGAGCGTTTTTTGATGGCCTTATACGGGACCGATAAGAACGAGAAATCCTTAAACTCACTGAGGTACAAAAAATTCTGCACGAGCAATACCACCCACCGAAAGCTCTGCGCGACAGCATATTTCCGAACTTACCATCAGGTTCAATTGTGGTTAGGATTTGAAAAGGATCTAGAGGAATGGGGTTGGCGAAGAACTCATCGAGGTTTTGAACCTATTTATCACAAGCGCCGCCGAACCCGTGCCAGGGAACCTTTTACAACTCATCTCCTGCAAATGCAAAGGGAAATCTGAAGTAGCTTGTAGGTGCAGAAAAGCAGGCGTTAAGTGCTCCACTATTTGTCTGCATTGCAATGGGCAGACCTGCGAAAACGTCACTAAATATGACTAAGTTGTCGATGAAGACTCGATGAAGAATTATCAATTCAGCCTCATTATTCAATTATCAATTATCAAACAGCCTTGGTAGTGTAATGTCTGGCGTGCCGGACTTTCACCCAAGCGGCCCGGGTTCGACTCCCGCCGCTGGCAGATCTGGTTAAGGTTTTCTGCAGTTTCCCTTAGCTGTAACACAAATGTGGGATTTGCGCTGTTCCATCTATAAGTCGGCTGCAGCCGCACATTGGGCCTACATAATAATAATAATCGCCCCCTCCCTCCCGCACAAGCTTATAGCTTTTGGGGCCTTGGTTAAGGTTATGGGTTGTAGTAATTATTATTATTATTATTATTATAATTACATATACTATAAATGTAAGTATTAAATAAGATAATGTAAATTAGGCAAACCATGAGACGATAATTGTTCCGATGCACAAAGGTTTACGATGCACAATAGTACGATAGTACGTGACGCGTACCAAGCAGTTCACGTACACTAACCTCCCTTCGAGCGTTGACTTGACCTATACCAATAAACGGAATAAAAAAAAGTCATTAGGAAAAATTGTTAGTCATCATGAAATTCTCTGCAAAAAAACGAATGAATAATTTTTTTGCTATGAAATAGTTATATCATCTACAAAATTAAGCAACAATTTCCACACCCTCAATTTTCAACGTTTTTCCCTCACAACTTTTTCATTTTTTATATTACGCGAAAAAGTTTCAAATAAAAGTTGTAGACAATCGTATTGTCGACAAAAATACTTTATACAAATTTTTTGTCGGACCTACGGTTACAGAGATAACTTCAAAGCAACATTTCATCCCTTCTTTTTTCAATGTTTTTCCCTCATAACTTTTTCATTTTTCATATTACGCGAAAAAGTTTGAAATAAAAGTTGTAGATGATCGTATTACCGACAAAAATGCTTTGTACAAATTTTTTGTCGGACCTACGGTTAAAGAGATAATTTCAAAACACTTCATTCCTTCTTTTCAAAATGGCGGAAAAAGCTCATATGAAATTGAGTCCGAAAACTTCAAGTTAAGCTTTTCTAGACCCCCTGCATGCTGGAAGAAAAAATTTTTATGTACTTCCATTTTCCAAGTTAAGCCCATTTTTCGTACAGTTTGACTGGACTATTCAGCAGATGCGAGTTTCGGCAGTTTGGTAGATAAAGATGATCCAAAATGAGTTGTTTTCCGGGTTTCTCAAAGTAACTCAAAAACATCATTATGACTTATAACTCAATTATTATCGTTATTTATCAAAAAACCATACATTAAAATGTGGTTGAAAATCTGCGTATCATGAGTACTTGAGTTGCGTTCGGTTTTACGTTCCAGCAACACTTTTAACGTTAAACCGTTCTTTTATTAGAATTGGAGTAAAAAGAGCATGAACTCATACGTTCGTTTATTATAGCGAGGAGCATAGAGAGTTAACTCCAGCAGAGATGGTGGTGTAAAGAGAGCAAATGACAACATAACCTAAAATTTATAATTGTAATTTTTTGTAATACTTATTAATGGATATTCCGGGAATATTATTTAAATGTTCGGAATGTGTTTTTTTTGTTTTATAAAAAATACAATTTTGTCAATATAATTCTGACACAAAAAACTATACTTGTAACAAATAATAAATACAGAATTTCTTACTTTAACTAAAAGCTTGCAGCAAGTTATTTTTCATATAAAGAAATAATACAGTCCACTAAATAGAAGAAACCTTTATGTGTGTTTTGCACATAAATTTGGTCGAATCGAATCGGATTTTTGAAGACATTTGGAAAATTCTAAGTTTGGTTTGGAAAGTTTCAAGTTTGGTTTGAAAGGTTCCAATTCCAGAACCTAAAATAGCAACAAAGTGTCTACCCGTTTGCAATGTTCGTTGGCGTGCTGTACCAACCAGAAAGTAGCAAGCTGAGTATCAAATTTTCAGGTGAACGACAAAAATATGATTTGTGATTTCATCGAATTCGCATAAATGGAGCCATCAGTTCGAATTTGACGTTTTACTGTGAAATAACCTAAAAAGGAAAGTGCTGTTTTTCTTATGCTTCTGTACCATTTTTATAAACTTCTACGTTGTTTTCGAGTTAATTATTGTTTTGTTTGTTAATTTAGGACAGTATAGTAATACTGCAAGATTTTTTGTGTAAAACAGTAAGTAATCAGGTACTTTTAATTGTTTACTGAACTGTCTATGCTATTTAATAACTGATTTGATATTTTACTTTATTTAACATGGCAAAAGTAAAGGATATTGATCGTTTAAAGGCCAAGAAAAAGCAAGCAATTGAATCTATTGCACGTATCAAACGGTTTGTTTTAGAACATAAAGATGATCCTGACTCAACTAAGAAGATGGAACAAATGTTGGTTAGAAAATAGCTGCTGCAGGAAGCTTTTCAAAAAATTCAAAACCTTCAAGTTGAAATTTTGTGCCTAGATAAAAATTACCAAGAAACCATAGATGTTATTGAAACGGAATATTTTGACATTTATGTAGATATAAATGATATCTTGCCAAAGCCAAATACAGGCAATGCAGGTAACATTAACAATACTAGGTTAAATCAAAACGTGTCATTGACATTACAAAGAAGTGACAGTGTTGCTACTTCTAAATTACCTCCAATTGACATACCTACTTTTGACGGCGAAGATCTAACGAATTTTTAGTTATTTATGTATTAAGGGCATAATCTATTAGATTATGGCATGAGAGAATGTTTAAAGCCCGACGAAGGAGGTTTGAAAAAATGTAATAGTTATAATTATTTATTAAAATTGTTAGAACTCTATAGAAACGTTTTCTTTGTATCTTAGCAACTTTATACGCCCTCGGGCTAAAAAAGCCAAATTACGCCCGCAATTGAGTGCCAATAAAGACGATTATCATGTCAAAATAAAATAAAAGTCTTTTATTGACATTTTTACTGCCGTAGTAGATAAAAATCAACAATTGAAAAATGTGGAAAAGCTTTTTTATTTAAGGAATTATTTAAAGGGCGAAGCTCTTAGTTTAATAAATAATTTGCCATTAGTCAACTCTTCATATGCTGAAGCCTTGACAATTTTGAATAATAGATACAATAATGAAACTATGTTAATAAATTCCCACATTTACTCAATTCTTGATATTCCTCCTATGCAAAAAGGAAGTGCCTTTTCATTAAGAGATTTTATTAGTAATGTAAAACAACAAGTTGGAGCATTAAGAAATCTTCAACAGCCTGTTGGCAGTTGGGATATGATTTTAATTTGCATTTTATCTAAAAAAGTTGATCAGTTCACACACAGAGCTTATCAAATTGATAGGGATAACTCAAAATTGCCTACGTTAAAAGAATTTTTGTCTTTTCTTGAAAACAGGGCTACTGCTTTCGAGGTTAGTAATCTTCAAGAAAATAAAAGTAAAGAAAAAACCCATCTTGCCCATCTTGTTATTAAATCAAAAGGTGAAATTAGGTTCTGTAATTGGCCATAGACTTTATAAATGCAAAAAGATTTAAGTCTCTTCTCGTTAATGAGAGAATTTCTTTTATAGATAATCAAAAAATGTGCAGGTTGTGTCTAAATAGCCATTCAGGAAAATGCAAGCTGACATTTAAATGTGCCACATGCCAAAAGGACCACAATTCGCTGCTTCATTTGGACAAACAAAAAGAGTCAGGTGTTGAAAGCTCAGCTAGTATTTCTGCAAATGAAAACAAGGTAGTAACTTTAAGTTCAGTTCAAAGCAAGCAGGAAAGTGTACTTTTGCCCACTGTAAAAGTTAAAATTCAAATAAAAGGGGGTAATTATATTTTAGCCAGAGGGTTAATAGACACGGGGTCACAAATTTCTTTAGTAACAAATCGTTTTGTAAAAAAGTTAAACTTAAAACCCTATAATAATATTTTAAACATTGTTGGTATTTCAGAAAATACAACAAAGATTCGAAAATCAATTGACTTAAAAATTGAGTCTTGTTTTTATGATTATGTCATAAATGTTAAGTGCGCTGTAGTTGACACGATCACGAGCAATCTGCCTCAGTTAAATTTCAACGTTTCTGAATTAAATATTCCAAAGAATGTTCAATTATCAGATGACAGTTTTAATGAATCAAGTCAAATTGACATTTTGCTTGGCGCAAATATAAGTTTTCAAATTTTGCTTTCTGAAAAAGTTAATATTGGTAACATAATTTTGCAAAATACCCTTTTTGGTTTTATCGTGATTGGAGTTGTACCATCAAGTCAATTTTGCAATTTAGTTGTGTTACATGCTACGTGCAGCAACGTAGAGTCCATTATTTCGCAGTTTTGGGAAACTGAGAAAGTACCTGAAGTTTTTCTTGAAAATTCTAGTGAACAGGACGCTTGTGAAACGAATTTCCAAAATTATGTGGAAGTAATTGGTAATAAGTTTCAAGTACGTTTGCCCTTAAAACAAGAATTTCATAGCTTAGATATAGGGGACTCCTTTTCAGTTGCCTTAAAGCGCTTTGAAAATTTAGAGAAACGATTTAAAGCTAATCCAGATCTTTTTTTGCAATATCAAACTTTTATTAATGAATATCTAGCGCTTAGCGCGCTTTGGAAATTATGTACCCAAATGAAACAGCACTTTTGGCAGAAGTGGTACAAGGACTATTTAACACAACTACAAAACAGTCCTAAATGGCGCAAATATTTACCTAACCTCGAAGAAGGTATGTTAGTTCTTTTAGAAGGGGACAATGTCCCATCTTATAAATGGCAAATGGCTCGTATTATAAAAGTAATTTCCGGTAAGGATAAAAAGGTAAGAGTAGTTGAAGTTAAAAACAAAAAATGGAGTATATTTAAGATCTGTAACGAAACTAGCTCTTTTACCTATCAACTAATTATTTTCAATTTTGAATTTCTTAAAATTAAAATGTGTTTTTATATAGGCACAAAATATTTTCAAGTTTTTATTTTCTAACGATTTTTGCAGTCAAAAACTGTTTTCTTAAAATAGACTTTCTTAGTCTACAAGACTTTCGTAGTCAAACATGTAATATTGTTTTTGAAGACTTTCGTAGTCAAAGCTTTAATATTGTTTTTTAAGACTTTCGTAGTCAAAGCTTAAATATATTTTTTTAAGACTTTCGTAGTCAAAGCTTAAATATATTTTTTTAAGACTTTCGTAGTCAAAGCATTAATATTGTTTATAAGACTTTCGCAGTCAAACCTTTAATATTTTTTTAAAGACTTTCGTAGTCTAAGTTATAAAGATTGTTTCAATCAATACCTTAAAGATCTTTAAGGTAAAGATTTTAAGCCTTTGATTACTTTTTCTTAGTTTTGTATTGAGAAAATGTAAGGTTTCTTGTGAAACCATAAGGCCCCCAGCATGTTGGAAACAATATCCAACAGATTAATATTTATATTTAATATCTAAGCAACCATGTTTTTTTTTGTTTTTATAAAAAATACAATTTTGTCAATATAATTCTGACACAAAAAAACTATACTTGTAACAAATAATAAATACAGAATTTCTTACTTTAATTAAAAGCTTGCAGCAAGTTATTTTTAATATAAAGAAATAATACAGTCCACTAAATAGAAGAAACCTTTATGTGTGTTTTGCACAGAATGTAAAGTACAAAGTTTTAATAAAGATGAAATTACTAGGCATATACAAACGCAACATCACGTTAAAGGTAGGTTAATATAATTATAATTCTTTATAGTTAGTATAAATATAGAAATTTAATACATTTATATGTAATTATAGATAGCTTTAGGCCAGATTTTCAATCTGTGCAAACGTACACAATTTCTCAAGCAAATGATGAGATAATAATAATAAATAATGAGATAAGTCGCTCTTTAAGGTTATCCATAACTTTTACGTTTGACGATTTCTGTGCTCTATATCGTTCTAGATAATATTTTGCACTTTATATACGAGGGCCACGCTGTATATTGTGAGATGCCACGAAACGAGGAGTTATAGCTGGCAACACGGCATTGTTAGATACCACCATCCTTCATTAGTAAGCTCTGATAACAGTTGAGTCGCTGCTGTCACAGAGTAAACGTGGTACATACGATTTGTCATGTCTAAACATGGATTTGTCAAGGGAACATGTGCGCGCTATGATTTACTACGATTTCAAGGTCGGTTTCGGTGAACAACAAGGTCTTGAACGGTTGCAACGCGCATTTGGTGATGAAAGTCCTTCATGCGCAACTGTGTTTCATTCGCTGGTAGCGAATTTAAAAGAGGGCGGATATCGCTTGATGATGAAGCACGTGCTGGTAGGCCCTGTTAGTCAGTTACTGTTGGAAACATTGAGATAGTGATACGTATGATCGAAGAAGATCCAAGATGCACCTATCAACCGATTGAGGCAACTCTTGGTGTTGGATCCGCAACAGTAAATTCCATTTTACATGATCATTTTCATATGAAAAAAAATTGTTACTCGTTGGGTGCCGCATACGCTTAACGATTCCGAAAAGGCAGAGCGAGTAAGAATCGCGCGGGAAACTTTAGAAGTGTTAAATAATGGTGGGCATCGTATTCTTTCTAAAATAGTAACAGGTGATGAAACATACATACCATTTTATGATATTCCTACCCGCCAAGAGAGCCGTGTGTGGATTTACGAAGATGCACCAACACCAACAATGGCGAAAAAGCAAAGGTCTGTCAAGAAAGTTATGTACGCAGTTTTCGTTCGTAGTACACGATCAGTGAAAGCAATTAAGCTTGAAGATCAACTTACAGTTACAGCAAACTGGTACACCACAAAATGTTTACCTGCAGTGCTTGAGTCAATCAATATTCGCGGGTTAATGTTGCATCACGACAATACATCGTCACACACTGCATAGCAGACACTTGAATTTTTACGTGAAAATAATGTAACATTGTCATTGAACATCCACCCTATTCGCCTGATTTGGCCGTGTGTGATTTCTGGTTGTTCTTTAACCTAAAGAAGTGGTCGACGTTTCACGACGGAGGATGAGATAGATGAAGCAATTCATCAATTTTTTGAGAGCATTCCAAAATATGACTGGCTTCAAGCGTTTAAGTTGTGGAAGCTTCGGTTACAAAAGTGTATTGATGTAGGTGGTAATTACTTTGAACATAAAGAAAATCATTTTCCTAAAAAGACTTGTAGTTTTCTTGTATCTCAAAATATATAGCGTGACCATCGTACTCGCTGGTTACGTGACTACATGATCTACTCTTCTTACTCTGCTCTTGAAACGTAAAACCGAACGCACCTTTGAATGATATATTTTGGTGCACTAGTACCAGATTAGTACAAGACTAGCTATCAATATTGCTACTATTTTTCAAGATTTGAAAAAATATATAGTAGAGTTCGCAAACTTAAAAAACGCATCTAGAAATCAAGTCCGTGGTACATTGAAAGGTAAAAAGGTATCGAGTACGTTATCGGATGCTATTTAGGATGTATATCAATCCCCTAAATTCGTCTGGCAATATCGGTGTCCAACACTGAAAAACAACTGAAAAAGCAGCAAATCTAGAATACTTTATTTACTAGCCGGCTATATTAAAGTAAATACGATCTCTAAAGTATTAAGCGAGTTAGAGCTAATTTCCACTCAAGAATTATCATTAGATAAACGGAAGGATACTCACTAGATTAGCTTCTAACTCCCTTATTATTCGTATTTCTATTTCTGCAAACATAGAACGAGCTTTATATCGTGATAACTTTTGGACGACACAAGATATCAAAAAAGTTCAAAAAATAATTGTTGTTACGAGGATGGTCTGAAAAGTTTCCGACCTTAACGTGAAGATGGCAGCACTCGTCAATAAAAGCTAGGGAATGTAGTTGTGCATCTTTTGACAGGTACTCACCAAAATTTCAGCTATTTTGGACGCGCAGTTGTTATTTGACAATCGTTTGAGTGAGTCGATGTGAGTGTTTTTGTGAAAATGGAAAAATTCGAGTATTGAGCTGTCATTAAATATTTGTTTTTGAAAGGCAATACGCCTATTCAAATCAAAGATGAGTTGGACTCTGTGTATGGGGACTCTACGCCATCATTTACCACAGTGAAATTTTGGGCAGCTGAATTTAAACGTGGCCGTACCAGCTTGGGAGACGATGAACGTTCGGGACGTCCAAAAACTGCAACCACTGACGATAACATCGCTAAAGTTCACCAAATAGTGCTAAACGACCGTCGAATTAAAGTGAGAGAGATAGCAGAGGCTATGAATATGTCCAAAGAATGTGTTTGTCACATATTGAATCAAGATTTAGGCATGAGAAAGCTGTCCGCGCGTTGGGTGCCGCGTTTGCTCACGTTAGACCAAAAACGTGTTCGAATAAACATTTCCAGACGCAGTTTAGGCGCTGTTTTGAACGCAGTTTAGGCGCAATAAATCTGAGTTTTGGCGCTGATTAATTACTGTAGATGAAACTTGGATACACCATTATACGCCCGAAACAAAAATACAGTCAAAACAGTGAACTGCGAAGGGGGAATCGGCTCCAAAAAAAGCAAAAACTGTTATGTCGGCTGGGAAAGTGATGGCGACTGTTTTTTGGCATAGTCATGGAGTTATCTTAATCGATTATCTTCAAACAGGAAAAACCATTACAGGAGCATACTACGCATCATTACTTGACAAGCTGAAGGCAGAAATTGCGGAAAAACGGCCACATTTGCAGAAAAAGAAAACCCTGTTTCACCAAGACAATGCGCCGTCTCACACCTCCGCGGTTGCCATGGCGAAAATCCACGAATTACGGTTTGAACTGCTTGACCATCCTCCTTACTCACCAGATCTAGCCCCAAGCGACTTCTTTTTGTTCCCTCATCTAAAAATTGCGCTCGGAGGACATTTTCGTCAAATGAGGAGGCAATCACCTTCGTGAACAATTATTTTGCAGATAAAAACGCCGAGTACTATTTAGACGGGTTAAAGAGATGGGAGTATCGCTGGGAGAAGTGTGTAGACTTACAAGGAGACTATGTAGAAAAATAAATTTAAAGAAAAATGTCTTGTATCTTTGTTAGGTCGGAAACTTTTCAGACCACCCTCGTAGTTCGAGATTTTACAACCCAACGCTAGTTAACGTACCGGATACACCCTTAGGTCGTGGGGTCAGAAGATATGTATTTAAAGCAGGAACTACTATTTTAATCTTAATTGTTTTGTTTATTCAGTAAAAACTCTTTGATAACCAATTTTATATACAGTGTGTTTTTTGTAAACGATAATATAGGAAATCCAATGGAATTTTATCATTTTCCTCGTAAGTTTGTACCCTTGCAAATGTAATTAGAAATCTTGGTATCAATCGAAAGAAGAATTCATTTTACGTCAAAAAAATATTAAACTTTATGAAGAAAACCAAAATCGATTTAGAAAAATACTTAAAAAGCTTATTGATTTACTGCTTTTGGTAATAAGCTATTAAAAAAAGCTGGAAGCTGAACGCCGATTGGTGTAGCGGTTAACGCTTCAGATTCCTAATCAAAAATCGCAGTTCAATCGAGTTCAAACCCCGTCATCGTATACTTTTTTTTTAATTGTATTGCTTACTAATTATTATTTTTAGAACTTTATTACAACGATTATTAATTTTTTTTATTGTTAGATATTTTTGCTACGGGGGTTTACCGTTACTTTTTGTACAATTTTAACTACCTATCAGAAAGGCAAATGAAAAAAGGGCATAAAACTAATAATCCTTGTAATAAAGTTCTAAAAATAATAATTAGTAAGCAATACAATTTAAGGAGGTTACAGCGGATCTTTGCGGGGTGAAGGGCAAGGGGATATCTCCTATGCTTTTACATAGGCTCTAACAAGAAATACCAATCGATGAAAAAATAAATTAACATTCTTAAAACTGAACAAAATCACTTTATTATGAATGCCTATAATGCATTTATTAATTATTTGTCTATATTAAAATAATTTAAGTCGATTGGAGTGCATTTGTTTAACTGTTGAAAGTGTAAAAATAAATGTAAATAGGTTAAGAATAGTGGCAACACCTCAAATAAATCAATCGATTTTGTTGGTAGCAATGTTAGGTTTCAGCTTTCGATTGAGTTGACATCCTAACCTCCAAAAGTCAATCCCAAAATATAAGTGGAAACATTTTCAATGTTTTGTAATTTTGTATGCAATTACAGATGGAAATATTCTATTTTTTAACTTTTGTATAGTCTAAGAGTACAATCTGCTAAGCAGATACAAGAAATATATAAAAAGTTGTTAAAGTTTAATACATATATTTTTAAAATTAGTATGTTTGTATTACTGATTTCGTGAAGATTCTGATTTGATGATAAATTGTATTCATCACATTGCAAAATGTAATTTTACATTTTGCAATATTTCCGTCGAATTAACATTTGTATTCTGATTATTAACGCAGAAGACTGAATTGTTCAACATAATCTGACTAACTAGACACAAGATTTCAAAAATAATGGGCAGCATTGTTCTTCGAATATGAAAGTATGCCATTTTAGTTTTTTGTCAGATTCTCTACATTTCTTCATCAGAATTTTTAGTGAAAACTGCTAAAGGTTAGACGGTCTCCATAAGAGCCCATGTTAAATTCTGGATTTTATTTTCCATTTTTCTCGGTAATGGTACACAAGAAAATTATAAAAAAAAGCTACCGAATAGAATAAGTGTCAAAGAACTCGAGGTTTAAATTTCACGTCATTCTCTACATTTTTACATTTCGCTGTATCCTCCTTAAAAAAAAAGTATACGATGACTGGGTTTGAACATGCGATTTTTGATTAGGAATCTGAAGCGTTAACCGCTACACCAATCGGCGTTCAGCTTCCAGCTTTTTTAAATAGCTTATTACCAAAAGCAGTAAATCAATAAGCTTTTTAAGTCTTTTTCTAAATCGATTTTAGTTTTCTTCATAAAGTTTAATATTTTTTGACGTAAAATGAATTCTTCTTTCGATTGATACCAAGATTTCTAATTACATTTGCAAGGGTACAAACTCACGAGGAAAATGATAAAATTCCATTGGATTTCCTATATTATCGTTTACAAAAAACACACTGTATACGTGTAAAAAAGGAAATCAATTTCAGTTATTATGTTAGTTTTTAACTTTTAACATTACTAGACTAATATATTAATTCCGTGTAGAATTAAATAAGTAAATAAATCTTGTTTATTGTTAAGTAAATAAATATTTTTTATTATTTAATTCATACGCGTTATCTTAATTGGCGCAGTCGGTACAAGGATTAGCAAAAATCGTTCATTGCGAACTTTTTACGTTTCAACGTTTAATTTGCAACACGAACCAAGTGAACTCTGAAGACAAGCATCGCCTAAGATTCCCTGGGAGCGTCCGCATCAACGTCCGCATCGTGCATCGCAGTAGCACTCTACACCACGCATCAGTAAGCGAAATATTACGCATTACATTTTATCAAATTCAAGTAGCAAGCGATACCACAGGTACTCAAATACGAGGGTGGTCCCAGAAGTACCCGACCCAACAAAGAAAACACACAAATTTTGTAAAAGATTTATTTATTTTTCAACGTAATCTCCTTTCAGCTCTATACAATTTTCCCAGCAGTGTTCAAAAAGTTTGATACCCTTTTTATAATAAGAACTGTCTTGCTCCTCAAAATAGCCATTAACTGCTGACATCACTTCTTCATCGTTGGAAAATCTTTGACCACTGAGCCATTTTTTCAAGTTTGGGAACAGAAAATAATCCGAGGGGGCTAAATCTGGCGAATATGGTGCATGAGGTAGCAATTCAAACTTTAATTGATTAATTTTGGCCATTGCAATAACGGATTTGTGAGCTGGCGCGTTGTCGTGATGAAACAACAATTTCTTTTTAGCGCATCCCAAAAAACCGACGCCATAACCTTGCCTGCAGATGAAACGGTCTTCGCCTTCTTTGGAGCCGGTTCTCCCTTTTGATTCCATTGTTTCGATTGTTCTTTTGTCTCGGGTGTGAAATGATGGACCCATGTTTCATCCATTGTTACGAAGCGGCGCAAAAATTCTGCTTTGTTGCTGTGAAACTTCGCTAAACACTCAATTGAAACATTTTCACTACACTGTTTTTGCTCGAGTGTGAGCAAACGCGGCACCCATCTTGCACACAGCTTTCTCATGTCCAAATTTTCAGATAATATGCGATGTACCGCACTTTTTGAAATGCCCGTAATGTCTGCTAGCTCGCGCACCTTCAGTCGACGATCATCAAGTACCGCTTTGTGGATTTTCTTCACCATTTCTGGAGTCGTCACCTCATTTGGTCGACCACTGCGATGCTCGTCTTGGCAGCTCGTACGGCCTCGTTTAAACTCAGCTACCCAAAATTTAACTGTTGTAAACGAAGGAGAAGACTCACCTAGAGTAGAATCCAGTTCCGCTTTTATATTGGTTGGGCTGAGGCTTTTCAGATAAAAGTATTGTATCACATAACTATGACCAATTTTCTCCATTTTCACAAATTCACTGACAACGTTCACTATTGATGGCTGCCAAACAAATACTGAACAACGTGGCGCTTTCAAACTTGAAACATATGCTTTATAGACTGCGTACTTTCCAATACAGTGATATTTTTAAACAACTACCGCCACTTCTTGGTCAGGTGGGGTACTTCTGGGACCACCCTCGTATATCCTGTGCACCTACACGAATCTACGAAGGAAAAAAGAAGCTAATGGAAACTGCAATCATCATAATTGCACTGTAAGAAATATTAATTTTATTATTATTTTATTTATATTTACTACGAATTATTTCTTATTTCATTGCTATTATAATTATCCATTAATTTATAATCCTAATCGAATTATCCTTAAACATCCTGGAAGATTTAATAAACCAATTCGGAAATTTAAACGTTCATCCAGAACAAGCAATTCGAAGAAGACGTGCACCACCTAATAGAAGAATAATTATGGCTAACGCATTTCATGTAGAATATTTAAGGTCAATTCCAGACTTTAATGGTGATCCAGACAGATTATCTGAATTTATAAGGGCTAGCGAAATAATTCTAACCCATTTCTTCCAAGCTGCACCTGAAGGACAGCCGACACCGTTTATTAACCATTACATTATATCATCGATTCGAGGTAAACTAACTGGACTAGCCGCAACAGTCACAAATGGAAGAGAAATTAATTCCTGGCAAGACTTGAAGAACATATTGCAAAGAAACTTTGCCGTTCAACGAGACGAAAATTCACTCATAAGAGACCTCATACTTCTAAAACAATCAAATGAAACACCACACCAATTCTACAATCGATGTATGAAAATCCGAGGACTTCTGTTTTCACATTTGCAAATCACCGAGGCAAATGCAGCAGCAAGAACTACAAAAGGAGAACTTTACGATCAACTCACTCTAAAAGCATACCTTTCTGGACTACGCGAACCACTGGGTTCAGGTACGAAAACCTGAACCTAAACCTTTAATGAAGACAAGATTCGAACCCCATCATAGCCAACTATATCAGTCTGCACCAAGATATTACAACTACCCTTCAGGCATGAATCATTTCACACAACAGAATATTCAATCTACACCAAAATATTACAACTACCCTTTAGGCATAAATCATTCCAGACCACAGAATATTCAACTACATAAACCTTTCAATTCAAATGTTCCAAGGGCAAATACCAATGTCTTTCGACCAAGAGGCCTTCCACAACCACAATCCACATCTATGGAAGTAGCATCTAGAAGTGTTAGAACACCAAACCCTCAAAGGAAAACATTCGTTTCAGAAGAATTGTTCCACCACGAGATAACCGACAATCATCCCTTTAACCTGGAGAACTCAGAGCCAGAATATGATCAATATCAAGAAATGCCGAAAGAAAATGATTACTGCTATCCAGATATTGAAGAAGAACCTTCTTCTATCGAAGACCAATATCAGGATTTTCCAGACATCCAGCCCGATCGACAGAACATCTGATAATAATGAATGTAAAGCCAGACCAACACTTACCCTACATAGTCATACCAGAACTGAACGCAAAATTCATGATTGACACCGGATCTACTAGAACTCTTTTTAATCCACAGACAATCTACAAATTCTACCCAGAATATGTTTATCATGAACCATTTTCAATTGAGACAGCACATAATATTTCATACCATAATGAAGTAGCAGAAATACCACTACCACCAACGCTAGGAAGTTCGAAACAGCATAAAGTTTATCTTTTTAAATTCAACGACAACTATGACGAACTTATAGGATTAGACCTACTTAAAGAAATCAATGCAACATTGGATTTCGAAAATGATTTGTTAAAGACACCAATGGTTGAGATACCAATATTCAATAACAAACCAAGACCAAAAGTTCATCACATCATGCAAACCAAGAATTCATCATACACAACGGTACTACAACCAAGAACCGAAACTATTATCAAGATACCAGTTCAGACTACCTTAGAAGAAGGATTTCTTGAACACACCAAATTTGGAGAAAATCTAGAAATGCCAGCAGCTTATGTAAAGATACAAAAGGAATACGCCTACAGTACGATCATCAACAAAAGTAACCAACCACAAACAATACACATGGAAAAGCCGTTTCCAGTGTTCGAGGTTATGTTTAACGCGAACATTAACCACGTTAGAATCGAAGATCAAACAAAAACTAAGTTCCAAAGAGAAAATCTCAACAAGCTCAGACTGGACCATCTGAACGATGAAGAGACAACACTAATAAGAAACTTATGCGAAGAATATAAAGACATATTCCATGTAGAAAGCTTACCCTTAACTTTCACCAATGAAATTAAACACAAGATCCGCACGACAGATGATCAGCCAGTTTATGTAAAGAATTATAGATTTCCAGCTATACATAGAGCAGAAGTGAAGAAACAGGTCAATCGCATGCTAGAAGACAACATCATTCAACCGTCCAGCTCGCCTTGGTCATCACCTATCTGGATCGTACCCAAAAAGCTAGATGCATAGCGAAAAGCCAAATGGAGACTTGTTATAGATTACCGGAGGCTCAACGAAAAAAACAGTAGACGACAAGTTCCCCACTCCAAACATATCAGACATTTTAGAAAAACTTGGTAAATGCCAGTACTTCTCCACATTAGATCTCACTAGTGGCTTCCATCAGATAGAAATGGACCACACAGACATTGAGAAAACTACATTTTCAACTGACGAAGGTCACTTCGAATTTAAAAGAATGCCATTTGGTCTAAAAAACGCATTCCTCAACGTTCCAACGACTTAATGAACAACATCTTGAGAGGCTTAAATGGTGAAATATGTTCAGTATACCTAGACGACATAATTATCTACTCTACATCACTTCAAGAACACATCCATAATCTGCAAAAAGTCTTAAGATTAAGAGAAAAGAATTTGAAGGTTCAATTAGACAAAAGCGAATTTTTGCGCAAAGAAGTACAATACCTAGGACACGTAATCACGCCTCATGGAGTACAACCAGATCCCAAGAAAATAGAAGCCATAAAGAAATTTCCAATCCCAAAAATCCAAAAAGAAATCAAGAGCTATTTAGGACTACTGGGCTACTACAGAAAATTTATCAAAGATTTTACTAAGTTGACAAAACTCTTGACAGCTTGTTTAAAGAAGAATGTTAAAGTTACACACACCTCAGAATTTATAAATGCTTTTCAAAAGTCTAAAGAAGTACTCGTCAATGATCCCATTCTAATCTATCCAGATTTTAGTCAATCGTTTATCCTAACCACCGACGCCTCAAATGTAGCATTAGGCGCCATCCTGTCGCAGAAAACTCCACAAGGAGAAAAACCAGTCGCTTACGCATCTAGAACACTCAACCAAACGGAAACAAAATATTCAACCATAGAAAAGGAACTTCTTGCCATAGTATGGGCAACAAAATATTTCCGACTCTATCTGTATGGAAACAAATTCACAATTCATACTGACCACAGACCACTACAATGGTTAAGCTCACTGCGTGAACCAAACTCAAAATTAGCCCGTTGGAAATTAAGACTGGAAGAATTTGATTATGAGGTAAAATACAAAAAAGGCACAGAAAATAGAGTAGCTGATGCTTGATCAAGGATCGAAATAAACCCCTTGACGATTGAAGACAATGAGTCAATAATAGCAAACGTCAACGATAACGAAATAAATGAATTATTAAGAGAAATAGAAAGAACCGATAGTTTACAAACTCCTGAACCAACTTCAGAAACTGTCCAAGTTCCAGCAATGTCACCTTTGGACTTAGATGAACTCATCCCATACACAATAATCCACAAAACGGATACTCAACATACGCAAGAAGAATCGACATCAACTATCGCAATTTGCGAAGACCCTTTAGAAGCCAAAAAACATCAAATAATATTCCATGAAGTCTACGATTCCCCCTTATCACCAAAGTCAAGAAAGAAGACAACACGATTTACGACATACAAATACAAAGAAACAATCCACAACAACTAAAGAAAATACTAATAAAATACTGCAAACCCAACATAAAATACTACTGTTGGATTCCCCTCAGAAGAGTTATACAAGGCAGCCTGCAATATAATAACTAACACCTTTAATAGAATTAAATTATACAGATGCAACAAACGAGTACAACACATTTTGGATCCAGAAGAAAAAGAAACCATAATCAGAAATTATCACGAAAGTAAAACCAACCATAGAGGAGTAGACGCAACAATAGCTGCTTTAAGAAGACTGTATTATTGGAAAAATCTAGATAATATTGTCAGAGAATATATAAAAAACTGCCAAGTATGTACGAAAATAAAATATAATGCAACAAACATCGCAGAAAACTTGTTAATTTATTTTCGACACTATGGTATACCAACGAAGATACACTCTGATCGTGGAACCGAATTCGATAACAGAATCATACAAGAACTAACAAAATTGCACAAGATAGAGTGGCACTATTCAACTCCTTTTAATCATAATTCGCAAGGAATGATTGAACGGCTACACTCTACGCTAATTGAACATTACAGAGCGATTAACATAGAAAAGAAAGATAATCCCAAAGATATTATGAGATGTGCTATCTTGGCTTACAATACAATACATTCGACGACAAATTTTACCCCTCTTGAACTTCGTTTAGGACATACCAATTCCAGAGACCCATATGATATTTATTATGAAGAACAATATTTCCAAGACTACGTGAAATCCCATCAAGAAAAATTACGCCATACGTACGCGAAAATAAAAGAAAAACTACAGCTAGATAAAGAGAAAACAATCAATGAACGGAATAAAACAAGGAAAGAAATTCATTTTAAACCTGGGGATACAGTTTTTGTCAAGACACATGCGAGACCTAAAAATCGTCCCAAATTTGAAAGAACGTATGTAATCGAAACTATAACTCCACTTTCTACGTGCACTCTGAAAGATGCAAAAACCAACAGGTCAAGAGAAGTGCATACAAACGATTTACGTCTATCTTCTGTTGCAGATGTGCAACGTTCCACTTAACCATTTCGTTAGAAGAACCCAGAATCACCAATCTAAAGCACAACCCCGGCATATACTATCACAATCTAAGTACAGCGAAATTACAACAGTCCAAATGGACCCTGATTAAAACTATCGACTTCCAACGTGCACTGGATGAATATTCCTAACTGCAGCGAGATATTCAAGCATTAAGAGAAAATGTGCAAACGACAAATAGCTCTGAAAAATATAAAACAGAACTTCATCACCACCTAACCATCATAGAATTTACTATGAACGAGATTCAGCGAAAGATTAATCAATTATTCTTACGACCAAGAAGTAAACGAGGAGCAATAGACGAACTAGGCAGTATTATCAAGTTCATTACGGGAAATTTGGACGCCCAAGACGGAAAAAGATTCGAAGGCATTATTCGAGAATTGAAATAAAACCAGAAAGACTTAGACCAGAGAGTTAAGACGCAAGCGTCCCTAATGACAAAAACAATCGAAGTATTCATCGAAACCCTTACGAAAATCGTCAGCAATCAGATCACCGTCGAAACTAAACTAAATGAACTACAAACATACGTCAAAAAGTCAGAACAACGCGAAATGCAAATGTATTCATTCATCAATCTCCACACCACTCAAATTCTAATTTCATCATGGTTGAACTTATACCTACATCTATTTTCAACGCTAGAAGATGCTATAACTTTTGCAAAGTTAGCAATACTACATCCTTCAACAATCGATCCTAAAGATCTGGAAGCAGAAAAGCAAAATAGAAGATGCCATCAAACCCTTTATCTTACCTTACCAACCTGTCCATCAATATTTACCGTTATACGAAAGAATCGTTACTATAAAAGCATACCAAAAGGGAAACCTCCTAATCTTTCTAATCGAAGTACCTTTAACCATATATGAAATATACCAATACTACCACATGATACCCTTACGTGTAAAACATGAGCTCTTTATCAAATAATAATACCTAGTAAACCTTACCTCCTACACTCCGAGCAGAATAAAATGTTAAATAAAGAACAGTGAGAAGAAATCAGCATGCAAGAATATTTCTGCCAGAAACCAGACGACATCATCACCGCCCCTATCTGTGAAAGTGAATTAGTAAGTTTCGTGAGAAACAACACTTGTGTAGTGAAAAGGTTTGTTCTAACAAAATTCAAAGTGCAAGAAATCAAACAAGATATGTGGTTATTAGTGACACCTCAAGAAATAATAGGAACAATTAGGTGTAAAGCTAGAGACTTTAAATATCCTTTCTTAGGAACTTATGCAAATCAATTACCTTATCTATGCTCTTTATTTTTAGAAAACCAAATATTTACAACAAACGTAATGTCTACAAAAATTTCTAATATTGTTATGTTACCTAATGTTAGTGTTGATAAGAATAATGATTTTCAAAATGATATTAAAATTAAAGATTTACATTTATCTCTAGAACACGTAAACTTGAATGATATTAACGATGTATCAAAATAATTCGGTCATTTAGCGCATCATCAATTACCAGCGCAAGATAATATTGTATCACATGTTTCTTTAGGATTAATTGTAACTTTTATTATTATTTTATTATTTGTGAGTTTTGGTGTTTTGTTTAGATTCCATTTTTATCAAAGGAAAACTTTCACACCTGAACCAGTGGTGCAAGATCAGCGCTTCGACATCGTGCACCCCTAAAGTTCCTTCATCAGTAGGTATTGGTCCACCTGGGCCAGACAGAAATTGACATGCCATGTGGCATGCCAATGGCATGGCTCCTCCCCCTGCTTCTGATTGGCTACCCCCACTCCTGTAGCTCCTCCCCTTGCTTCTGGTTGGTCGCAGCCATCTTGGATTTCCCCGCCTACTTCTCTCTGATTGGTTAACCCCCACCCCTGTAGCTCCTCCCCTTGCTTCTGATTGGTTGAAGGCAGCCATTTTGGAACGTCTGGCTCCATTCTACCACGCCCTGGCGCCAGGCTACCACGCCCGCCGCCATTACGGGAATCTGTATTACCGGCAAACTGAGTGCTACCAATAGAGGGCGTAATGCTACAATTAGTGTGTATTGCTAAGAGAGGGCGTCATGAAGGGATCTGTATTATCGATGCGTTGTGTACTACTACTAGGTGGCGTGTCATGAAGAAGAAGAAGAAATCTGTATTAATACAGAGAGGCAACCATTTTTATATCACAGCATCTTGCGTGCGCGCGCTAAATTTGAATCTGTCAATTTTAAATATTTGTCATTTTTGCATCTGTCATTTTAAATCTGTCAATTTTGCTTCTGTCATTTTAAATTTGTCATTTTTGCATCTGTCATTTAAATCTGTCATTTTGAATTTGTCATTTTTGCATATGTCATTTAAATCTGTCATTTTAAATCTGTCATTCTTAAAGCAACCATCTTACCAGATTTGAATTTTAGCGCTAACTCTGGGATTGGATCCTTTCACTAAGCTGAAACGTTTCCACCACTACCTTTTCTAGAAGAAATAATAAAGCCATATAGGAATTAAAAAAAAGTTATGTTTATTAATATAGTGTTAAGGCTACATTTAATTTATAATAAAAAAAAATGTTGATAGAATGCTGGTGCTTGAGGACTTCAGGACTGACCTCTGTTTTCTATTTGTGGTTCCAGGGGCTGTAACAACAACGACAACAATAGAACATTAAAAAGGGGTTTTATTGTATAAACTTGATGTTTACTCGTACCTTATTTAATTCCACAAACAGGCAATCATCATAACAGTTTGTTTTCCCCAAGTACATCAAACCTAAAGAAATCGTTTTAGCTTCAATCTGCTGGTTAAGCTCTGTAACCCTTTGATCTGTTAACTTATCGCTGATTCGCTTTGGTAGAAATGTAACATGCTTTTCAGCAACAATAATCACACTTTGACGCTTATCACGGCAAACGACTCTTTTGAATTGTAGTATCTCTGCAATTTCTTTTATTTTGTAATCACATAACTTCTTGATTGGCTTCTGGCTAACGGGAGATTTGTTCAATTGTTGTATTAGCAAATCCATTTTTTTTTCTATGTAAAAAAATAAACAAAAACTTAACACACAAGAATAATAAATGATTATTTTAACATACCTAGTTCAAGCAAACAATAACAATATTACTATCACCGTAACCGATGTCAAGAACAAACTAAAACGGCAGGAGGGTTTGACTAAGCTTTTATAAACTTCGAACCTGCGCGAATGAACACGATTTTAGATAAAATCTTAATTTATTACCCTTCGGAACAAAAAAAAAGGGTATTGTTAAAAAAGGGATCGACACCTGCACTGTCAAAGTAACACGAGTAGATAAAAATCTAAATTTATTACCGTCGGAGCAAAAGGATATCATTAAAAAAGGTAGACATCTGCACTGTCAAGTAACACGAGTAGATAAAAATCTTAATTTATTACCCTTCGGAACAAAAAGGGTATTGTTAAAAAAAAGGGATCGACACCTGCACTGTCAAGTAACACGAGTAGATAAAAATTTAAATTTATTACCATCGGTGTCGTTTTTATAATTTACTACAACATTAAAAATTTTAAATTCAACTTTTAGATGTAACTATTGATAACCATTTAATTTATTACACACACACACACAGACCCTGAGCAAAGAAACTCGTTAACAAACAAAAGAACACCTGCGCTGTCAATGTAGGTAGCACTTATCTATGTGACCGATCTTCTAAATAAAGGTTGACTGTGTTAGAGCATTAAAAGTATTTTGTCATACTTTAGACATTTAATTAAAAATATACCTATTTAAAGAAATGGTTTTTTTTCGATTTATCATAATCACATTTAACAGAAAAGTTTCAATGGATTATAATATTGATATACTGTAATAGCAAAATAATCAAACATTTCATCACTCTTTGTATTATTAAGTACCTGTAAATCTCGCACGTTGACGGGTCTGTTTTCTAAAGCTATTTCCAGGTAAAAGACCTTTCTGTCTCTTAGAGCATTTAAAAGAACACACTTTAAATTTTTATAGAATTTTCTTTAAATAAAAAGCACACAATTAAATCAAACCTCAACTGTTTGCCACGTTCATTTATGAGTTGAAAGTTATAAACACATCCTTAAAAGGGAATCATATCGAATTTTGACAACAATCTGTCTATAGCCTAATAAAAATAATATAATATTACCATTGCATTCTCTGTTCGCACAATACGTTGAAATTTATCACATACCTAAACACAAATAGAACCGAGAAAGACACTAAAGTACAAAAGGCGATATCGAATGTAACCTTTATTTAATACAGACAGGGTCATAACTTATTCGTCACACCTGCGTTCAATAAAAAACGGTATGACAGTTGAATGAATTATATCCCCAGAGGGTTAGAGTGGTACACCGTTTTTATTCTAATAGATAAAATCTAGAAGGTATGTCAACTCTGCTGCAGAAAATAACATTTCAAACTGATTTATGACCCGCACGTGTTCACCGGAGAGAACGCTTTGTTCCTTTGTTAAGCGGGCAAATTGACTCGAGTTTTATTTTTATCTTATTGCATAATATTGCGCAACAATTCGAACCTATAAAGCCAACCACGGAAGTAGACAATCACTTGTTTGGGGTTACTCGAGACATCAACACATGTATGTTTTTTATGCGTACTGTTAATTATTACGTTTGTGTTTGAAGTGATTTGTGCCATTCTTGATTGTTATTACCAATTGTTGCTACAGAGTCTATGTGAAATCTACAGCTTTAATCGAACAAAAAGGTAGGATTTATTATTATTATTGTTTTTTATAATAATCGGCAATCTCGTCCTCGCATGATTTTTCACGACACTGTAACATAATCGGTTTAAAATAATTATTTAAGTTACATTTGAACAATATATAAGGTATTTTGTTTATAATAATAATGGTAAATTTGAAATTTCAGCAGGAATAGTTTTATATTTTTAATTTCCCTAGTTTGATTATCGATTAAAGTAGTAATTGTTTTATGCGAAGTGTGATCGTTATTAGTTGTTTATCTAGGGGTTGTAACATAGTTATTTAAATCATAATTTGAGGTTATGCTTTTTAGATTGGCTAAAAGACTTTATTAATTTGCATTAAAATTGATCTTTATAATTAATTTATAATATTTAATAGTTTGCAGCGTATTTAAACATTAATAATAATTAGTCAATGTTTATTTAAATTAACAGCATATAATCTTTGTTGTTTTTAGCCGTTCCTTATTTATTTTTTAGAATAATAATCTATCAAAGGGATTTAGTAACAATTTTAAACTCTATATTTGTTTAAATTAGATTGTTGTTAAAAAAGTGTAATATCGATTAAAAGGTTTTATTAATTTGCATTGAAACTGATCTTTCTTTAACTTTGTCAAAGCAAATAATTTATAATATTTAATAGCTTGCATTGCATTCAGAGGTTATTGTTTATTTTGCGTCAATTTTTTTTTACCATCACGTAGCATCTAAGCTTTTTATTTTTAATTAGGGGTTAAGAGAAGCAGTTCGTGAATGGTAAAAGATTTATCTGTCCATTTGTCGCTATATGATTTCTTACCTGTTGCTGTTATATTTCAAACAATTTTAGCTTATTTTGTTGTTTATAATAATAATCTGTCAAAGGGATTTAGTAACAATTTTAAACTCTATATTTGTTTAAATTAGCTTGCTATTAAAAGTTTAAGAATGGCTAAAAGACTTTATTAATTTGCATTAAAATTGATCTTTATAATTAATTTATAATATTTAATAGTTTGTAGTGCATTTAAACTTTAATAATAATTAGTCAATGTTTATTTAAATTAACAGCATATAATCTTTGTTGTTTTAGCCATTGTTAAGTGTGCAAGTGCGATATTTTTACTATTGTTGTTGTTGTTACTCCTGTACAAAATGTCTTCTCTCTACGAAATTATCGATGAGAACGTGTCCACCATCAAGAAATTCGGCACCCTGAAACACCGTCTGGTGTTTAAAGTAGCCGTTGCGTCAGACGGTGTAGACCATTTGGAACATTTTAAATCAGCCATCAACGAAATTTTGCGGGATGTGTTAAGCCGAGCACAACCAAACGATAAAGTAGGGGCCATATTTGAGTTTGACAGTTTCAAACAAAAACTTCCCGGCTACATGAGCCTCAGGCGCTCTGATGAAATCACCATCAATGATGTCTGGGGCATTTTAGAATCGATTTTACAGAGCGATCCTGAAGCCCTGAGTTCGGACACCTTCAGACTAATAGCTACTATTGTAACACCACCTGCTGGACAAGGTCGCTGTCGTAACGGCACGTACAGCACCTTTGCCGAAGAGTGTAGCCGTCGCAGAGGTATTGTCACGATTAACACCACCTCCAGTGACAATCTATGCCTACCCAGGGCTTTGGTCGTAGGCAGGGCTCACGCAGATAACAGTGCTGATTACAAGAAGATCCGTCAAAAGCAGACCGTGCAAAAGATAAAGGCCGAGGAAATGATGCGGGATGCTGGAGTAGCTTTCATTCCACCGGAGGGAGCCGGGGTCAATGAATTAAGGTTGTTCCAGCAGTTCCTGGCCCCCAACTACAAGATAGTAGTGTATAGCTACGGCTCGAAAGGGCGTTCACTTATCTTTGAGGGGGTCGTTGATAATGATGCCGCAACAAAGAACATCAATCTGTTGTATCACGAGCATCATTATAACGTCATAACATCATTGACCTCAGCCTTTGTCTGCCGTTATTTCTGCGAGCACTGTCACGTACCCTATAACAACAAGAGAGATCACCGGTGTAAAAAGTCCTGCGTAGGCTGCGGTAGCTCTCCGCCCTGCGAAAGAACAGCGCAGCTGATTAGGTGTCCGGACTGCAGGCGAGACTTTAAAAGTCAAGCCTGATTTAACATCCATCAGGAGGGCAACATGTGCCTGGAAGTTAAAAAATGCGAGGGATGTTTCAAAACCATCAACATCAAGACCCGGAAGCAGGCTCACGTGTGCGGGGAGATCTATTGTAAGATCTGTCAGAGTCATAAACCCGAAAACCATTTCTGTCATATACAGCCGGCCGGGCCTAGGAACACAAAGCAAGACACCTTGTTTGTGTTCTTCGACCTGGAGACCCGGCAAGAGAAAGAAATTGCGCCCGGTGTCAACCTCCACGAGCCGAATCTATGCGTTTTCCAGCAAGTCTGTTCTGAGTGTTACAACAACGACTCATCATCAACTGCTACCAGTTGTGTAAGATGTGGTTTGCGAGAACAGATCTTGCGAGGAAAATGCATCGATCGGCTTTTGAACTATCTTAGACTCGCGGAAATTATTCAAAAAGGTTGTAGCAGTTGCCCATAACGGGAAAGCTTTCGATACGCAATTTATTCTAAATTATCTGATAACCAACACCTCATTACACCCGGAACTCATTATGCGCGGTTCAAAAATTCTGCTGCTGCAACTAGATAATTTAAAATTTATCGACTCCCTCAACTTTTTCCCCATGGCTCTGGCTGACTTGCCTAAAGCGTTCGATCTACCGGCTCCCAAAGGATACTTCCCGCACCTCTTTAACACCGAGGCGAATGCCCATTACGTGGGTCCTCTTCCGGACATCAAATTTTACAGCCCCGACACCATGAAACCCCAGGCTCGTAAAGCGTTCCTAAAGTGGTACGAGGCGAACAAGGACACGGAGTTCGACATGCAACGTGACCTGGTCGAATATTGTCGAACAGACGTCGATATTTTGAAGAGAGCCTGTATCCACTTTAGGAATCTCTTTATTGACGAATGCGACGTTGACCCGTTCACGGAAGCCATCACCATCGCCTCTGCCTGTAATCTCATGTTCCGGAGGAAATTCCTCAAAGAAAGCACCATTGGACTGATACCAAAGGGTGGTTATAGACGCACAGATAACCAGTCTAAAGTAGCTCTCCAATGGCTGTTGCTGGAAGAACATCAAAGAGGTGTTGAGATTCAACACGTCGGCAGGCAGAGAGAAGCTATCGTGGGCGGGTTAAAGGTTGACGGGCTGTATGGTAATACCATATTTCAATTTCACGGGTGTTACTTCCATGGATGTCCCACCTGCTTCACTACCCGTCGCAACGAGCCTCTACACGACGATCCTAGCGACACCATGGATATGAGGCTCGAGAAGACCCGAGACTCAACAGAGAAGTTAAAGTCGCTAGGATACGAGGTTGTTGAACAGTGGGAATGTCGCTTCCGAAGGCAGTTAACACCCGAATTCAGACAGCAGGTTGAGAAACATCCCTTGTTAGTAAACACGCCCTTAAACCCGAGAGAGGCATTTTACGGCGGCCGTACAGGGGCAGCAAAATTAAAGAGAGTTGCAAAAGACGGGGAAAAGATCCGGTATGTAGATGTATGCTCCCTTTATCCTTGGGTATGCAAGTACGCCAAATTCCCAGTTGGCCATCCAGAAGTTTACGTAGGCAAGGCGGCTTGTGAAAATCTAATCAGGGATAAAGGGGGCCTGGAAAACATCAACGGCTTGGTAAAATGTACAATGTTACCGCCACAAGATCTATACCATCCGGTCTTACCCGTCAAGATGCACCAAAAGCTGCTGTTTCCTCTATGTCGCACTTGCGCCGAAGAATTGAACCAGGCCGAATGTGAGCACGGCGTAGAGGACCGAGTCATCAACGGAACCTGGGTCTTGGACGAACTGGTAATGGCCATACGAAAGGGTTACATCGTGCAGGACATACAAGAGATCTGGTCGTACGATGTAACCCAGTACAACAAAGCGTCCAAGACCGGGGGACTGTTTTCGGGTTTCATCGACAAGTTCCTGAAGATGAAGCAGGAAGCCAGCGGTTGGCCATCTTCAATAACTACCAACAGCGAGGATGGTATCGATGGAGCCCGGAAACAGTACGTTGATGACTACTTCGAGAACGAGGGAGTCTCCTTGGATTCGTTGAAGATCGTCAAGAACCCTGGTTTGAGATCGTTGGCCAAACTGATGCTGAATTCCTTCTGGGGTAAGTTATAATAACCTTATGTAGTTTTCTTTACTTAATATTTTTTTTTGTATTCTAGGGAAATTTGGTCAGCGCGAGAACCAGGCGAAAACAGCCATAATCAGCGAGTCCAAGGAGTTTTTCGACCTGTTGTCCAGCCCAGGCGTAGAAGTTAATCATGTGCAGGAAATAAATGACGAGGTGATTGCGGTTAACTGGCAGCATAAAGAGGAAGCAGCAGATCCTCTGTCGTCAGTTAACGTGGTCATCGCGGCATTTGTCACTGCACAGGCCCGTCTTAAGCTGTATTCCTATTTGGATCAGCTAGGAGAGAGAGTATTATACTATGACACAGGTAAGTCATTGTACTATCAAACATCAACACCGTTTATATTAGAGTTAATTTTTTTTTCGTTGTTTCAGATTCCGTAATATACGTTTCGAAGCCGGGCGACTTCGAGCTACCAACAGGAAGCTTCCTGGGCGACCTCACAGACGAGCTCGAAGAGTACGGTCCCGGATCGTATATTATAGAGTTTGTGTCAGGCGGGCCGAAGAACTACGCCTACAAAGTTTATTCACCGACCACGGGACAGATACACGTGGTCGTCAAGGTCAAGGGCATCACCCTAAACCACGCCGCGACTCAAAAAATAAACTTTGAGTCCATGCTTAGACTGCTGGAAGGTATGGACGAAAAGATTATTGTAGAGTCCAACAACATCCGGCGTACGGCTGACCATCAGCTTGTAACGCGAGCGGAATCAAAAGTCTATAAGATAACGTTCTCGAAGAGACGACGTGTAGAAGATTTTGATTCCGTTCCGTTCGGCTATAACAACAAGCGACCACGTGTATAAACATTAAACCCCTCTTGTATATATGTAAGTGTATAGTAGTATAGTTGTATTTTTAAGTTTTGTAAAAATTTGTATAGGTAGTATTATATTTAGATCTTAAGTAGTAAAATATTATCATAATGTATATAATTATTGTACAGTTCAAGCGTTGTAGTAATAGATATGTGTATAGTAGTATAGTTGTATTTTTAAGTTTTGTAAATTTTTGTATAGGTAGTATCATATCTAACTCTTAAGTAGCAAAATATTTGTATAGTAATAAGTACATGTACAGTTCAACTGTAGTAGCAGTAGTCGGGGGTTATGTTAATCACAAGAGATCGACCTTCGGCTTGATGTAATTATTATTATAAGTGATGATGATGATGATGTCTAGGTTTATACTTTGTGTATACTATATTCGAAATTATTTAAGAATGTAATAATTAGGTAATTAGTTGTTGTTGTAAATTGTTCAATCATCTTTTGTCAGTATAGTGTAGTTATAATAATAATAAGTGAAGCTGACAAGAGTTATACTTTATGTACAGTAATTATTAGAAAAGATGGTGAAACTTAAGGGTGATTGAATGTAAATTACAAGAGGATACTCTGGGGAACATACTCATGAAATAGATCTGATAAACGCGATTTTGTTCTTTTCAATTATGTAGTAGTAGTAGTAGATCAAGACATTGTTGAAAAGAATATTTGGCATAACAAAGCGTACAAAGCATTCAATAAGATGTTTCATGAAAAAATGAGTATGTCTTCATGGTTATCGGAGCAGATTTCAACCTAATAATAATTGTTTAGTTATTTTGATTATTGTCTAGTTGTTTAATAATTTTAAGAAACATTGTCGTAGAATAAAAGATGTTCTATCATGGTTATCCGAGAACAGATAGTTGTTTAAGTATTGTTTTGTTGTTTAATAATGTTTTGAGAAAGATTGTCATAGAATAAAAAGATTAATGTTTTATATATGTGTATTATTACTATTCTCCCCATCTATACCACGACATGAAAAGTGATAGCTATAACGGAGAGAGAGAGAGAGAATGAGGTAATTACCTACGAACACCTGCCTGTGATGATGATGACGTGTCAGCGACAGGATGAAACTTGTCTGCCAGCGATGCCTGCCTGTTTACCGTATGCGTGTTACTGAGCATGCGCTGGATCTAGGTAAGCATAGGTGACTATATAAAGCCGGCCGTTGTTAGCGTGTAGCAGTAGACAGTACGTGTGCAACAGCAGCAGCAGCAGCAGCAGCAGCAATTACGATGATGGCTAGCAGTCCTAATTATTGTTATGATAACTGTGAGAGCGAACCTCTGGAAATAGGTAAGTTATTGTTGTTTATAAAACTTCAAGTTTGTATGCTAATTTGTGTCTATTTTGTTACTTCTTTAGATGAAGAAGGTTCGGATGTTGCAGATCATGCATCATCATCATCAACAGCAAGTACCTACAACGACGACGGTCAAGCGTGGAACAACGAAGTCGAAGAAACAGGTAAGTTGTTTAAAACTTTTGTGTGTGTGTTTATGCTTATATTAATCGATTATTGTATTATTATTGTTTAGCATTCCTGTCGCAGCAGCAGCCTCTATACTACGCTGATGACGCTGTAGCAGCATCAGCAAACTTTACCAAACTCATAGATGCACCAGTAGCAGCAGTAGCAGCAGCTAAACGTGAAGTACGTGTTCAACTGCTCGGGGCTGTCCAGTATCCGCTGTATGTTACGAGACCTCCCGGGGAAAAAGAAAACTACGACCATATACACAACATCCAAGTAGGACTTATTCAGCCCGATGACGACGACGACCAGGGAGAATTTGCCATGGTAGTGAAGCTCGAGTGCGTGAATAGCATATGTGAGTATGGTGAATTGGTGTTGTCGGAACGGGACTGGTTCGAGCTGTATGATATACGAGTCGAGGTAATGTTTAAAAATTTCTTTCATGGTTGCTGCTGTTGCAACAAGGACAACAGTGTACTACATTGCGATAAACATTTGAAATTCCATTTATGTGACAATTTATACATCGAGATTATTCACAACGAGTTTTTCGGCAACAGGGTTGCCATACATGATACACAGCGGACTATAACCTTAAAAGATTACGAGTTTCAGTCTATACTGCATTTAGCACCATTGATCAATCATCATGCTCGAACGTTACGTCACCTCGACTTTTCACGTTTCTACCACGCAAACATAGAGAACGTAGCAGAAGGTCAACTGAGACGCCATGAAGATGCCTATAAATCGCTCTCGACATCCGATTCAATTTTATTCACGTCCGAACTGTTATGCGGATACTACTCAGCTACCAGTTTAATAGACAACACAGCAGCAGCAGCAATTGGTGGTGGATTGAACTCGTTCATTTTATTAGAAATAATAAAACATTATCCGCAAAAGTTTATCGATGCCGTACGTACACGACTGCAATCATATCAGCAGCAGCAGCAGTCGGAGACGTCAACGACAACAACGTTTGCACCGTCGTATTAAGAACACCATGGCGGAAATAAACTATCTTAGAAATAGGCTGCAAAAATATTTGAACAATTTGCAAGTGTTACGCGATGATCTCAACTCATACTGTGTAATGAATAATTTGTCAAATAATATGTTACAATTGTCCATTAAATATCAAAATAAATAATATGTATAAACATTGTTGTTGTTGTTGTTTCATTTACTAGCACAGGGTGAAGGGGTTGACTATATAAAAAGGTAGATCGTTATCAGCGAGAGAGTACACGAATAAAGCCGAAGATTTCCGACGGCGAACATCCTAAGCTACAAATCCGGTAGTCATACTATGAGAGAGAGAGAGAGAGAGAGAGAGAGAGAGAGAGAGAGAGAGAGAGAGAGAGAGAGAGAGAGAGAGTTTCAACTTAGTGAAAGGAGGATCCAATCCCATAGTTAGCGCTAAAATTCAAATCTGGGAAGATGGTTGCTTTAAGAATGACAGATTTAAAATGACAGATTTAAATGACAGATGCAAAAATGACATATGCAAAAATGACAGATTTAAATGACAGACGCATAAATGACATATGCAAAAATGACAGATGCAAAATGACAGATTAAAATTGACAGATTTAAAATTGCAGAGGCAAAAATGACATATGCAAAAATGACAGATGCAAAAATGACAAATTTTAAATGCATAAATGACATATGTAAAAATGACAAATTTTAAAATAGATTCAAATTTAGCGCGCGCACGCAAGATGCTGTGATATAAAAATGGTTGCCTCTCTGTAGTAATACAGATTTCTTCTTCTTCTTCATGACACGCCACCTAGTGCGTAGTACACAACGCATCGATAATACAGATCCCTTCATGACGCCCTCTCTTAGCAATACACACTAATTGTAGCATTACGCCCTCTATTGGTAGCACTCAGTTTGCCGGTAATACAGATTCCCGTAATGGCGGCGGGCGTGGTAGCCTGGCGCCAGGGCGTGGTAGAATGGAGCCAGACGTTCCAAAATGGCTGCCTTCAACCAATCAGAAGCAAGGGGAGGAGCTACAGGAGTGGGGGTAGCCAATCAGAAGCAGGGGGAGGAGCCATGCCATTGGCATGCCACATGGCATGTCAATTTCTGTCTGGCCCAGGTGGACCAATACCTACTTTCATCGGCCCGGAGAAGTTAACGTACCTGATACACCCTTAGGTCGTGGGGTCATAAGATATGTATTTAAAGCAGGAACTACTATTTTAATCTTAATTGTTTTGTTTATTCAGTAAAAACTCTTTGATAACCAATTTTATATATGCATGTAAAAAAGGAAATCAATTTCAGTTATTATGTTAGTTTTTAAGTTTTAACATTACTAGACTAATATATTAATTCCGTGTAGAATTAAATAAGTAAATAAATATTTTTTATTATTTAATTCATACGCGTTATCTTAATTCGCTTTTTGAAACTTTGAAATTGCCTAGACAGTAACGAAGATATGACCAATTTATTCCGACAATGTATAAATTACTGCTAAGCAGCGATCGTTATATCTCTATTTTCACCCGTCTTCCGTTTCATTCTAACGCACTGCTCTTACCAGGTTCGTAAATACATACAACTATGTATTAGCACAATATTGGAGTTACAAATGTAGGTAATTTAACATTTTGTTGAAAAAAATTATAAAATTCTTACTGTTTTTGTAAATACGACATTAACCTTAACACAGAGAGTTCTTCAAGTTATTCTATAACAGAGATATGCCAGATATTGAACACCGATATTGCCAGACGAATTTAGGGGATTGATATACACCCTAAATAGCATCCGATAACGTACTCGATACCTTTCAATGTACAACGGGCAACAAAATCCGCTTTCAGATTTACTTTACTAATAGGCTTTTGTGTTGTTTAAGTAACAACTGTCTAACCAAGGAAAGGGACAAAGGAAAGAGATAAGAATGCAACTTTTCCTAATTAATCAATCATTGTCTCCTGTAGTAATCAGCTTCGGAAGGAGAAGGATTTTATCTTTCTTTCTTTATATGGGGTTTGACTATAATTAACGTAGAAGAGAATTTTCTTGATCCTACTAAGCTGAACCAGTTTTGGAAAAATATTTCGCTGGAAACATGTAAAACGGGTCATTATTGTAATGTCTATAACAGTACGTTTAACTTACAATTTCCTGTATTTAAAAAAATTGTGTTAATCTTTGTGAAGGTATTGGCTTTGCTGATATGCTTCAATTTTTCCAAATATTGATTTTATTATAATATTTTACACCGTTGTATGAATGCAGGCACTTGGATTACTGTATTCTGGACAAGAGTGAATATAGTTTGATTTCATTTATGTTGTCATTTGTATGGGAACTTGCAAAGCATCGTTTGACCTTAAAAACGTGTAAGCAAATTTTTTTATTTAAGTTTTTCTTTTATTGCAAATATTTTTCTATGTAAACTGCATATGTATGGGTTACGTTGGGTAGCTATGTAGTCATTTCTTGTATAGGCATAGCTGGAGTTAATGAGTTTTTATTGTAATTAAGTTTTAATGAGATTTGTGACCGTTGGTTGTTTTCGTTGATTTTCTCAGTTATCGTTTATTTTAGATCATAAGTGTGTTATACTGTTTTAATTGTACCTTTGTCAGCTACATTTCTGTATTTTTAGTTTTTAGATTAGTGCTAATTATTGACACATGTTTTTCGTTAGTGACGTCATGATAAAATTTTGATGTGCGATTGTTTTGGAAATTTGTGTTGTTTTTCGATTGTTTTGGTGAAACCTATATAAACTCCGGGGAAAAAGAACAATTTCAGTCGATAAAACGCATTGGGAGTGTCCATACTCGACTTCAGACCAAAAATCTGCAAAATAAAGTAAAGTTAAGTGATAACCAAATGTTTTTTTTCACCACAACACGACGATTTTTAACAAAGTGTTTATGGAATTGAATAGTTACCTGAATATTTAAATCAAAGAAGATTTATTTTCGTTCTTCAACAATTATATGGAATTGTGCTCGATTTATTGTTTAAATCAATAAGAAGATATTTTTGTTGTTTTCATTCTAACAATTATCATCGATTTGGATTATCGACATTATATGGATCAGCTATTGAATTGAAGCTGTGTGAATTACCTATAATACAACAGAAAATACATTTGAGTGGATTCGTTGACGTTTATATACAAGGTAAATCGAAAATAAAAGGATTTGGTTCATATTAGGAACAACAAAATCATAAAGACATTTTTTTAATAAATTTAGAATTTATTTTTCTTATTTGAGTGTTTTTCAATAACAAAGTTGTAACATTTAAACAATTTCAATTTGTTTATTCACAAAAATACTTAATTTTTCGTTAGATAAATTTATTCAGCAATTGTAAATATTTTTCTTATCCGATAAACTTATTTGATGCCAGTTTGTTGAAATGGAGACCAGTTACAACTTCCATGTCAGGTTGGTAACTAATTCAGCAAGCTCAAGGAAGATTTTCCATTTTTTAACCTTTCTGTTTAAGTATTTTTTTATTTTCTTTTTTGAAATACATTTTCTATTTATCATAATAAAAATAAAGATCTGTGTTTTAATTTATCTATGTGTTTATTTATTTGATGTTTATGCAAGAATCCATTTATTTTCTTCACATACAGAGTTGAAGCACAGAAGAGAGACAATCAGAACGTAAACTCATGAGCGCGGGAAAAGTGTGCACATCGAAGTCGCGCCGATGCAGCGGCCATGTTTTCAGAGGAGAATTCAGTAGCGTAACAGCGTTTGAGTTAATTGGTTGTGTACCAGTGGTGGCGTTTTGTTTAAACATGAGTAAAAGAAAAAGTGGTATGGTTTGTGCGGTAAAAAAGTGCGAAAACAAAGCCTACAATTGTAATTTGTCCTTCTTTACTTTTTCAAAAGAAAACAATCGAGCAAGGTAAGAAACTACATACCTATCGAGTTAACTAATGAAACTATATTCAAGTTTTGCTTTTTTGTAGAGCTGAGAGATGGTTAGTGGCATGCAATCGGGAAGACCTTCTGGAAAAAGTCGACAAACTCGACAGTTATAGATTGTGTGCTGCACACTTTGAAGACAAAATGTTTATGAATGATCTTCAAACTCGTTTGTTGCCAACTGCTTTGCCAACAATATTTCCTTTTTTGGAAGGCAGCTCAAGTCAACATAGACACGTCGAACATAATTATTGTGTTACATCAGGACAAACTTGGAATTCCACTACAAAGCAACCTTACAATTTGGTTTCTGATGCAGCAAAATCTGAAGAACACATTCCAGCGGATGATGGTGAACCCCTTCAGAAAATCAAAATTTTGTCAGATGTTGTGCTTCATAAGCCTATCTCTCCCGTTTTTTCGCCAACAGAAACTTCCGCTCTAGTTAGTCCTCCACGCTCTTCACCCGGAAGTACACTAACAGAATTGAAGTTATCATGCAGAACACCTCGAAAAGACAAATTAAGGCAGTGTATTAAGAAATTAAGAAACGAAAATAGCCAATTACAGAAGAAAAACCAGCAACTTCAGGAGGAGGTCGATAAACATACACATACTGACATAAATAATATTTCCCTACAACAGTACATGCAGCTAACCTCCAAATTCTGTCCATCACAGGAACTTGCTACTTTTATCAATACTCAAATATCACAAGTCCAAAAACATCCCAAAGGTCGAAGATATTCTTTGGATTTCAAAAATGAGTGTCTGGCTATGTATTTTGCAGGTCCAAAATTGTACCGAAAAAAACTGATGCAACAATTTTGTTTGCCAACACCAACAACATTATTGAAATTGGTAAAAAACATCAAAATGAGAGTTGGAGTGAATAATCCGGAACTGTTCGAGATACTTCACATGAAAGTTAGAAATTTTAGTGAAGAAGATAAACTGTGCGTTCTTTGTGTGGATGAAATGGCTATAAAAGCCAATTTATTTTATGCCACAGGTTCAGATAGTATAATTGGTCTAGAGGATAATGGTACAGGCAAAAAAGTGTTTAAGCCTGCATTAACGGCAACAGTGTTCATGATCAGGGGTTTACAAAATAAGTGGAGTCAACCTATATGTTATAATTTTTTTCATTCAACCTGCCCCGCACAAACCTTGAAACAGACTATTAATGATTTAGTTACTAAGTTAAAAGAAATCGGTTTAACTGTTTGTGTTCTGGCCAGTGACATGGGCTCGAATAACATTCAGTTAAAAAACATTTTAGAAGTAACCCCAAGCAACCCCTATTTTTTTGTCAATGAACAAAAAATTATTTATATGTTTGACATTCCTCATTTGATTAAGGCGCTTCGAAATATGTTGCAGAAACACAATTTTGTGGATAGACATGGCCAAGAAATTTCATGGAAGTATCTTGAACAGTTTTATAATCATGATAAAAACTACCCTGATAGAGCTGCTCCTAAATTAACAGATTCGCACATTTACCCTACTAATTTTGAAAAAATGAAGGTTAAATTTGCTTCACAACTCTTTAGCAAAACAGTAGAGTGCGGGTTAAATTTATATATTCGGTTCGGGGTTTTACCTGCGAGTGCCGCTAGAACAGCACAATTTGTAGGGATGATAGATAAATTATTTGATCTGCTGAATTCATCTCATACGTCCAATGCAAAAGAATTTAATCGCGCTTTTAAAGGAGAACAGTATCAGATAGATTTCTTAAATGAATGTCTTCAATTTTTTAGCGAAATCAAAATCGTGGACAAAACTGGCAAAGACGTAACTAACCGCATGAAATTTGTAAATTGTTTTATAATCACTATCAAAGGGTTGATAGAGTTATGGGATTGTTTAAGCGAAAAATTTAAATTTCTTTTTACACGGAGACTTAACCAAGATGTTCTAGAAAATTTCTTTGGTGCAATTCGTCAACAAAATGGAAACTGTGTCAACCCGACTGTGATTCAATTTCAAAGGTCATTTAAAAAACTTTTATGCGTTAAACTGTTTCATTCGGGTACCGAGAATTGTGAGGGTGATACGGATAGCATGTTGTTAAAATTAAATGATATAAATGTTGTAGACGAAGCCGCCACAGTTCCATTACCTGATAATGAAGCAGTTATTGATTGTGATTATCACACAAGTGATATTTTACAAAAAAATTTTGAGCGCTATGTGTGTGGTTATCTTATCAGGAAATGCTTACGTATTCACACTTGTTCTGTTTGTGTAGACTACGCTAACAGTGTCAAAGATTTGTACGACACAACGTTGTTTTGTTACTTCAAAGCATATGAAAATGCGGAAAAGAGTACTTTTGGAAACCTGATGATGCCTGATGATAATTTTGTGTTATATATTTCAAAATTGCACATTGTCTTCCAAAGTCACTTTGAACAGCTTAGCATCTATTCAAATATTTTGAAACAATTTATGCAGTTAAGTGAAATCATTTTCTTTCAACATCCTTGCAACAATTTTCCTCACTCCTACGTTACTAAATTGTATTTTAGATTAAGAATATTTTATACCATGAAACGTATTAATAGAAATTTGAAATGTCGAAATCAAAACAAACTGATTATTTGGAGACACGAATAAATTATTTTTTGCAGTTCATAGTTTTTTATTTTATATTATAACTTGATTCATTAATATGTACATACTATTATAGTTGTAGTCGAAAACACATTGAACAATGCACAGTCCAACATAGCGTCATTTATCTTTTGATTCGGTTTTTACTGACCCTCATAACTTGCGCACACCCGGACCTGAAGCTCGGGCTCACATTTTGTACATACGGGCCTGATATTCTCCTCTAGAAACATGGCTGCCGCTGGCTGACAAAGATCAAAGGCGGCATTGCCAACTGTGCGTTCTGATTGGTTGAAGTTTGCTGTTTGTGCAGTTGCAGAAGTCTAAGTGCATTAATAGTAAGTTTCTTTTTCCAGGTACAGGAATTAATAAGATCAATGTAAATTTTTTATCTCATGCTCTATCGAATTAAACCTGAGTCAGCCTATTTGGGTAAAAGAAAATTTAGGTGTTATTTAAAATTTATTTATTAAAGCTAGCCAAAGTAGGTAATTTTAACATCATTAATTTATTTAATTTTTTTTATTTAAATAATAACATCTCAATATGAATTCTTTTATTACATGATAGTTTGATAATTTGAATACAGTCGATTTCGGTCGCATGTTAATTTACGAATTCAAATTTGTATTTCGTATTTCGAAATTGTAGTCTGTTTCGTAATGAAATCAATAGAAATAATCTATATATATAAAAGAAAGTCGTGTTAGTTACACTATTTATAACTCAAACTCAAGAACGGCTGAACCGATTTGGCTGAAAATTAGGGGGGGTAGTGGGGAGGTAGCTTAGAACCAGGAGACGGACATAGGATACTTTTTATCCCGTTCCCGTGGAACGTGACATAAAACGTGGTATAACAAAACGCAACTGAAAGCAAAACAAAAAATTAATCAGTCAAAACATAGCCGTTCATTTGTTAAAAATGGTATAACAAAACGCAACTGACATGGAATAAACAAACACAACTGACAGCTAAACGTAATGTTGTCTATGGTTAAGTATGGTTGAAAATTTTATAATTTGAAATTTTGGAGTTGACTGATTGATGTGTTTGTTTCGAGTTTCAATTAGCTTATTGTGCCGATATTATCATTAACAATACCATGCCGCGACCAAGACGATCAAATCTTTCTCGACAAAGCCGTAATGCAACTAGGATTCGAAACATTGCGAATGAAAGGACTGAAGAAGAACAAGAAATTGCACGTGAAGAGCGCCGCGTTAGGCTTCTCAATTATATGTGGCATGTTCACGGGTCGGAAGACCATCTGCGTTAATTGTTCTTGCACCTGATAATAAAACGAAAAATGTCGTCTATCACAAGGTGCTTCACTGAAGAGTGCAACCCATGTACTAAAATACATGGCCAATAAAGAATCATTAAAATACTTGATTTTTTTATTTATATTTATTATCCTAATAAAAAATTGAACTTAATAAAATCCAAAATATGTTCATTTATTGCCTCTAAGGCGGAACAAAGTTCGCCGGGTCAGCTAGTATTAAATAAATTAAATTAAAGTCGGTATTCTTATACATGGCAGACTTATGTCTTATATCTCTATTAATTACACTAACCTACTTTAGTTACATTACCCTTTCTATACTTTCTTCTGTTAAATCGCTTTTCTTGAAGAATATACCTGCAAAATTTATCATTGTCCCAACAAAATATTTATATAAAAATGTTTCTAAAAATAAAAAACTACTACTATTATTAGTTGTTGTTTTAGGAATTGGTAAATGTGTTTTATGCTCCCGCTAAATACACCGTTACTTTTCTTATTTGACCGGTTTATCTCCACAGCATCTAAAAGATTTGAACCGTGTTTGTGTGCGTAATTTATACTTTAGTTTATTATATTTTATTCTGAATTTTAATATGTTTATTTATGCTATAAACAAAGTATTCGGAAACAAGAACCTTGTTTTCTTCATTCATTAGTCATTAATAAAAGAAATTCTGAAGAGTGCAATCCAAACGGTCGCGCGTCGTAAGTAGTTGATACTTTATATCAATGTGCATGTTCATTATTAATAATAATAATATAATAATTTAATTAAAAGTATACTGTTAATTCTTATTTAGCTCTATTTACAGATAATGTATGATTTATTGGCAGAAGATACCTGCGAGAGGACATGCTATAAAAAAATTAAGACAAACAAACTTCTTTATTTAGCAATCATCAACGGGAGGTAAGTTACATTTAAATATTATCGCTTTTCTTAATAATATTAAAGAGACCTACTTATGCAAAATATAAATCGAAAAACTATTGTAGAAAGAGATGAGGTAAAGTGGCCCATCTTGAGGCAAGAGTGCACCTCGAGACAAATCAAATTATTTTAAAAATCGGCCGGTTACGCATTATATGCTTTGACCGGCTAGCTGTGTTATATTACATTAATAATTGAGCATATAAAAGTATGAAATTGTACCTAAGTGAATTTTAGAAATTTGATTAACAATTTTGTGTTTTCACATAGTGAGTACATTCGGTTTCAGTCATTTTAGCTACAAATTTCGATTAATTTTTTCGGGTTTTTGTCGAGTGTTTACTTATGTGTCTGACAATTTATTTACGATCATACAAAAAGTGACCACTTTTTACACTGATCTTCGTGTAAAAAGTTAACGTTTATTGAGCTAGTGTTAAAAAATTTGTATTGCACGCTAATGTCAACAAGAGATGTACGAGGTAAGCGCCATAAATTCTCGGCCTGATATAGAAAAAATAAACTTGGTAAAATATATAATTTTTATTTTTCAATATAATCTTCCCTAATGTCAATACACTTATTACAACGTGGAATTAATAATTCAATGCCCTTGTAAAAATAATCTGAAGTTTTTCCTTCAAAATGTTCAATCACAGCTGCTTGCAACTCGTTCTCGTCCTTAAAACGACGTTCCCTAAGGTCTTTCTTTAAATTGGAAAATAAATAATAGTCACTTAAAGTGTATTCAATTTCAAGCTAGAGTAAAATATGCAACCCAAATAACAAATTTCTTTAGTAACTGAATAAATAAAACAAAATTAAAGAAATATAGATCAAAGAGTAATGGGTTTTTGACTCTTATGTCATAAAATTGTTTGTGGTTAAGGAAATTTGTCAAACTTGATGTTGTTTTTACAGATTTAGGTAAAGTTGCAAAGATTTTACAATAAACCATGATTTAGAATTGAAGAACCGTAACGAAAGTCTTATTGAACATTTTATTATTATATAGATGCAGAATTTCTATCTTGTCAGATTTTATGATTTAATAACTAAATGTCAAACATAAAACATAAGAAACAAATGCCTCTTTGATTTCACTTTAATTTTATTTATCCAGTTACTAAAGAAATATGTTATTTGGGTTGCATATTTTACTCTATCTTGAATTTGAATACACTATAGGAGCCATATCGGACTGTACAGTGGATGATCCAATGCTTCAAAGCCCCATTCACAAATGGCAGCTTGTGAAATTGCGGCAGTATGAACGGGTGCATTGTAGTGTAATAATCGAACACCTCTTGTCAGTTTTCCTCGATGTTTTTCACAAATATTATTTCTCAATTTATACAATAAAGACGCATAATATGTACTGTTACTAGTTGTATTGCGTTCTTTAAAATCAATCAGTAAAATACCGTTACAATCCCAGAATATTGTTGCCATAACTTTCTTTGTCGACTGAACTCGCCCTTTTGGGACGAGGTTCATCGGGTCGCAGCCATTCCATCGATTCCCTTTTGGATAGAGGATCATAATACAGAACCATTGTTTCATCTCCAGTGACAAGGGACTCCAAAATCAGCTTTGGATCGTCTCCACACAAGTTTAAAAACGAGCGCGCACATTCGACACGATGTTGACGTTGAACAGCAGAAAGAAGACGCGGTACCCATCTTGTACTAATTTTATTCATACCCAAATGGTCATGAAGAATGCGGCGACACTTGTTTCCGAAATGTCAGACATCACTGTTAACTCCAAAACTTTCAAACGGCGATCTTCTAATGCCATTTTTTCAATGATTGCAAGTTTTTGAGGCGTTACCGCTTCAATTGGCGGACCGGTGCGCTTATCATCTTCAAGAGATTCTTGCCCAAAACGGAAACATTTTGACCACTATCTTTACACTGGAATATGAAGGAGATAAATCACCATAAACGCCGTCTAAACGTTGTTTGATTTGATTAGGCGTGTGCCCTCCTTTTTTAAAAAATTAATGACCGCGCGGTACTCAATTATCGTTAGCTGCGACATCTTCATGCACTCGTCACGAAGCTTGAGTGGCTAGTAAAATTAATTGCGCCTTTTAGCCGTAATATATATAGTGTAGGCCTCTTACATGTTCAACTATGACGCAACCGAGTTTGAACATGTTGGCACCTTTAGAAGCCTGCCGGGCCGAGAATTTATGACGCTTACCTCGTATGATACATTAATAATTTAGGAATATTTTACAAACTGGTTGCTAAACAGCTCTGCGCAAAAAAAATCTAAGCACGCTACTATATGTACACATGACATAAATCAAAAATTTAAAAAACATATCAAATACAATTAATACTTTAGTAAAGCGTTATGAACGTAGATCAAACGTTGTAAGATATACGTGTAAAAAGTCTCTTCATTGCACTCACATTCTTTAAGAAACTCGCTCGTACCTAGCTCGTGTGTTAAACCTTTCGTGCAATAAAGAATGGCTTTTTACACTTATATCTTAAATATCTATTAAGATCCAAGTGTAAAAAGTCTTTCTTTATTGTGCGAACGGTTTAAGACACGAACAAGGTATGAGCGAGTGTTTTAAAAGATGTGAGTGCAATGAAGAGACTTTTTACAAGTGTATCTTACAACGTTTTATCTACGATCATAACGCTTTTACTAAAGTATTCATTTTACTTAATATTTTACTATAAAATTTGTGACTTACATACTGTGTGTCCGCGTAAGTTGGCTACATATGGAAAACTTTGTTATTATTGATTTTATGAAAAACAGTTATTCTTCATAAAAAGTTCTGCATGTTCTAAAACCCAAAATTCAACCATCAGATATTAAATTATATCAGTCGTATCATAATGGGATTTTCTAATGCAGAAAATCTCTGTAGAAAAATACAATCTGATTGAAACCGCCCCCGATAAAACACCTGCACCGAAAAAGCATTTAGAAGGACCAACTAAATTTATTTAATTCAACTAAATATTTAGTTAAATAAACTAAATTTTATTTGATTTAACTAAATATTTAGTTGAATTAAATAAATTTAGTTGGTCCAACTAAATGCTTTTCTCAGTGTGCACTTGCAAATACAGGGGCAATGTCAGTATCTACGAGAACAGTTGAATATTCCGAAAACGGTTTTAGATAATATCAAAACAAGATTGTATTACTATTATACACCAGAAAAATTTATGTTTACACTGAAGTGATTTTTATTTTTCTTTTTTTTAATTAACTTTGAGATACAAGGTTGACTCGATTTTTTAATGGCAGCTACCAGCTAGGCTGCCGTTATAAAACCTAAAGTTGTATCTTGTATCTCCAACAACTATCTATTTGACGTACTATAAAGTACAACATGATGTATTCGTTTTAAAATGTTTATGTAAATACGTTACATACATAAAAAAGCTAATTAATCTTCCTTGTTTTACCTAAAAACGCTTGTATACACCTATCATGAATAAATAACATCACTGTTGTGTGATGTACATAATAAATAACTTTAATGGAGTGTGTGAAATGAAGGAAATTCTTGTTATCGCCATTGTATATTTCAAAATTGTGGCACTTGAAGATACAACTGTTAGGTATATAGACTTATTAATACTGCAATATAGTCAAGTTTGGCATCACAACAGTAAATGGTGGCGTTTTGGGGGGGGGGGCTAACGGGTTGAAAATTTCTAATAGTCCAGTCCACGTCATTTATGTGAAAATCTATGTTATGTGCATACACTGAGAGAAATATATATTAACCACAAACAAAAATTCGTTAACGGTAAACAAATATCTACCTTAAATAGGCGCTAAGTGAGTTATATTCTCAGGGCTAGCAAATCAGTTTTGTTAAAATTACTTACTTAACAGTAGTTAGTAGTCTACTAACAAATTTAGCCACCTTACTGTTAGTATATAACTCACTTATGCCAAGTACAGCATTTTCTTGCTGTAAAACAATGGCTTACTAGTGGTAAGTAGGTTAAAATACTGAATTAAATAAAAAAATGACTTATTGTAAGTAAATATATTTATTTAGTAATATTTATTAAAATTGCAATAATAGCACAAAACAGAAAAGTTTACAATGTATAATATATGATATAAAGCAGTTTACCGTGGTTGATTCTTCCGTTTGATATTTTTCTTTGTATCGTTTCTTCGTCAAGTAACCAAAAACTTTCGTCGTTTATACTCTCCTCTATAAAAAATTAAAACCACTAAGTTAAAAAAACTGACTAAGTTTATGTGTTGGGTGTAATACGAAATGATTGCATACAATATTGACAAGATTTAATTAATTAATACAGTAGGTACTTACTACTTACCTACCTTCAAATGCTTTCAAGTAATCTTCCAAACCCCATTCTATCAATTCTGATTCGTAATTGTAAACCATTATGAACTTTTTATGGCACAATAATATTATAACACAACACATGCACAAAGAATGACGCCAACTGACACTTCAAAAATACGAACACTGTACCAATAATGGTAAAAATGCTGACTACTCAAGTTATATCCTTTATTATATTATTATCAAATTATATCCTTTTACTGTAAATGGATGAGGACTTCACAGGGACAAAGAACTTACTTATCCGTATGTAGCTTTGATTAAAAAGATCATTCTTCTTACGATTAACGGATATTTTATTTACTGCTAATAATATAACTCAATAAACTAGCCTTTAATGATCCGTCTATTAACACTTAGCAAGTGCTAATTTATTACAATAAGATTGTTTTAAGAAGATTGATTTAGTAGCCCTTAGTTTACAGCCTTGTTGCTATTAAAGAGGCCAATGCAACAGTTAACAAAAATTTGCTTAAGGTAATGCAGTTCATTTTAAGTAAAGACTTTATTTAACTCATTTTTCTCAGTGTATGTGTAACACTACCATTTTCACGAAATGTTCGATTTTTTAATAAATATCATCATTTTAGTTGCAAACTATGTATTCAATATCTATTCTGCGTTGTAATAATAAATTCAAAAATAAATTAATGCAATTTTTTTAATTAAAATAATCCTGAAAGTGTCATCTGTTAACCAATAATTAAATAAAATGTTCTTGCAGTGTTTCTGTCACGAAGCTCCACCCATTTTAAATTATTACTCTATCTGTTCGTGACGCAGAGAATAGTTTGTACCACGACCTCCTCGATTTTCGACGTTTGGCGTCTTTACAGCCTGTCCATTTGTCAGTTTTCGGAGTTCTCCGCTTGGAGCCACGTAACGGGGGAATGGACGCTTTCAACCGCTCGATTTTATTCGGCACGTTTGCCCATCCAAACAGACTTATTAGCAAAATGCTTGGAATGTTTATAACCTGTGATAATATTTTAAAATAAAATCCGGACATTTTTGAAGGTTGTTGATAAATATTTGACTTTTCTAAGCTTTATTCTACTTTATAATGAGTTTAGTGCGTTTGATTTTGTTTGATAAATTCTTTGATTTAAAAATCATAATTTTACTGAAAAAATGCCAATTCACAACAAAAAGCGCTATTGTCTTAACATGCAGAAATCAGAAAACTGCAAAGAGTTTTCTCGCATTTTCTTCCAGCATTAGCTTACGAAATAGGTGGATTAAAAATTTACATATTCCACCTGGTAGGATTAAAACATATACTTTAATAATGTGTTCATTTATTTTACTTTATACATTTTCTAAATTACATCGTATTTATTGTATTGTACAGTAGAAAGGGACAGCCCAGACAGTATAGTTAACGTAGAGTTTTAATTTATTACAGATACGAAAATACCCAAAAGTACTGTTATCTGTAAATTACATTTGCTGGTCGAAAGTTATTAAAATGTAATGCGGTACCTACATTGCATTCAGTGATTTGTAAAATACATTTTATCAACATAACACATTTTAGACATGTTTTTTGAACACTCCTGATGATGTACAGTATGTATTGACCAATTTCTTGAACGATTCCTTCTCAAATCCGTTCGTAGGTTTGATCAATCTACAAGACCATGGATGTTTGAAATACCCTAGTAAAAATTTCATATTATTAATAAACCAAATAACAGAGCTGGTTATAATAGATTTCAATATTTACCTCAAGAATGCAATCCTTGCAGTATTTTAGCTGATCTTCTTGGCCGACTAAACTACTTCAGAATTCTTTATCTGTAAGATTCATAACAAAGACCTTTGAAGTATAATTTTAAGAGACTTCTAAAACCAATATTAACTAACCTTTCAAAAAAAGCATCAACAGCATATCTACAGCATCATACGCCACTGCACATTAAACTTCTTTCTAGAATAGTATTCAAACATTGACAAATAAATACTCTTTGATTTTTTGTTAAAAGAACCACTGCCGTTGCCATAAATTGTATGTTATTTGAAGTCATTGACCTATATATAAATAACTGGAATGGATGCCTTGTGTAAATAGCTGAGACAAATAAAATTTTATGCAGCCCGCCACAATGTAGGATCCTCATCCTTTTCTAACTCAATGATTCAAATTAAACATTTGGTTTATACACAAAATAAAACTTAATCTACGTTAAAAATCAGCAAAAAGTTTCACCACGTGTCCTTATAATGCAGGTAACATAAGTTAGAAAGAAACGGGAATACTACATTCTTGTCTGTTGCCCCTGACACAACGTTTTCTGATTTATCGTACTTGCGCGTCCCTTCCAGTTATTTATATATAGTTCAATGTTTGAAGTATGTTAACTGTAAAAGTATGAAAATCTAAGCTAAGTTTCAAACAATTTCAAATAACCGGCGCGGTTCTGATCTCCAATTCACTGGTAGCCAGCGCCATGCAGAGAACATGTGCATAATGATATTTTTCAAATTTGATCAGGCCGTATAGAGACGTCAAAAACGTCGAAAATCGAGGAGGTCGTGGTTTGTAGTAAGATTAATCTAGTCAGACTTGATTATCAGTTTTGGTCAAGTCTGCTATGGAAACTTGACAATTAACCGTAACAAGCAAACAAACGCAAATAAACAAACAAGTACATAATTATTACTCTATTAATCGAATTATAATTAATAATTAAAATTACGTAATTACAAGTTATTGTTACAAACCGTTAGTTGCGGTTATTGTGAAGACATGGCTCATTTAAGTGGGAAGCAACGCATTGAGATTTTAATGATGTATGGTGTAGGGATACGAGGAGGGATACCCATATACGCAAGTATCAGATACCCATACTCAAGGTACGCAGATCTTTCTCAAGGCGCGATATCTCAACTAATTAAAACATTTCGTGAAAATTGTAGTGTTAAAGATATGCACATAACACAGCTTTTTACATAAATGATGGATTGGACTATTACAAGATTTTCAGTCCGTTAGCCCTCCCCACTAATACGCCATTATTTACTATAGTGATGCTAAACTTAACGATATTGCAGTAGTAAATCTATATAACAGTTGTATCTGCCAGTACCACAATTTTAAAATATACAATGGCGATAAAAAGATTTTCCTTCATATGACACACTCCATTAATAGTTATTTACATTACAAGCTGCGAAAGTTTACTTTTAGGTGCAAGGTGTTTTTGATTGGCCGAGGCGAAGAGTAAGCGTAGCCGTGGTTAGTTAAAAACACCGAGCACCTGAAAGGGCTTTCGCAGCGTGCAATGTATTAAACTTTTCATTCTCCCCTTGACATTTATTAACCACCGTAATATATATTATGTTGTTTTATTTTATTTCGTATTTCAATCCTAATTTCTCCCTTTTAAAATCCATCAGAATTTATTGTATAAAGAAGCAAGTTGCCTTGTCTGTGTCATCATACGCGTAACTAAGGAGATAAAAAGCAGCATGCATGCATGCATGTGGCTATAATGCAACATCAAATTATTTACGTTGCCAACAACAATGGAGATCAAGAACGTCTTGAACTCCGGTATCATTGACAACGGAGATCAAGATATACTTTATATTACTAATTGTGATATATAAAGAATTGTTTGAAATACGAAATATAATAAATAAATAAATAAAATGATGATTCAGTGATTATAATAAAATAATGTTTGTATATACAACAGAGTTGTTACCAAGGTAATGTTGACAACAGCCACCTTAAAATATTATATTTTAAAAAAATTGACAGTTTTACTTCGTGGTCCAGGGACCAAAAGTTTTTCATACCTAGCAACCACCTCGCATGTTTTACTTTCGCTTTCGGTTGCCTTATCAAGATAGAACGTTACACTTTCATAAAGGGGAAAATGAAAAGTTATTTATTATGTACAACATCACAACAGTGATGTTATTTTTTCATAATAGGTGTAGATAAGCTTTTTTAGGTAAAACAAGGAAGGTTAATTAGCTATTTTATGTATATAACATATTTACATAAACATTTTATAAACAATATCGCGAGGCTTGGAAACTTTACCAGCAAAACATATATATATATATATATATATTATTTTATTCACAATTATTAGACTTAAATAATCATAGTAAAAATAATTAAAAATTTCAAAATAAATTTTCTGTAAACTGTCAATATATAGCCCCTCTATTTCAAATGGTAGCGACATCGTGGAGCAAACCAGGCACAAACTTTAATAAAGAAAAAATCACCATATGCATATTGTTTCGTCATATTATATTACATTAATATGATCGTTTTTATATAACATGAATGTCCGTTATCAAATTCATGTTAAATTGTGAATATTTTTGTGCATGATGATTATTGAAAACCTAAGATTTAATGTAAAACGAAATGTCAAATCTGGTAACTTCCAATGTCACCAACATAGTTTTGCTCCCGCGACGAGATCAATCGTTGTCGCTACTATTTGAAAAGGGGCTATATGTCAATAAATTCCAATCAGCCATCTATCGATCAAAAGAAATTTTAAGTAAGGTTTTATTGTTCGCCGCTAGATGGCAATCTATGCTTCAGTATTTTAGAGTCACTGCATCTAGTTACCTAGGCCAGCTGGCCTAGGTGACTAGATGCAGTGACTCTACAGTATTTATACAGCATTTTTAAATTCGAAATGAATTAATTCCATCGTATTTATTAAATACAGAAAAATAAACCTAATATTAAATAGAAAAAATATTTTTAGCGTTAAATACATTCATGTGGTTGCAGTTTTGTTTAGATGTGAGTCACGTGCTCTTTAATGTGCTAGAACTTTACGTGTATTATTTAAATGTTTGTAAAAATGCCAATGTTTTATTTAATGATCAACTTAACATTTCTGCTAACGCAGTCTTGTTGATTGTATAAAATTTACATGTAGGTATGTTCTCAGTTCTGAATTTCATTTGCGACAATGTAGCATAAGAACAATATTACAGATGCAGTTAAAATTGACTGCTTGAACAGTTATTCATAACAAATTATATATTACAAACGTCATATTAACTTTTATTTAATTACATTCCAGCCCAGCACTGTTTGAAGCCATACTAAAGCTAGCTCCGGAAGAAGATCCTGATTACAACATGATGCTCAGACTTTCTTTATGTACAAATATCGGAGATGAATTAATCTTAAAACTGATCCAAAAAGGTGGTCATCCAAACAGCGAGTGCTTATGTTCTCAGAAACCAAGCCTTCTGCAGATAGCAATCAGCAAATCAAAGTTAAACGTAGCGAAAGAACTAATAGAACGAGGTGCTGATATTAATGTACGCTATATTTTAAATATGACTCCACTGCATATGGCTGCAGCAAAAGGAGATGTAGATGCTGTTCGTCTTCTACTTTCTTATGGTGCTGATGTAAGCTTGTTGAACCAGCTAAATGAAACTGCACTCGAATGTGCAATTTGGCATTTTTCAGAAGATGTTGTAAATGTTTTAAAGCAATTCTATAGTAATACTAATTTGTTACTGGCAGCATCAAAAGTAAACAATACTTTAGGTATTGCTTTAAGTACAGAATGCTTAAACACGGAGATAGATTTCAATCATGTAAGTGATGAATGTCTTCATAATTTAATACTGCTAACTATGTTAAGTGAAACAGAAAAACTATTTGAACTATTTTGGAGCAAAGTTAATCATTCAAGGTGTTTCAATGTATTACTGAACTGCAAAGAAGTGGTAGAATATCTCCAAGACAAATGGTTTCCTTGTAGATACAAGCTTTATTTATATACAACAAGATTTTTAAAATTAAACCACGATAAAAGATTAAATTGGATTTATAAATATTTAAACTTCGGTTACAAATTCAATTGGAAGGTTATAAAATGTTTGTATAAAGAGTTTGGATTTAATGAAGAACTTAGGGCTATTATCCATTATAGTGGACATCCTAACGACACCAACTCGGACTTGTACGAAAATCTTTATTTGCACTTTATATTTAATTTAGAAGAGCCTAGTAGTCATACCATTTTATGTATGTTTAATTATTTATTTGTCCTTGGTATGTCATGCGATAATAATGGTGAATTTTGGGCTTATAGTAACGCGTTGAGATTATTTTCATTGCCAATTGTTATCAAAAAAGAACATTTACAAATGTTAAACTCTACAAACCAACAAAGTGAGAAGTACAAAACTGATTGGCTGAGGAATGCCGTAACATTCCCTTCCTTACTGGAATTGAGCAGGACTAAAGCTAGAGCCTATATTAAGCAATACTATAACGTAAAGACACCTTGTGAATTTATTGAAATTATGGAAATATTAGACTTGCCGCCTATAATTGAAGATATAATTATGTTAATAGTCCCTGTATATTAGATATTACGAAGAAGCTATGGTAAGTAGATTTCAAATGAGGTAAACAACTCTAAAATTAATAGATACGGGAGATTCCTTTTCGGGATTTCAAATATATCATACTACATACATTTAATGGTTACTGAAAGACTACCTTGAAATTTAATCATAGGCGACGCCCTGCGTCGCTCGCCTTCACTCAACGTAACAATAACTGGATGGATGTCTTCTGTTTGTAATAGTTATGCAATTGTATAGAAACTACTTGTATCTTTTTTTACGGATTGCCTTGATCGTCTGATCACCGGCCTGGTTGACCCCACTAAAATTATGCTGAATTTGGAATAATCCCCCCCCCCACACGAAAGGATTTTCAAGGCGAAACAACGCATCTATACTGGGTTTACGTTTTTAATTGCTTATCCGTAAGCAAAGCATATTTTTAAATTTTCTACCATTGTGAAGAATTACTGATTCAGATCGGATATTGAATCTGTATTATGAGGTAAACATGCTAAGCTGTACACCGTCCGTGCTTACTTTTTTGTATACGTTTATTTATTTCCACTACTCTATATACATCATAACTATGATTATGTACTGCATTTTATATGTATAAAGATAAATTATAATATATATTGATATTCGCCATTGAGATTGCTGTACAGGGTTATTAATTATATTTTCACCACACCTTTATCTTTGTTATGATTGGATATAAAAGATGTTTTATGAACATTGTATTTTGCTACTTATATTATTTTTAAATGCCATCAAAAAAATTGCATGTATATATTGTGATGTTGTAGAATTTTGATGTTTAATTTTAATTTGATTTTATTTTATCTACAATCACACAATAAAAGAATTTTAAAATGTTTATCTCTGGGTCGATTTTATTACACTCTGCTTTAATTCTGAAACTAATACTGATCTCTTTTATGGGTTCCTTTTAAGAATTCAGTGTTTTGTTGTTCCGGGATTTTATATAATGATATTACTATAATATGCAATGAGAAATTTTAATAAATGGGAAACCTTTTATTCCCATGCAATGTCGACTTTGACATTTGCTTGAAAGAAAAAATATTTAACCTCACTTATGAAAACACAAGTGACGACTCTGATTAGGTAAGTTTTAATTTATATTTATTACTTTAGTACTTATCTAAAATATGTATTCTTTTAGGTTATGGGATGATCACTTACGGCTTTTACAAATTAACTTTTCAATTTGATGGTAAGTATATGCAACTTTTAATTTTGATTTTCTTTCACTTTCCTCTATATAGCTTTAATACTGAGGAACACTATATATACCTTGATACTTTCGTTTTCACTTCCACAAACCTTATCTTGTAATGCACATCGATTTCCTTTCCAGTGGTATGGTGCCTGGTTCTACGCTCTTCAAGAACTTTCTTTCGGCTGCTATGGTCCTAATGCGTTACAAACTGGATACCTGTCGAAACTGAAATGGGTGAGGTCAACTTCCTTTTCTCTTGCTACTGGTTTCTTTGATGAAACTATGTTGAATACTAATAAATAATTTTCTTTCTTCTTCTGTAACTCTTTTCTTTTTTTATTATTATTACATTAATGAGACACTGTTAACTCAGGATAACTTCTTGAATATTTTATTTATTGTTTCTAGTCTTACTTTGTGGAACTCCATAATCATGAAATAAATAAAGATTAGTAAAAGTTTCACAGTTTTATTAAAATATAACCTAGCAATATTGTTTCGACAGCTATGCTGTCATTATCAAAGGTAATATAATTATAAACAAACACGTCGCTAAGGTAGATACAAAAGTAGGTAACTAGATAAAATAATAATAATAATAATCAGAATTAAATATCTAATACTTCCAGTAACGGAGAATTACTGAGCTCAAGTTGTTCATTCATTAAAGGTACCCTGAGTTTGTGTTTGTATATCTCAAAGGCTTCTAAAATGTCTAATTTGCGTTTGTTATTACAAAAATGTAAGAATTTAATATTATTTTGAGGAGTCATTGTGTGATTTTGTTCTAAAAGGTGTTTGACATAATTAGATTTTTCAGGATGTTTATTTTTGTAATGACGTACGTGTTCTTTATATCTTATGTCAAAATTTCGAAGTGTTTGTCCAATATATACTGAACTACAAAAAGAACAATTTAAACGGTAAATGCCCTATTTCATGATATCATGTGTTCTGTCTTTAGCATTAAATAAAAATAAAAAAGTGTTAGTGTTGGTTTTAAATGTTGTTTTATAATTGTTGGTTTTTCTTAGTATATGTGCAATTTTTTCTGATATTTTGCCAAAATATGGTATAGATATGTAATTTGTGTCTTCTGTTTGAATGTGGTGGAAGATGTATGTTTTACAGCTTATCTACTAATTCTAATGAATTTCTAACAGAGTATTTCGATTTGTAACCTATCGTGTTAATAATCTGGTTTAGTTTTTTGGATAAAATGTGATTAGGTGCATTGACGTATGATACAACTGGTCTTATTGGCATATTCTGTTTATGTGTTTTGACTAGTCCATATAGTTTAGGTGGTTGTGGGTTTTTATTAATGATTTGTTGCTTTTCTAATTCTGAAAAGCAGATATTGCAGTTTTCTAAACCTTGTTTTATTTCTTTTTGGAATTTTGTGGTTGGAATATACAGAAAACCAACACAAACAGACATAACAATAGCAAATGAATCTTGTCACCATAAAACACACAAAATAGCAGCCTACAGAACATTCGTACACAGAGCTTTAACTATTCCACTAACAAAACCAGATTTTAGCAAAGAGATGTCAACCATTAAACAACTAGCACATACAAATCATTACAATCCGAACATGATTGACACTTTAATTAAGCAAAAAGATTATAGGTTAGCTATCAAAAGAATATATCCCATTGACAATCAAACAGAAGACACAAATTACATATCTATACCATATTTTGGCAAAATATCAGAAAAAAATTGCACATATACTAAGAAAAACCAACAATTATAAAATAACATTTAAAACCAACACTAACACTTTTTCATTTTTATTTAATGCTAAAGACAGAACACATGATATCATGAAATCGGGCATTTACCGTTTAAATTGTTCTTTTTGTAGTTCGGTATATTTGGGCAAACACTTCGAAATTTTGACATAAGATATAAAGAACACGTATGTCATTACAAAAATAAACATCCTGAAAAATCTAATTATGCCAAACACCTTTTAGAACAAAATCACACAATGACTCCTCAAAATAATATTAAATTCCTACATTTTTGTAATAACAAATGCAAATTAGACATTTTAGAAGCCTTTGAGATATACAAACACAAACTCAGGGTACCTTTAATGAATGAACAACTTGAGCTCAGTAATTCTCCGTTACTGGAAGTATTAGATATTTAATTCTGATTATTATTATTATTATTTTATCTAGTTACCTATTTTTGTATCTACCTTAGCGACGTGTTTGTTTATAATTATATTACCTTGATAATGACAGCATAGCTGTCGAAACAATATTGTCAGGTTATATTTAATAAAACTGTGAAACTTTTACTAATCTTTATAAATTTCATTTTATTTATTGTTTTCTTTATAAAACTTTATAAAACTACATTTATTTTTGGATACATTAATTTTACAACCATTTTACAATTACAACCACCTAACTACCACATGGAAACATTATATATTGTTTTTATGCAATTATTTTACATGTATTTTGATAGTTTATAGTTTTTATTTAAAATAGCTTGACCTTGCTCATTATTTCTGTATCTCGGTAATTTTATTATTGTCTATTTATCAATTGTATTACCGACTAACTGTTTATGGTCGTCAAGACTATTTCTGTATTGTTGTTGATAATATTTGTCATGTCTTGTAAACCTTTATCACTGATACATTTTTTTTCAGATTTAACTGGAAGTGATAATCCTGTAAACCCCAAAGTTGTATTCCTGATAAAAGTATGTTACTATATACATGTATTCAATAAATAAAATTAACTTAAACCTGAATCGTTTTAACAATTAATCATTTTAAAAATTCAATTTATGATTAGCAATGAAAATCAACACATAATGTTGTGTAAGTCTATCATTAATACTTGCTGACATATTTCTTACGCGCTTGTCAAAATGTGATTAAACTGAAAATAACAAGGTGGGCTATGAAAACAATTAGTTTATTTCTTATTGAACTATGCCGACTGGCTGTTTTAAACACTTTGCCGACCATGGTCACTACACCAACGCTAAAAATAAATTTTGCTACTGGACACTTTGCCGACCGTGGACACTGCGTCGACCGTAACCGATAGACACTCTACCGACCGTGAACACTACGTTGACCTCAACCGATGGACACTTTGCCGACCGTGAACACTACGCTGGCCTGTGGACATTACGCTGACCGCAAGCGGTGGACACTTTGCTAACCGAGGATACTACGCTGGCCCTTAAGAGCCGTGTATAGTTAGAATTCTTATGGGGATTTTAACGTAAAGTTGCGAAGCTAAAACTGATTAACCTGCTGATTGATTTTTAATGGTTTTCATAAATATGATACCTCTGATGTTTTCTACAATATGACCTTAAGAGATTAATTTAAGATCAAAAATTACACTTTTAAACGTTAATAAAATCACTTTGAAATTAATTTGTTAACAGAATTGTCACCTATTTCTTCTTTACAATGTTTTAAATAGCAACACGCATTTTTATAAGGTCATATCATAGATATTTCATTTTTCTATCGATGTAAAAAATCCGCATCTACACTTTGATGCATATTTTATTAATTCGTAATTGCTTCAGCTAAATTCAGTATAGTGAAACAATGTTTTGCTTACCCCTTAAGAGCCCATTTATAAGTACTAGTCTTTGCAGCGTCCGGCAAGATTTATGATATTAATAGTGTATTGTCATTGTTATGTCCCATAAAAAAGTTTGTACTCTAGGTAAAAGAGGGTTTATTAAATACAAGATCTTATATTTTTTATTCTGCAAACTTATCAAAAACATTCGCTGCGCTTCTACTGCTTAAATAAGAACTCATTATGTCATTCATTTGTGTTAAGGTAATGAAGTTTTACAATGTTTGTTTATATTTATTTATTACAAATCAAGAAACATGTTGTTGTTGTCATGTTTTAGTAACGTCATTGTCATTCATTATTACCTGTCATGTCAACTTTTAAGTGTCAATAAATAATAAAATGACTTTTAGTTAACGCAATGTGCCCACTTCTCGTACGATTGCACATAAAAACATTTTTTTCTATTTTATGTCTATAATAAAGCTGTTAAAGCACTCAAAACAGCGCGTTAATAGCTCATTTGAGTGTAAATTCTCGTTTTTCGCGAGTGTCAATTTTCTGTGTCAATCAATGAATTTTCAAATGCCACATCAGTGTTGTCAACTACCACAAAAATCCCTAAATTTTGAAAATGCGATTTTTTTTATTTAAAACGGGAATAAAAGACGCAAAATAGAAAAAATAGCATAAAAATCTCGTTTCATAAGTCATTATTGCACTCGTCCTTTAGAAAACTCGCCGCAGGACTCGTGCAATAAATCTTGCCTTATGAAACACGTTCTTTAATATACTATTTTATATTTGAGTGTCCCAATGAAACCATTAGGATATGCATTTTGCGTGTCCTAAAGAAATTTATTAGAATACTGGAAACAGTAACATTTTATTTTTTAAAGTTAATATCAATGTTAGACAGCTGTTCTTAGAATGTCAAACTTATCTTATTTACGCAGTGAACTCTTGTAACTTGAATGCAACGCTCGCTAAACTAGCATTACAAAGTGCCGCGCGCCGTCGACCGTAGCGCTGGCTGTAGCCCCGTTACGGGCATAACAGTTTTTATTTTTATTATTAACGAAATTGTAAATTTTAATACTGTCATCATGGGATGCATTGTGTTGTGTATTAAGTGCAATATGCTCACGATAAACTTAACGTAATAAAATTCAGTTTCATAAAATTTTATATCTTTTCCTTATATAATATCCAATGAATAATTATTTTTGTTGACAAAAATCATTCTTTGCTGAAAATAGTATTGCATTTATATCTCATTAATTTTTTAACAAATAAGGTATTTATTCTCTGAAATGAAATATAATTATTCTTATTTCATCCAATTTTTTAATTTATTAAGTAGCTATTATCATTTATGTCACAAATATTGGCATACATTCTACTTTGAATTTATAATAATTTTCAACAGTACGTCTGATAAATTTGAACGAGGTCCAGCCGCTTAGTGTGTATCAGACAAGGATGAGAATTCCTACGTCGCGTGGATTACCTAAACTTAGCGAGGGCATGTGTGAAAACAATTGCATAATTTCTAGTGTTGCCAACTGTCACGTTACTTACCAAAATATCCCTAACAAATTTTATTTAAAACTAAGTAACTTTTTAAATTATTTGCTAATGAAATAAAGCAAATAGAAAAAAAGTATTCGTTTCATAAGACGTTTTAACGCACTTGTCCTCTTTAGAAAACTCTCCACTACGCGGGTCGTTTTCTAAACTAGGACGCTTGCGCTAAAAAGCACATGATTTTTGCAACAAATGTACAATTAGATTAGTCACATTCTAGTTTCTTTTTTAAATGTTAAATATAAGTAGTATTTCAAGAAACTTTGTATGTTATTGTGTCTTCTAACAGTCTTTAAGTCTTTAAAACCTGTTTAGAGGACTTATGACATAAATAACTATTATAGTGTTGATGTCAGATAAAAGCTTAAATCTTATTTTAAAAGACTTTTGAAAATCCTAATATTATACTTACTTTTTATTTGTAGCTTAAGGGCTCACAAAACGTACATCAGTCAGAGGTTATGTTTATGTACTTTTTGTTTATGTATGACATTTAATTATATTGAGGTTGTTACCATTATAAGTTACTAAACTAAAGTGCTTGAACTTGAGGGGGTGCTTATTGTTCTCAGTATTTGATAAAAGACTTTTTAAGTTAAATCATTCACACCGGCTTTATTATAAACGATTTAATATTTGTTATTTTTTCAATTTACTGCAATGAATGAGTAGACAACATTCGAGAATCATACTGCAAATAGCTGAATTTTTTTTTATAAAAGTAGTTTATATGTGCCAAAAATTATTGATGGTTAGTTTAATCTTTAGCAGATTAAATGACTCGAGTAGGCAACACATTTAACTAATCGGGTAAAATAAACGAGGTACGCTTCTGAGTATAGTTTCTTTTTTTGTATGTACAAACGACACAACAGATATAACCAGGTTTAAAGGTAATGCTACCATACCTAGAGTGACTTTGGATTATAACAACAATAGAGTAATAAATAATAACTGGGATTTTCAAGTGAGTTTCTTATTTTACTGGAGTGCAAAAGATTATTACCTACACAGACGTGTAGACGTTACTTCTACTATGGTTTCTTCTATTTTAAGAAATAAATATCCTAAGCTTTTTTCGATTTTATTATAAAATCTATTAATTTATTTACAGCGAGTTTGATTTGTGTATACGGTATATTTACCCCTAATGTATCGTACTGCAATGGCAAATCTGCTTACTGTCACGTGTATCAATTTACTGTAAACAGTAAATTATTAAACAAGTTTCTTCGTAATCGTCGTTTGTCACTCATTAAAGGGTTTGTGGCGCAGGAATTAAGAATAAAGCTCTGTGTAATATGGAGTTTGAACCAATCTTTATACAAAGAAACTACCGTGTAGCGAAACGACAGTTTTTAAATAAAAATATTTTAGTGAAAATTTAATAGTATTTTATTGTGTTATGTATTTAATATGGATCTTCACCAAGTTAAGGTCGAATGAATCCAATTTCTGTGTAGCCATTCTAAAGTATTTTGAAATCGGCAAAGCTGAATACATGATTGGTTTTTACTCATCGATGGCTTTTAAATGACGTGTAAGACGTATAACATTTCGAAGGTATTCACACATACGCCCATAAAAGGTAGATTAATTGGTAATTTGGTATTGTTATTTAGTAAATATACTTCTAATTTTCTCTACCGCAGTATGTTTTGCAACATTTACTACTCAGATATATTAAAGAACAACATTCGGAGATATTAAACACAAATATCTAGATAGCTATAATTATTATACCTATACATTCTATAAAGTATCTAATAGTGTATTAAAGGAAAACAATTTGTATAGCAAAGAAAAATATACTTTTATATTAACCTGGAGTTCGTACAATATTTACATATTAGTGACATATACAAATATGTTCCTACTGATGCTATATATATATAAGATTTTAACTTATTTAACATCTTGATGTGTTTAGCTAATAAACCTGTGTTTGTGTCACTTTTTTAATACACGGTGTCTCATTAAGGAATAGTCGGACTTTGTCAGTGGTTAGATAACCATTAAAGAAAGAAAATGCCTATATACCATTTTTCTCGTACTTCTATACTTTTGGAGAAAAACTTAATAGTAAGAATGCATATGACACACATATTTTGAAGTTCAAGGAGATAAACAATACTACTTGTTTTCTAGAATGTGCAAGTTATCGTAATAATGTAATAACCTGTCTTTATTTTGGCTAAGTATTTCGTAGAATAAGAACAGGTAAATAGCAAAGAAACGAACCCACGTTTGATTTCTGGTTTGTAAGAAGTTTCAAATTATTTTAATAGGCACATTAACCCCTAAGTGTAATACAAGTCTGCAGGTTTGTGAATAAAAAATTATAGTACATGTAATAGTGACACATACTTTGAAGTTCAAGGAGATACACAATACTATTTGGTTTCTCAAATAATAACAGATTACAAACCCCTGACACTGCAGTGTAAAGCAACTTTCTAGAATTACAATAAAAAATAACAATACCTGATAACAATAACCAATATTGATGGATAGATTAAATTATCTTAACATGTTTAATTAATTAATTAACTAATATCTGTTTATAACCGAATAACAAATAATAAAATTTAATGATATCATTACATGGGTCAGTATTAAAATGATGTCATTTCTGTCTGCGTTTCCTAATAGCTTACAGGGGAATCCCCCGGATTAATGCAACGTTTTAAGTTGCTTCAACAACATCCAAAACGGATTGTGTGTAGCCGCGCGCCGTCTGCATCCTTGTTGTGCTCATTCAACAGATGTCACGTTTTTACTGATGGTGTCAATTTCTACAGAGCTTGCATTTAATCCTATTCGTCTTAACACTGACCTTCATCAATTATACGTACTTTTCTGAGAACGCCGGGCAAAATTTTCGAAATTTTTAAGTTGATTTAATCAAAAAATGTAACTAAGGTTTTATGTTTCTAATGAACAGAGAAGCTTATCCTCAAACTTCGATCATTAGGTAGTGAATCACTGTCTATAAAATATATTGATGCTAAATATATTTATACTTACTATAACATGTGGAAAAAAGTATGGACTACCCCTAATAATTTGGTAGTCTTCAGGTTTTATGGAAAACGCTCGAACACGTCAATTTAGTTTTTCAGTTTCCCACACTCTGATAGAATTCATTTGTTTTTTATTGACATCTGTCAAAAATATGACGTCATCGACATATTCGATGATAATATTTTTGACATCATATTACATTCCTAAATGACAATATATGGCATGCGATACATCATATGAAAGTATGTTTCTAGATTTTTGTGCGATTCTGTCGTACCGTTTCGAAATGGCGACCGTTGAATTGTGAAAATGATCTTAAATTAATTCCTAGTAAAATAATAACTCTTTCTTGTTTTATCAGGAAAAAAAGCAAACTATTGAACATGGTTTTATTATCAATCAAAGTAGAACAACGCGTAATAATTAAATAAAACAAAACAAGAACACATCAAATAATCATAAAAATAATAATAAAATAAAAATGATGTGTTGAGGATAAAACACATAATAGAAAAAACTTATTTCAGTAAATGCTGAAAGTGACGACCGCTGACAACTTGGCAGTGCCTAAGTCTAGAAACAAATTCTTGAACATTTCGTATCATTTCTGGTGAAATTTTTCGTATTTTCGTTCTTATGCGGCACTTTAGGCGGTACGTCATATTTTTGACAGATATCAATAAAAAAACAAATTAATTCTATCAGAATGTGGGAAACTGAAAAACTAAATTAACGTGTTCGAACGTTTTCCATAAAACCTGAAGACTACCAAATTATTAGGGGTAGTCCATACTTTTTTCCACACTTTTTCTGTGCCATCTGGAATTCTCCACCATTTTTATAGTAAAACCAAAGAGTAGATATTATAAGAGGCGAAAGTTGGTAGAGAAACCTCAATTCCGAGAGAGATAGAATACAAAAACCGCTTTAAAGGGCCCATCGCCGATTCTCGGTTACTTTCGACTCGCTCTTAGTTTGTTGCGATGCCATTGGACTGGAGCACAGAAACGCCAAAGATGGATGCTTATTTTCATTCTTTTATACCTGTCAAGTCAATTCGTTATTTCGTATGTGTTCCGTGAAAGTGTACCCATATTGCGACAAACAGTTAATGTGTAGTGTGTTTTTTGGTGATTATGAGAGTTATAGTGAAGCAAAACATCAATGGAGAAAAACGTAAACACCGCGGGTGTTTGCAAGTAGGAACTGTAGGAAACTGTAGGTGGAAACTAGGAAAGGAACTGTAGGTGGCAACTGTAGGAATACATTTTATTTCGATGACAACGACATTGACTTCTTTCGATTTCCGAAAGACGAAGTATTGTGTTATTTACGTACCGTATTAGTTTAAGATTATTTTTTTAAATTCTTTAACCTCAAAAGTAGATGTCATCTAATCTTAAAACAAATCTGTTAACTCATAGTGGCGAGAAACCATTTGAATGTAATTTGTGTGACAATGCTTACAATGTGTACAAATGTTTTCAAACGTTACTCAAAGTGTTAGTCTTAAAACATACATGTTTTGGTGAGAACCATTTGAGTGAAATCTATGTGATTATAAATGTTTACTGTTTAAAGGACATGTTAACTCACACTGGTGAAAAACCATTCAATAAGTAATTTATAGTTTTTATACTAAATACATACTAAATATCATTGTATAATGAACTGCAATGCATGCGAAATGTTATCATTAGTTGATTATTAAATATTTTATATTGTTGAGAGAGAATACCATAGGTATATGTATCTACCAATCACTTGTAATAAGCTTTTTATGTTTGTAAAACTCTTAGAATATAAAACTATAGGAAGGAGTCTATTACTCTACCACATACGACCGGGATAGGGTCTTAATATGGCGGAGTAGGTGTTTCCGCTTTTGTAATTAGATATTTCCATTGGCGGTTCGTCAGAAAGGGGTCTTCCGAAATTCTTATCTTTTGATACAAATGTATTCGAAGTAATACGAATTTTAAATTAATCTTTTGTTTTATTAACAATTATTTTCTGTACTTAGTTTCTTAAAATGCAAAGGAAAGTTAATTGTGCCGAAAGAATTTGAATTTGGTTGCTAAATGGTATTACAAATACAAGAACTAAAGCTGTCTATGCCTCTGTCGAATTTATTCTAAGTAGTTGTAGTTTTACTGTAATATCTGCTTGCAAGTTGACTATGATAATTTCCTTTTTAAATATGTTCTTTAACTGAAGAAATACAACACATTTACACTAGCTAACAAAGTGTTTTGCTTATTATTTACCTTACAATTCAATAACTACATTATTTAATAATTAGCGGTTATGCGTTGATAGCACTTTATTTTAGAAAAACGAAGATAGTTTAATACATTTATTTAATTGATTAAGTTTACAGTTACTTGCTTTTAATGTAGTTGTAGTTCCTACGACATAAAGATATCAAATTTCTCTAAAATACAGTAGCTGGTGGTATATATCAATTTTGTTATCAATGACTCTTTATTATAATTTAGTATTTTCGGAAACATGCTCCTAAACCATTAAGATTGAAGTGCATTATAACATTCTTCAAAAACGCCGCTTTTAGTGCTTTTAATATTTTACAATGCATACATATTTCAATCTTTGAATTTCAATTGTGGGAATAGCTGTAGGGTTTAGGCGAATCTTTAGCTTTGAGGTGCGATCAAAACAATCTACACTGAAATGCAGAGAGCATAAATGGGTCGATTTTGGCTTCCAATTACTTTTCTTTACGAATTTTGCCCAACATTCCCTTTTATGTTCGTTTTTGGGAAACCTACAAAAATGTAAACAGTTTAATTCACTAATATGCTTAAAACATGTTACACGCCACTGTCTCGAAATGCGCACATAAACTACATAAGCTCAATTTTAAAACATAGTATTTTGAAATACTTACTTACTTGTGAATGTAATTCCTTTCTTTGTATTTGTCTGCGTTTGAGAATAACCACACGAAGCACAACTTTTTAATATATTTTTCTTTCTTTATTAATCCAAATTTACTTGGAGCTTGACAGAACTACAAGATAATTATGTACACTACGTATTAATAGTTTCTAATAGTAACGTGCATGTAAACAATGCAACAATAAACAATGCTATGCAATTTTAAACGTGGGAGGAGTCATAGATAGTGGCTAATGGCGACCAGTATGACGTCATATCCGTCGCTTTTAAAACGCATTGAACGTTTCTGAATTCTAAATGAAGTACCGGTTAAATGTTAATTGTATGAAATATACAGTAAGTTATCAAAGTAATAGTTATAAATACAATAATTAGTAGAGGTTGATAATTTACGTACTTATAGAAGAGATTAGCATTATCTCATACGTTAGGAAAAGTGATAACGAAGAGAATCTACAATAAAAAGAAGAAATTGGATTGTTAAATTGAAGAAGATACGTTCAAGGTTCAACTAATTTAAAGAGATTATATAGGGTTAAACTAAATTTATTTATACTGTAGGTTTCCTATCAATAGTATAATTAATTACAGATATACCATTATAACAAGAAAACTATGATTGCCAGGAGTTTTTCTTACTAGGTTTGCTGCAGTGTTGTGTAGTAACTGTAGCGATAACTCGTTACTTTATCTCCGTAACGTACTAAAGTTAGTTTATTTTCCTCTAAATAATTCCTAAATTTTTAGTTTTGTTAGTAAAATTAGATTCACACTTCGCAAGACAGTAATAATCTGCTAAACTGTAAATAGCCCTTTCATATGAATGAGGTTTTTAAAATGACAAATATACATCTGCAGTAAAATATTACAGCTACACACTCTTATATTTAAATTGAAAGTAGGTTATAGAGTTGTGTGGGTATAAAGTACAAGTACTTACAAATCAATAAATGACAACTAAAACAGGTAATTTTCTACGTAGCTCAATGAATGAGAATATTTATTTATGAATGAATATTTACTACAACCGGTACACCTTTTAGTTATTAAAATCTCAATTTCCAAGAATAGGTTTTTTGATGTCTTCGAGGATTTTCTGAGAAAATGATTCAAATAAGATTTCGGTGCAGATAAAAGGATTAGGTATTTATTTGGACTATTAAAGGATAAGGAAATGTAATTGGAAATAATATTAACGAAAGAAAGAAACCAATACTTATGACTAGAAGTTTCTTTTACAGCTTTTATGCTTGGAGGTTTTGGACATACGAGGTCTGGCTATTAAATAATGAGACTGCGCGCACAGAAGACGTCCTAGAGAGGAAGGGGGGAAAACGAATGCAGCGTTGGATAGCTGGAAGTGTCTACTATGCCAGTACGAAAACACGTTTTTGTCGCTGTAGTAGTATTTTTTCTATAGAGGTTAGAAACGAACGTGTTTTTTCTCGTGCCGATAAAAATGTGTGAGGAAAAACACGAGCAACGGATCAATGTAAAATTTCTCGTTAAATTAAAAAAAAAACTCCGACTGAGTGCTAAGTTGTTGAAAGAGGCCTATGGTGAGAATTCTCTATCTCGTTCGCGTGTTTTTGAATGGTATAAACGGTTCTCTGAAGACCGAGAGAGCACCGAAGATGACAAACGTCCAGGTCGACCTGTCTTTGTTTTAACTCCGCAAGCAGCGACCAAAATCAATGAAATTGTGCGCGGAGATCGTCGTATGAGCATTAGGATGATTGCTGAGACTGTAAACGCCGATAAAGAAACTGCCAGAAAAATTTTACATGACGAGCTGAACATGAAAAAAGTTTGTGCGAAGTTGGTCCCAAAGAATTTGACCCGTGAACAAAAGCTCGTCCGTCAACATATCTGCTCAGATTTTCTTGAGAGGTTAGATGATGAGCCTGAATTGATGGAAAACATCATCACTTGCGATGAAACATGGCTATTCCAATACGATGTTGAAACTAAGCGCCAAGAATGAAAAGAAGCAAGGATGTCGAAATCAAAATTTAAAGCCATGCTAATCGTTTTTTTCGACATCAACGGCATCGTGATGATTGAATGGGTGCCACAGGATCAAACTGTAAACCAAACTTACTATTTGAAAGTTTTGGCAACACTGCGAGAGCGAGTTCGTAAGAAACGGCCGGCGTTGTGGAAAAACAAGTCGTGGATCTTGCACCAGGACAACGCACCTGCCCATAACGCGCTGTCTGTGAAGCGTTATTTAGCCGCTAGAGGCACTCCAGTGCTCGAACACGCGCCGTACTCGCCTGATTTAGCACCCTGTGATTTTTTCCTGTTTCCGAAAATCAAGTCTGCCTTAAAAGGAACCCGGTTCGAGTCGATCGAAGTGGGGAAGCGAAAATCTGCGGAGCTCTTAAATGCTCTTACAAAAGAAGACTTCCAGCATTGCTTTGATAAATGGAAAAAACGAATGGAACGGTGTGTGGCGAGGAGAGGGGAGTACATTGAAGGGGAGCATTCGATTGTAAAATAATAAAACTCTTTTTCATAAGCAGTCTCGTTATTTAATAGCCAGACCTCGTATTTAGGTAGGCTAAAGAGCCTTATTTCGCCCAAAGGCGAAAATCTAACAATGATTATTTATTAAATACCAGTTAATTTGAGTCATTCAATACAGTTTTATTTTTTTGTTAGAATTTGTAAATAGCAATAGGTACAAAGAAAACCCGAACAGCACTCACTTTAAATTCATCACTCGACCTGTGCTTTTAGTTTTGCTTTGCTTTACTATTTAAATCGAATTATTAATAAAAATGAATTAGAGGAAATGTGGACTAAAAAAGTAACTTTAATTGTACAAGTTACCCAATGATAACTACTCATTTACTTTTAGTTCTCTGTAACTTGATAAACGTGTTCAGTTAGTTTTCTGTAAAGTAACGAAATAACTTATTTAGTTACTTTTTGTTAGTAACTAGCCCAACACTGGCTTTGCTGCTTAAAATTAGGTCCACAATAACGCTATAGAGCACGCTATTTTTTTATACACACTGTATAAACATGGAGTTTCACGAGGAAAGGTTTGAGACAATAAACTTATTACAAACAAAAACTACATGATGTTACAAAAATCTGGTACATCTAAAGTTATGAGTTTTTTACTTCTACTTTTCTTGAACTTCTTCCTTACTGAGGTATATCTACTACATTTCAACAACAAAAATAAAGTTATTCTAAATTTCTAAGCCTTAGAATGAATTATTTCTAATTAATTCTAATTGATGATAAAGCTTCAAATATACAATTAATGTCTGAAACATATCGAGATTAACTAGAACTATAGACAGTGCAAAATTATAATTATAAGGAAAATATAAAAAAAATACAGTTATTTTTGAACAATAATTACTTCTACGCTTATCTTATTTCATGCTTATCTAAAAAATAGGGAAACATCAGGTGCCAGTTTCCCCATCAATCAAAAAATTACTACCTCTAATAGCAGTTTTAGAAAAAAAGGTAAACGGTTAAAAGTGATTTTCCGATAATTTAAAATTTTTAGACAAAGTAGAAGAGTATAACACTTTTCTGGATAATCTCACTGCGTATATAACGTGCATCATGCTTTTTAATTTACCTAAACCACTGCATATAACATTCAATTTATGCACTATCCAATTAACAGATATTGCATACTCTTTATCATTTAATCTAAAATATGTACTTTCATATAATACAGTTTGATAAAAAACACATCTGTTTCTAACCGAAGAAAAGTTATTAAAAGTTAAACAAACAAAATCTGGCTCATTTTCTCTTTGTCTGTAAATAAAAATGGAAAAAGGTAAAAACGTAAACTTATTTATATGAACACTGTACCATAATATACATATACGGTATATTTTCTTGTAGTTTATATTATGTTAATATTCCTATTGATTCCGTTGTTGCAAGATGAACAGAATTTCAACAGGGGAAGTCATCAAGTGCTTTATAATGCTTATGTCAAGGTACAGTTAAATCTATGTATATATCGAATAAACTTTCCATACATATTGTGTCATTTATTAATACTGATTTTAGGCAGAAGAAGAAGACCGGACAACAACTACGGTAAGTATAATTATTGCTATAAATTATTTAAAAAATACTAAAGAAACAATCAAGAAAAAGATTGTTTCTTGATTGTTTAAGAAGAAAAGGAAAGTTTAGCATTTATATCTAAAGTACTATTTAAAAATACGCATAGTAAAGTATTTGTAATGTATTTGCCGCAGGGATCCATATTGGAGCCTCTGCTATTCACCTTGAACACACACGGCCTTTGTGATTGTGTGGGGCCTGTAATGGTTACATGTATGCAGATGATACTCAAAGTTACTTTTCCTTTAAGCCAAGTATGATATTAAAGAAGCAACTTAAATTTTAAACAGCGACCTGAAAGCTGTCTCTAAATTTCCATTACAACACGCATTCATGTTAAATCCCACGAAATCGTGTGCTCTATTACGTATTATGAAAATCAAGTGATGCTCTTCAAGTGTTACCTATTAAAATTGGTGAAATTGAGGTACCTATAGTAGAAAATACAAAGAGTTTGGCAGTCATTTCTGACAAAATATTTCGGTTCGGTAAGCAAGTTTCGATTTTTATCAGAATTTTTGTCATGCAACCTTATGATTTATTTGCATGATCATAAAGGGAAGAAAATTCACTATCGGATTCCACTACTAAAAATCTATATTGTCATTTAAATTTTTTGTGATGACGTCATAACTAACAAACATTTACAATGTTCAGCTCTATTTTTCTCAGAATCTTTGCTATGCAACCTTATGATTTTTTTGCATAATCATAAAGGGAAGAAAAATCACTATCGGAGTCCACTATTAAAAATCTATATTGTCATTTAAATTTTTTTGTAATGACATCATAACTTAGAAACAAATGAAAGTCGGAAGGTGAATCGCACATATTAATGTGTATTCTTAAAAAACAAAATCGACCTGTTTCAGCGTTTTAAAAAAACCGGTTGAGTTCGCTTTTTTTTAATATTCCATACTTTAATCCCACTCTGTATAATAAAATAAGGTACAGGACAGATGTGCACAATGTAAATCTGCGGCATAGAGGTCTGTTGACTATCCCCAGACATAATACTACTTTTTACCAACGTTCTTTTACTTATAATGTCGCTAAAATTTATAACGAGATACCGTTTTCCATCAAACAGCTTAATATTAAACAATTTAAATAAACTCTGTTCAAAAAGTTGCTATTAACCGATTGATACAACAGTTCGTAAATAGTCTAAATGACTTTTGTAAATGTAATTACTTACTTTATGAATGTGTATGGCTTAAAGACCTGTAAATATTAGTTTTCAAATTCCAAGGGGATGACGGAAGAGCAAACTATGCTGAATCATCTCCTTGCGATTTTGAGTAATTATGTAAGTGTATATTTGTATGATATATGAATGTAAGTTTTCATTGTATGAGAACGAACAAAATTCCAAAGACCTCTCAAACATATTTATATTTCACTTGCATATTATTCGTTGTTTGTACCTGATTACAATGATTGTTTTACGTGGGGTTCCTGTGTTAACATACCCCCACGTTCCTTCCCTTGGGAGGAAGCAATTGAGATATGCTCAATCAGCGCGCAATTGCATAGCAATTGCTCCCAATTACTCACTGGTCGGAGCGAGGTTGCCTATCCACCCTCTACTAGCTAACCAGGTTAGTACCGGAGCGATTGACTTGACACGTGCTCACCCGCAGGCACACTTCCGTCCTCTTTTTCATACGGGGTCAAGTGCCTCGTCCAGCATTAGGACTATTCCCCCAACCTAGGTCAGTACATCGGAACCCCGAAGTTCCTTCACCGAGCCAGGGTTGGGGCCACTACCCGATCAAATCCAACCTCAAATGTGGCGGGACTTGGTTTTTAAATGGTTTTGCCACCCCGATCTCCCAGTTATAGGCCTGGTGTGCCCCCGACAGAGCTTCGTTGCGAGGCTACTTTATAGAGCTCAATGCAGCATTCCGGTGTGTACCCGTTAAGGTGAAGTTGTCTTGAACGTGAGAGGCTATGTATCTTCGCATCAAGGTCCTTTAAGTGTAGGTCTTTAGACGATTTCTGGGAATCCGACGCTAAAACTGACAGCATATGCCAGGTCTGGCATATGCATGCGGGGGTCCCCGTACTGTCACCTCCGAAACGCTACCTGGTGGCTTGCAGTTTCTAATGGGTTAGCGAGCAAACTCCCTATCCGAGATAAACCTCACTTGAATCTCCTCCATTCGTCTAGGTCAGACAGCGGGATGCTTAGCTCCATAAAAGACCATGACGTCAGGTAAGATTCAATCTACCCACACCGGACCCTCTTGTTAGCGGAGCTCCCTCCGCAACGTTTTAGAGATATCGTCGAGAAACACTTCGGTGAAACGTAAACGAAACACCTCGGCATAACTCTACCACGCATTTCATTCTGATCGCGTCATCCGTTGCCCAGACAAGCCTGGGATTGGGTAGACAACGACCAGTTCTAAGAGTGAACGCCGTGTGGTCTGCCCACAAGCTAGTCTCAAATCCTAGTGCTTCCCGACACCTCTAACGACTGCCCTCCCTCTATTTTCGGGCTAGTCTCGGATACTAGTAAAATCCGACATCTCCAGCGACTGCTTGTCCGTTCATCCTGGTTGTTTGTACCTATGATACAAACTAAATAAGCAAGTCAATAACAACCAGGGCATTATAAGCGGACATTATCGTTTATAACACCCGCTCATCGTTTACTTTGCAATGGGAGTCGACGTTACGTTCAATAGTAATTTGGATAGTAAAACCAAAAACTACGAGTAATATGTTTGCGTACAAGTGTATTGTGACACAGCACATTTGCAACGCAGTTTTTGGGCGCGTAATGCGTAATCCACGAATTATTTTGTGCCAACTTCTACAAAAACTTCTTAGATAGAATTAACTTATTCTTTAGATGGCATGTAATATTTGGATTTTTTGTTTTCATATTGGTAACAAGATTAGAGAGGTTTAAAACAGGAAATTAGCATAAGGTCCACTCCATCTCAAAACAGGCAGATGGGGCCGATCAAAGTCATCAATTTTGATGAAATCTTAGTATGTTAATCTTTAGCAAAAATAAAAGGGCTTCTGTTTTTTTGTTTGGTCCAAAAAGATTTTAGATCAAGTTACAGGTCATCAAAGTTAAGGGCAAGATCGCGAACATTTTTACTGTTTAAAACTGTTTTTTTTAATTTTGGAAAGTACGACAAATATTTTAAAGTTTAAGTTTCTTTAGAGGTGTTAGATAATAGTTATTTATGGTACAAGTGAGTTAAGTAAGATATTATCCACGAACAACAAATTAACCATCGAGGGCCGGTTGGCCTGAGTGGGTTAATTCTTCTGAGTAGATAATATCCTTCACTCACGTATGCCATGCAAAGTTTTATCCAACGCCTCTTTATTTAAGTTTAAATATTGAATTTGCAATGTATAGTTAGTCTGTAGTCTTGACGGTAATAGATTTAAAATTCTAGCGCGTTGATTGGATTTTAATAATATTATGCAATGTAAGCTGGTGATTGGTTGCTACCTAGAATAGCCAATCACCATTCTAAAGTGGGTAGCAATGTTGTTCTACTTACAAGTGAGTAAAATTCAACTTTAATAATTGCTTACAAACATCAAGATTTAGCCCTCTTTATTTAGAGGTGTTGGATAATACTTATTTATTTCATTTCGTATTTCAAACAATTGTTTATATACTACAATTAGTAAAATAAAGTATAACTTGATCTCCGTTGTCAATGACACCGGAGTTCAAGACGTTCTTGATCTCCGTTAGTAGGGG